>JACRUU010000011.1:8173932-8181432 GCA_030449085.1 Kryptopterus vitreolus | reverse complement strand
TTAATTAATTCATTCATTTTTAACAGAACGGTATGCTGCATAAAACCAGAATATATTATGTGATATATATTATATTTGGCCTGATATGTAGGAAATGGCAAGATTGAATTTCTCAGATGTCTCAACATTTTAATTTTAGAACATCACATTAATACATGCAATAGTTTAGTTGATTTACTAAACCTGGTATTTTTTGACAAACAAGGGAAATGAAGGTTATTTTTGCCTCAAACTCTTTGTATTTATTTGTTTTTTGCCATTCTTGTGAAATTCAGGTTGATTTGAGATTCATTTATACTTTTGTGAAAGATTGTCCTTAAGCATGCACCATGTAACTCATTGAAGCCTGTGAATATGGTATATATATTGTCATTTCACCTCAAGTCACATCTCAAGTCACATCTAAAAATATATAACGCATATAAACTTTCATTCATTCATTCATTCATTTTCTACCGCTTTATCCGATCTCTCGGGTCACGGGGAGCCTGTGCCTATCTCAGGCGTCTATGGGCATTAAGGCAGGATACACCCTGGATGGAATGCCAACCCATCACAGGACACACACATTCACACACACACACACACATTCATACACTAGGGACAATTTTCCAAGGTGCCAATCAACCTACCGTGCATGTTTTTGGACCGGGAGGAAACCGGAGAACCCGGAGAAAAACCCCCTGAGGCACGGGGAGAACATGCAAACTTCGCACACACATGGCCGAGACAGGAATCGAACCCGGATCCTGGCGGTGTGAGGCGAACGTGCTAACCACTACGCCACCGTGCCCCCCATGCATATAAACTTAATTTCATTAATTAATTTCTCCTCAGTCTGTCATCAACGCTACAGTCATGTGCTGATCCCATGTTTGTAGAGGAGACTATAGTCATGGCGTAATGTTTTTGTAAAACACTGACATCACCCCTGGCACAGACACATACACACACAAACACACACACACACACACACACACACACACACACACACACACACACACACACACACACACACACACACACACACTTTAAATGCAAACAACGGAAAAAAATTCCCTTCTAAATTCAAAACAATATTTATAAAGAATTAAAATACATAACAGCGGATGATTTACTCGCTGCAGCATGTCACATTACCGGCCAAAGGCAGACAATTTAACACCATAAACACCGTTTTACCAAGGATCAAAGAGAAATATTAGGTTACTTTGTGATCAAGCCAGACATTTGAACTCCCCACTCCAAATGTGTGAACCAGGATGTTAACGATATTTATCTTGACTGTTCTGAGAAATTCTTATACATTCGTGTATATTCATCACTTTGGAAAGATAAGTAGATGAAAGCGTAGTTAAAAACTTGACCCCATGGATAAACTCTGGCTCGATTAATGCTGGCGAGTGTGACAGCACTTGATTCAACTTTACTGAAAAAAAAAGTACAAAGTATTAACACTACATGTTGCATTACACATGAAGATGACAAAGATGGTGATTAATGTCATTATTGTTATTAGAGTAATACTGCTACAAATAACAACAACAACAATAATAATTGTAGTAGTATTAGTAATAATGCCAGTTTTTGAATTGCACTCTATAATCTGTACTGCAAAAAGATCATACTAGCATAAATATGGAGAAGATTAATATTTATGCACAGATGAGCATATATTTATATACAGATACACATATATTTGTTATTGATATGTATTTGTCTTTAAATAAGGTTAATTCAAATAAATAACATGCAAATTCATAGGGCACGGTGGCTTACAGGTTAGCACGTTCGCATCACACCTCCAGGGTCCGGGTTCGATTCCCCTCTTGGCCATGTGTGTGTGGAGTTTGCATGTTCTCCCCGTGCCCCGTGAGGGTTTTTCTCCGGGTTCTCTGGTTTCCCGATCCAAAAACATGCACGGTAGGCACCTTGGAAAATTGTCCCTAGTATATGAATGTGTGTGTGAGTGTGTGTGTGTGTGTGTGTGTGTGTGTGTGTGTGTGTGTGTGTGTGTGTGTGTGCCCTGCGATGGGTTGACATTCCATCTAGGGTGTATCCTGCCTTAATGCCTATAGACGCCTGAGATAGGCACAGTCTCCCCGTGACCCGAGGGAAGATCAGATATAGAAGATGAATGAATGAATGAAAAATGCAAATTCAATTAGAATTCAACCTTGACTTGAATACAAATGGCCTTAATTGTAATCGTCTCACACTTTCAAAATACTACATAAATTTCCTACTACAATATATGCAAGTCCTTGTTTTGCAGTGTAAGACTTTTTTTGTTTTGGTTTGGTTTGGGATTTTTTCCCCCTCTTCTCAGAGCCTTTTTTGCATTCCTCTGCAGCCACAGCGTGTGACGTGTCGCAGAATCTGCGCACTGAGACTCACACACACACACGCACACGCACACGCGCACACACACACATACACGCACACGCACACACATATTTCTGTACCGCTGTCGCCAAGAGCGCATCCCAATCTAACTTTCTAGGCAAAAACAAAGAGGAAGGGCGACATTTCCAACAATTCCTTTTGACAGACTGCAGGAATCGGTGCTGCAAGAGTTGGACGGTAAGTGTTTGGTATTTATATGATACTTTGTCGTTTGTGTAGGAGCTGCTGTACTGCTGCTTCATAACAGAATAACGGGTTCTTTCACCCAGTGCACTATTCACTAATGAAACAACCACAGTAAAAGTTCATGCTGCAGGCTTACTTCATGTCATATAACTTTATGTACTATGTAAAGCACCACGCCCTAAAACACTGTTCCATTCCATGTTTTTTTTTTGTTTGTTTTTAATGTGAAAATCAGGTCATCAGCTGCTCAATGCAAGAGTCTTGTAGTATTTCTTGTCAAGCATATTTACACTTCGATATGCAGCATTTACTAAACTGTACTTTGGGATTAATCTTCATTGAAAACATATTAATTCACCTTAATTAAAAAAATATATATTATTATGTTGTGAAATTTACAAAAGTGTAGTATAAAAACGACCAAGATGCACCCAATTAAAGTCACTTTGTAAACATATTACAACATCTAAGGAAATGTTGTGGTTGTTATGCAATAAGGAATAAGCTTTCTAATTTCAATATTTCATTTATGATAAAAATTAAATTTTCACTATTGTTTTTTTTTGTGTGAAAGAATAATATTTACTGTGGTTTTCTGCATCGTTGGTCACTGCGTGGTCACTGCATCGTTGTGACTGCAGTAAAGTTTAAACTATTACTAAGTGAAATGTTACTTTATTTACTGGTCCGTCTCACGTGATCAGTAAAATCTGTACTTTCAGCTAGTTTTACAAAATGTCATGCATTGGGCAAGGCAGAAGGTCACTTCCCTATCCAGGATAAACAAATACACTACAAACTTAACACTATTTATAACAGCCAAAGCCTGCAGTAAAACCACATTCATGAAAAAAAACCACCGAATGTATGAAAGTGTTTAAAAGGAATGATGCATGTTGTTTGAATTAGGGTTAGTCATGAGCTGGGAGGGGTGAAAATATTGGTTGTGTGGGTGACCTGTGGCTGAGATTTAGCCTGCCTGTGGGGAAAAGGCTGAGGCTGACTGACATAAGCATTCATGAAACTCATAGTTACGCAATAGGATGAGGCAGGGCTGATTTGCAGAGGCTAAAAATGAATGAGTGAATTCTACACTCTTTCACGTGGTATAGGAGTGGATGGCGAGATTACTAGCACCATTTTAACCAATGCTTTCCCCTTGTGCCTGTCTTTCTCTGTCTCACACACACACATACAGGCAGAATTGACTCAAGACGTTGTTAACACCCAGCAGGAAGAGACCTGAAGACCCAGGAGTCGATCAAAACTGTGGATTAGTGCAGACGTTTTGAGCTACAGCACACGGTAAGACAGATTTGATATCCGTCTCAGGCAGAACTGAACAACTGAAGAATTCAGTGATTTTTATAATATCATTTTAATTATTCGGTTGCTGGTATTTACTTGCTTAATTTTTAACTTTTTGCTTTTTTTTTTATTCATAGCAACTGTACAATGATGGGCCTGGAGGAAACTGACTATGGCAATCTCTCTTATGAATATATGGAATATGGGGATTTTGAGGAGGTGAAAGAAGAGACGTACGTCCAGAAGGAGACGCTGCATATTATTTCTGTGGTCATCTATTCTTTAGCATTGGTAATTGGTGTCATTGGGAATGGCATCGTGATCTGGGTAACTGGATTCAAAATCAAGCGGTCGGTTAACAGCGTGTTGCTCTTGAACCTGGCCGTTGCCGATTTTGTGTTCGTCATTTTCCTACCTTTCTCCATCGATTACGTGCTGCGCGGTTTCAATTGGAACTTTGGCTTGACGATGTGCAAGCTGAACTCTTTTGTGTGCACAATGAACATGTATGCTAGTGTGCTGTTCCTCACCGCGCTCAGCCTAAATCGCTACGTCGCTATCGCGTACCCTAATTGGAACAGAAGGTTACGTACTGTGCGCGGAACCTGGGCTATTTGTGCATTGATCTGGGGCTTATCCATCCCGCTTAGCAGTCCAGCGCTAATATTTAGAGAAACGCTGCAGTATCACAGCAAGGTTGTGTGTTTCAACAACTTCCATGAGAATGTGCATGCTAGTAAAGTGATACACATTTGTATGGTGCTTCTCCGCACTACAGTAGGCTTCCTTGTGCCATTCCTCACCATCAGTGTGACTGCCATTTTACTGACCAGAAAGATGAAGCAGCTTGGCAGTGTACGCAATTCCAGCTTCTCCAAAATGATCTCAGTGGTTATTGTGGTTTTCTTTCTGTGCTGGGCCCCGTTTCACACCTTTAGCCTTATGGAGCTCACTATGCACTACTCACACGTTCTGGGTCCCGTCCTGAGTGTGGGCTTCCCACTGGCCACCAGCCTGGCTTTCTTTAACAGCTGCATCAACCCCATACTATATGGGCTGTTAAATAAGAAAGTGTGGGGGATTCTCAAGGGTTCCTGTATAAGCCTCACTAAGAACTCACTGAGAGAGCTCAGTCTCAACCTAACTGAGACCGAGACAGTTTCAGTTCCAGGGATCTGCTTACCTGAAGAACCCACTGCCTATACTGGTGTCTGAAGGAAATATGTTACACACTAAAAGTGCTAACGTCTTTAACATTTGAAAATATAGTATGTGTGGACATGCTCCTGTTCAGACATATAAAAACATACAGTTATATGTAATCTGTTTTTTTGCACAAGATAAAAAATATGTAACGATCTTAAAACATTTCTCTCTTATTTGTTTCCATAAATAGAAAATAGCGGGGAGTTTTTATTATTTGTTTTCATTTGAAGCTGTCCGACTTTGGACTATAATGACTGTACATTCTTCCATGTGGAAAAAGTGAGCAAGGATTGTCCAGACCACACTGCAAGTAGAACCCTGAACATTTTCTCTAGGGAAGGATATGTTGCCAGGGCCTTTTATACAAAGAAGGCACAATTTACAAATAGATATGTTGTTTTTTTGATTTAGTCGAACTGAACTATGCATATTTTTTATACTCTCATAGAGCACTTTATTAAGAACACTATAGTATTTCAGGGAGTGGCCTCCTTTTGCTCTCGAAACAGCCTTAATTCTTTCTGCAGTGGATTCCACAAGATAGTGGAAACATTCCTTTGACATCCGTGTGTGGATGATTGTTTTACAAAACTCACAAAACTATTACAAAACTATTTTCATCATCATAAAACTATTTTTTTTTTTTTTTTTGCTGCAAATCTTTTTTTCTGCCACATCCCAAAGATGTTCAATTGGCTTTGGAACTGAGGACTAAACTGCACTTAGTCAAAGTGAAAGTAGTTATTCGAAGATAGTTAAATTGTATCCATGAATGGAGTGAGTGTTAATATAAGACTAATATAAGGATAATGTTTAATATAAGGAATGTTTATGATACCACGATTGTTTTTTGCAAACCACAGTCATGGTGCCATAAAATTCCCCTCGTTGTGTTTTCCTACTGAATCAGTAAAAAGCTAAATAGCCGGTTTTGTATCCACAACAGAGCATATTGCTCAGTCCCAAATTGTACTGGGTGGTATAGAAGTTTGTTATGGAACATCTTTTGTAGGTTAAAAAAAAGTGTACAAAAGAGTTTTGCTTTTATGTAATAAATATTCTACTGCGTATATTCTAATGAATATATTAATCATGAGTCTGCTGTCCAGATGACATTTTTGTACTGCTCTGTACTGCTCGGATGTTTTCAACAGATGCTCTTTCCTGTTATTTATGTTCACAATTTACAGATGCCTTCAAGATGAATCACAGTAAAGTCACACATGTTCTCTATGTGCCAGCAGAAATGACTTGAGACTGCAAAACAGACTTATAAAAACATGATGCATGCATGAGGCACAGGTTTATTGAGCAAAATACCCTTTTTTTTAACAAGGTTTAAAAGGTATTAAGATTAGATTAGCTTGTCAGTGCAAAGCAAAGCCTTTTTCTATATTCAGTCAGTTTATTTCAATCTCTTTTATTTTGTGTATCAGAAAGAAACACACTCACCATCCATTTTACAACAGAATGGGGGAAAATGTGACCTTTGTGAATTTAACTGTGGAATGGTGGTTGGTGCCAGATGGGCTGGTTGGAGAATTTCTGAAACTGCTGATTACCTGGGATTTTCACACAATGCTGTTGCTGTGAAAAACAAAAATGACTGTGAGTGACAGGTCTGAAGGTGGAAATGCCTTGTTGATAAGAGAAGTTTGAGGTAAATGGTTCATGAAATGGTGTGAGAAACAGTGTGTGAACAAAAGGGTCTGATAAGACACATTGTTGATCACTATCAGTGGCGCCGACCAAAAGGTACTGTTTAAGAATAGGGAAAAATATCTTTTTCCAGGTCTTGACTGGCCATTTTTGGGTGAGTCTGTGCCAATGATATCTTCAGATTATTATTTTTGACTGATATTGTTGCATCAAATTTTGTTTTTTAATGTATGCTGAGATGCTTTTCTCAGACTTCATCATCTTAAATCAGTCTGACCATTCTCCTCTGGTCTGTCTCACCACTGTACACATTATATTTCTTTTCTTTGTTGACTCTACAATGTGTTGTGTGGAAATCAGAGATTGTCGAAACAACCAGCATATCCTGAACCAACAACCATGCTATGTTAAAAAGCTATTACAATTTTTCCCATTCTGACTGCTGTGGCTGAATTCAATGCATTGTGCTGCTGATTGAAATATTCGGTACTCATAAATGGGCAGGTGTACAGGTGTTCCTATTTAAGTGAATGGTACCTCAGTATGTGGCCAGTCACTATGTGTTTTAAGTATTATGCTCGTGCACATGCAAGACAATGCGCCAACATACTATTATAATATTAAGAGCTGTTAGTTCTTCGTGGGTTTCACTGTACATTGGTATCTGGTTGCTACTTGGAATATTTTTTGAAAAAGGGAATCCCTGTTCTGTATGGTAACATATACAACATTACT
>JACRUU010000011.1:7763932-8171432 GCA_030449085.1 Kryptopterus vitreolus | reverse complement strand
TAGTCCGTTACGCCTGTCACTCGAGGCTCGGGGATTGCGGGCTTTCTGTAGGCCGCTGCTTTCGTCCTCCTTTTATTTATGATCGGTAACGATGTTTAAAAGATGGACAAACAATGTAAGAACGTGTCGTTCTTTATTCTGGCACACAGGAGTGACATCTGTTGTATGTGTTTTGAAGCCAGCGATAATGTTTGCGGTTTTTGAAACGAACATTAGCTAGCATGCTGCGGAACTGGCTAACCTTTAGCGGTGTTGTTCTGTAGGCCTGAGTGAAGAGGCCTGTGCGCCAGATTCGCCTTTTGCGACAAAGATTAATAAACACATTTCACACTATTTAGATAGCGGGGGGTTTGGGGGGGGGATCTGTATTAAATATTAATGTTTATTATAACCGTTCAGGAGTCAGAAAATAAGCACGTACTTTCCATGTTTCTCCGTTTCCTGGATACGGAGGCTTTGTTTTTAGCACTGTTAGCTAGTTTTCCAGCTACCGCTGCGTGTATTTTAAATATATTGGCTAAGCTAACTTCGTGCTGTTTACTATATATACACACCTAGCTCTTAGCTAACAGTGGTTATATTAGACGCATGAAAATGACGTTTGCTATGTACAAATTTCGCTTATTTCAGTTGTTCGCATCTGATGAATTATAGTGACAGTTGATTAGCTGGTTATCATTACTTCATATTTAACTGCATCTGAACCGATAATGCTACATCACTATACGGATTCATTATGTTACTGTAACCTTCATGCGAAAAAAAAGAAGCCGTTTTAATAATCTATTGAAAAGACGCCTGTATGTTCGTAATTTGATTAAATCTCTATTAATATTACAAGTTTATCTAATCTAAACTAGGTTTCTATAGCCTGGTAAAAAAGGTCTCCCGTGTTATTACACAGCTGTTGGTCTGTCCGCTGTTAAGATGTATGATTTCTACTCTTCGTGTTTGAGAGATCACAAACTGAAAGTAATACGCAAACCGCAAAACTTAGATCCCCTCTTTGATTTTAAGATCAACTAAAACCATTCCTTGTTTATTGTTATTTGTCTGCCTGTGATTTGATGGTTGTTTATAATGCATATACGAGACAGTGCAGATACGCCGGAGATTTTCCCATGTGATTCTTTTTTTTTTTAGTCTCCTTTTCTCCGATTGCTTCAATGACATCAGTGACCTCGGTGTATTTGCCCTGATCTGATAGACCTGTTTGACGAGTGTCAGTCTCCTCACCTGATACTTAACCTGCGACACCCCTCCCCCTTCCGTGTAACGGACATATGTCCTGCCAACATTCGTGTGTGTGTGTGTGTGTGTATATATGTATATATGTGTGTGTATGTGTGTGTGTGTGTATATATATATATATATATATATATATATATATATATATATATATATATATATATATATATACACATACATATACTTATATACATTGAATATAAATGATTGATCATTGCTAATCAGCGGTTATTTGATGTGTGTGTGTTTAAAAATAATGTGACATGACACACCTTAATGACACACAGCTACTACTCTTAGGGCCCATGACCAAGGCCCTTAAAACTCTGTTCTCCCAGAGTGCTGTATCATGTCTGACTGCAGCTTTCTAACATCATTGGGATATGTGACAACATAATTTCACTATACATATAAAAAGTCTTTTTACCTTTTACCTGTTTTAACCATTTATTTGCATATACTCAGAAAAGATTATCCGGATAAAAATAATTTCTTGCGTGCGTCATGGGAAAAAAAGGTACCACTCCTTATTTTCAAAACTAGCTGCTACCCATTTTGCCACCGGGACAAACGTAATGTTGTATTTTTAAAACGTTAGAAACTTAAGAGCATTTATTTCTGTTGTGATGCACTTTACCAAAAATGCATTGTTTTATTACACGAGTGACCACTTTTAGTTTTTTGTTAAGTGGGTCTTTGCATCCCTAATGTAGTACTGGGCTGCACACTAGAGCTTTTGCCTGCTCAGTGTGCTAGATAATTGCAAATTGTCTGCCCTTGGTGTAAATACACTGCATTTGATTCTGAATAATATGTAGTCAAACAATTTTGACAGGTTAGTAACTAAAATAATGTTCCAAACATTATTATGGTATGTGAGGCATGTACTGTGAAGTTGATGGTCAACTTGGTGTATGTATTTTTAAATAAATCTTTTCTTGTCAGCTGATGTTTTCAAGGAATAGAGTCACGTGATGTATGAGGGGAAACACATACACTTCTCGGAGGTGGACAATAAGCCTTTGTGCTCATACAGCCCAAAACTCTGCAAGCAGCGCAGACTTAATGGATACGCCTTCTGTATACGGCACGTTTTAGAGGACAAGACAGCTCCCTTTAAACAGTGTGAATATGTGGCCAAGTACAACAGCCAGCGATGCACCAACCCCATTCCTAAAGCCGAGGACCGCAGGTGAGTTGTCATTTTACTTTGCGATTTATATCCACCTGAAAGTTTGGAGTTTTCTGTCAGAGAAACAAAACAGTTCAGGTAATTAACGTGTCTTCCCAAGACTCAAAATGTGAGTATGACTTTTGTCCAAGACCTGTGACTAAGACCAATGGCATAATAAGCTACTTGGGACAAAGTTACAAAATGTATTTTCACAATCAATTCAAGACATGTAGAATGGCTTGAATTTTCATGCACCAGTATTATTTTTGTTTTCTGAGAACATTCTTTTTTATTGTCCTTTAGCACCTGTACATGTTGCTTGTCTGGTTTCCTTCAGTAGGAAAAAGGAACGATGCAATAGCCACTCTTTATTTCTTCCAATGAATAGATAAACGATAATTTTCTATTTTTACAGAAACATTTTCACGCCAGTGCTTTCAAATCCTGGCTGAGCTTGTAGAGTTTGTTTACCTGTACAAAATTGTCTGACAACTGCGTGTGGAATAAGCCTACATAATTAACATTGTGATAGTGATCAAATAATGTGATTTTTGTTTTTAGTCTTTATTATGCCTACACTTGATGTAAAGTTTATGATATGCTTATAACAGTAAGTTTATTAGTTTTCAATGTTACCATGGTTTGTATTTTAGATACTGTAACAGCCACCTGCAAGTGCTGGGCTTCATCCCCAAGAAGGAGCGCAAGAAAAAACATGATGCGCTGGATTCCGTGGCACTGAATATCACCGTGCCCTCCCTAGCTCTCAAAGCCTCTAATGGCTTAGACGGTTTGCCACCATCTCCACCCTGCACCCGCCTGCCCCCCCTTGCCTTATCCCACACGCACCTGCTTGACCCCTTTGCCTTTTACGAAGAGGACGTGGATGGAGTGGA
This sequence comes from Kryptopterus vitreolus, assembly GCA_030449085.1. Taxonomy (NCBI): domain Eukaryota; kingdom Metazoa; phylum Chordata; class Actinopteri; order Siluriformes; family Siluridae; genus Kryptopterus; species Kryptopterus vitreolus. The sequence continues at coordinate 8,168,114 of JACRUU010000011.1, read as the reverse complement.
GAGCACCGCACGCAAGAACTCTGTACTTAAGAGGAAGCCTGCCAATCGGCTGGTGCTCACCCAGCAAGGGCCACGCCATGACTCTGACCTTCCTTCGCCCATTTCCGAGCAGTTAACACCAGTCACAGTGGCCTGTACACTGCCCAAATCGCCACATTTAACACCACCACCCCCACCAGCTGCACTACCTGCACCGCCCCCACCTTTGCAGCACGCTGGTCACGCTTCCTACCTACAGCAGGGGCCAACGCAATCTCTGCAATGCAAGACAACACCAGCTCCTACAGGAGCTTCACTGGTGCCCACCACACCACCCTCAACAGTCCAGCAGCATCGGAAAACCCTCCTCACTGCCCCAAGTCATCCACCTGCTGGCGCTTGGGAGTGTCCAAAGAGCCACACCATCTCTATGCGACCCACTGCCTTCACAGCACCCCCTGCCTGCCTGTCAAGGCTCCAGCATCTTGTACAGCTCTGTGCAACCAGACACAAAGAGCATGGCGACCTCTTCCCTCATATTGGTATGAAAAGCTCATTAAATATGTGCTTTTCCCATCTCATAGAAATAGAACACACATCATAGATCTATTGAATTTTATCAAAATTCGAGTTAATTAAATAAGAGTTATTTACTTGCATTATTGTATATTCAGGATTGGACTGGTCTGATGAAAGTGCTGATGAGGATGATGAAGAAGAAGAAGAAGAGAGGATTCCTTCATTGCCTCAGGCCAAGAGGCTGCAGGAAAGGAGTTCTCAACACCAGTAAGAGAATGTATTTGAAAATGCAAAAAGGAATATGAAATGTGATGTCTCTTTGGATATGGGAAAAATAGTTGCCTTTCTTCTAAGATAAAAACATATCTACTGTAGTTGTAAACATGAGACTTCCTGTAAATATATATTTTTTTCTTCTGTAATATTTTCCACTAATTTCTGTTTTGTTTTGTTCTTCAGTTGTGTTGGTGAACGCGAGGAGCCTCGGAGGTCTCGTCTGGCTCAGCTCTGTACGTACCTGCAGGAGCGCTACAAGCACCTGTGCAGGCAAGAGCGAGCTGCCATACGCCACACCAGATACAAATACGCCTTTAGGAAAGCTCTTCTCCATGCAGCCGGCAAAGACCCTGACTGCACAGGAGAACTCATCCAGCATCTCAGCAAATCATCACACATGTCCAACAGGTATAGGAACTGTGGTGTGTGTGTGTGTGTGTGTGTGTGTGTGTGTGTGTGTGTGTGTGTGTGTGTGTGAGAACTGGATTTAGAGTTTTTCTGTTAAGTTATTTCATGTGTTCTAGGCATCCTGTACAACAGAAAGTGGAAAAATCTGTGTGCACTGGTACCACCAAGGGTCAACCCTGCAGCAAGCCATCTCTGCCTTTTACACGCCACTGCTTCCAACGTATCCTCCTGTCTAATGCTCAACTGCACATGTGCAGTTTCCTAAATACATTTGACATATTCTCACCATTGCGTCTGTGTGTTTTGTTGTAAAATTCTTGCATTTTTGGTTCTTAGCGGCTGCACACGCCACATTTAATATGAAAGGGTATTTTGTTTTTGTACTTCTTCCTTGACAGTGTTGCTTTGTAGATATCCTGCTGAACCGCTCACAGCAGCTCTTCTCCAGCTGCACAGCGCGATTTGCTGATGGCCAGCAGTGCTCTGTCCCAGTCTTCGATATCACACACCAGACACCTCTCTGTGATGAACATGCCAAGAAAATGGTAACTAGAAATGGTTATAAATATCACTCATTCATACCAAAAGTTCATTTAGCTGCCTTTTGGCATCCATAAACGAGACCGATTGATTTTCTGATGGTTGCGTCTTTCTTTATTAAACTACACAAAGAATCAACAGAACCAATAAATATGACTCGTAAACAGAAATATCCAATAAACATAGTTCAGATGAAAAGTTTGTGTGTGTGTGTGTGTGTGTGTATATATATATATATATATATATATATATATATATATATATATATATATATATATATATATATATATATATATATATACAGGCGAAGAGGTGCAACTCTGACCGAACAAATGTCAGCAGAAAGTATTCAAATCTATAATTACATTATAAATCTTCTCAATTTTATTATAAGGATTGGCTAGTACAGAATGTTTGTAGGTTGCTTGCATCATTTCATGCCTGATTAAAACTGCTAATGATGCTACTGACGTAATATTTTCCAGCAGACTGTATCAGTGCTATTAAATGCGTCATAGGATACGAAAAGAATGCATGTAATCTTATATCCTGCCTGTGTCTATTTTCGCGCTCTGCTGTATATGCAAGTACTTTATAATGACTCATAACTATATAATGCAATGCGAAACGGCTTTTCACTCTATAGTTATGCTGTAAACTGTGCACTGTAAACTACGGAAATACAAATAGTAGTGAAATTGTAATTGTTTGATGCTGTGTTAAAAGATTTTATTGCTTACGAGCATAGTGTGTGTTTCGTGCAGGATAATTTCCTACGTGGGGACAGTAACCGGCGAGTGCAGCAGCAGCAGCAGCAGCAGCAGAGACGGCCACGTAAAAAGACCAAACCTCCAGCGTTGACTAAGAAACACAAGAAAAAGCGGAGGAAAGTAGTTCGGCGTCCCCAAAAACCCATTCCTCCAGCACTACCACAGGGCAACCTGCCCATGCCCCCCACTTTGGCACTGCCCACCCACCAAGCCAGTATCAGGTAGATATTACTGCACACGCCACGTCAGCCTCACAAAGTTCTTTCACAAGTTTATTTCTGTTTCCATGTGTGAACTATGAGAAACCATTTATTTTTTGCTCCCCTTTTTTACTCCAGTATCAAGATAATCATGAAAGATATGCAGATTATTTATTTTCTGCTGTTTCTCTGGGGCTTTACAAAACCGCCATCATTAAAGGTGTTTAATATTCTCAATCCAGTATTTTTTATTTATTTATTTTTTTAGCGCTATAAATATTTTGGTATGTGCAAACTAGGAAGGGATCATGAGTCTAAAAACAATTAATACTGCTTGCACTTCTAACCCATAAGTCTGTTTGATTGGTTAGTTGAATGGAACTTAATTCCCAGGAAAGCAAGAAAAAGGTTCATAAATAACTTGAACCTGAAATGTTTGCTCTGTGGAAAGTTCAGGAATAAAAAGCTTCACGTTGGCGATATATAACTCGAATATTAGTCTACATGTGCGATTTTAATAGTTTGAAAATAATGTGGAGAAATTGAATTCTCTAGGCCCTCCAGGAAACCCTTACTCTAGAGTTCTGTGCGATGGATTGATGGGTGGATGGATGCTTTGCACATCACTCATTTTTTTGTTTGTTTATTCATTTTTATGCTTTTGATTTTCAGCATATCTTCTTTACGTAAACATACTTTCTCTACCGGTCTTATTTATTTATTTATTGTATTTATTTTTCAGGAGCCCCTCTACCCCTGAGCTCAGTGCGGATGAACTTCCTGATGACATCACCACTGATATAGCGGACATTCCAAATGATTTGGAGTTAAATCAAGAAGACTTTTCTGATGTCCTGCCCAGATTGCCTGATGACCTGCAGGACTTTGACCTGTTTGAGGGTAATTGCATATGCAAGCATGTGCATTTATTCACGTCTCATTATCTAGTAATTGTGTACGTGCTGCCAATACTTGCATAACCTTAGAGCAAAAAAAACGACAAAGAAAGCCATTTGGTAGGTTATTTAGAATTCAACTTGTGTTCTTGTGGACTTCAAGGTACGTTTTTTGCGTTTAGGTAAGAATGGTGAGTTGCTTCCCACCACCGAAGAGGCAGAGGAGCTGGTTCGTGCGCTGCAGGCAATGGGCTCGTATCCCGACACGCTGGTATGTTTAAACTCCATAACCGAACTGACGCCAGCCGATGACCATCGAGCCATGAGTGTCTTTTCTGGCTCTGGGGTCACGGTGACCGCCATGGGGGATCTCCTAAATGGCCGAATATCATCGGACAACTTCCCAAGTCTGGAGCTGGAGGATAATCTCCTCCATCACTCGGCAGACGATCACTTCCCTCCATCCCTCTCTCCACAGCCGCCGCCAGCCGCTGCCTCAGCACCTGCCGCCGGGTCGAATCGTACACTGAACGAGCGAACGTTCCCTCACTCGGTTCTCTCTAAACCCGAGCCCGCGCTGCCCTCCTCTCCTCCAGGCAGCCATTACAGCAGCGACCACGTGCCGTCTCCTTACAGCGATCATATCTCCTCCCCGCACTCTGCCTCCTACCAGACAGAGCCTCCGCTCCTACTGGAGGTGCCTCTCGGCGGATTACCAGGCGCTCCTCGCTCCTCCTGGAGCAACCTCGCCCTTTCCCTCACAGAACCGATGCAGTTTGGGAACCTCTTGACACAAGACACTCACCTCCTCTCCACCTCTCTGTCCACCCCTCCTTCCATCACACACCCAACCTCTGCGCCTTCCTCCTCTCCCCCAGATTCCCCCCATGACCTGCTCAGCACTAGCCAGGCCAAACTGCAGCTCCCGCAATTCAGCGCAGCCTTCGGTCATCAGCTCGCCTCTCACAGCGGCATCCCGAAAGACGTGCAGCCGAGCCACAGTTCCACTGCTCCACCTACAGGGTTCACGAGTGCTGGTGCCACTGCTGCCGGTGCCAACAGTGCTGCACCTACTTTCCAGCAGAGCAAGTGAAAAAGCAGGCATATAAACACACACATCCTAGCATTTTTTTTCAGGGTTCCGCTAACGCAGCGAAAGGGGAGAGGGAGGAGGGGGGGGGGGGGGGGGGGGGGGGATTATGATAACGTTCTTTTGCCGAGTTTGTGTTTCGGTAGGAGGCCTGGTTTAACTCAGAACAGCGGTCACTATGTTACTGCCTCTCCCACATCATCACCTTTCTTACTGACCCCCTCTGGCTTTCACTCAAGGCTATATATATATATATATATATATATATATATATATATATATATATATATATATATATATATATATATATATATATATATATATATATAGTATATATATATATATATATATATATATATATATATATATATATATATATATATATATATATATATATATAATCGCAGCGAGAGTGTCACAACTATTGGGACTATCGGCCAAACAGCTTTTATCCAGATGATTTTATTTTGCACTGTACATATGAAACCTTTTATGCAGACACTCAGATTAAGCTTACTCAGTGGACCTATCGTGGGCTGTACATTTTTCCTGTTCAGAGACCTCACAGGCGCCTGAAGGTTTAAAAAAACAAAAAAACTGGTTACTCGAAGCAATAAAGCACATCAGCATATTCTATCGTTACAGTATTCAGAACCATGTGTCGGTTTCGGTTGTGTACCTCGTCTGAGCCAGACTGCATGTCCAGTATGCGTCTGTGGGGGGGAGACAAAAAAAAACAGCAAGAACTCTACACTGAGCTTCTAGTCCGGCTGGTTTTGTCTCATTTACACAAACGCCACCATACGGAAAACACAAAGCTTTTATCATCAAAGAGAAAATTATGTTTTTTTTTTTTTTTAATAACCAAATATAAGGATTCAAAATGTCTATGGTGCTTAAGTTTTAAATGGCTTTGTGAGGTTTCTCTTTAAAGCAGAGCAGTCTTTTAATAGGGGCTAGACGTGAGGACTGAACAGTCTTTAAATCTTTGCTGTGCTGGGACCTTTGGTGCAATTTCTACAGAGCAGGACTGTTCACACACTTCCACAGTAAACCAGGTTTAAATTCCACACTCGACTGGCTGCATGGCCGGTAAACTGTGGTGATATCACTCAGACCCCCCCACACACACACCCACCCTCACCCCGAGAGGCAGCAACCTTCACTTAAATCACCGCCTGTTTTTAAATGCTCTGTCCTGTCTGGCAGTAAATCAATGGTTTTGGTAGATTTTAGACAGAACGACTATCACATATATCGTCATATGTAACATATTTATAGAGTAGTAATTCAATCCGAAAGAAATTGGGTTTTAACGGCGAGTTCAACCGAGTGACAGTGAAGCGACTACAAAGTGATCATAAAAAAAACTCAAAACGATTGTTTTAAGATCGTCACCAGCTGGAGTCGCGTGGTTGCGTCTGTCACTAGTTTTAATGGCTATCAAAATCCCAGTGATTGCTATTTCCAGTCGAATGAACGTTGTTTGTGATTTCTTGTCGTTTCTTTTGGGCAAAATAATGATGGTGATGAACAGTATTTTTGATAGCTATTAAAATTCAGCTAGCAGTAACAGTGGAACGTTCGGTGTTTGCATGAATACGACCGCAAAGTGATTTCTTGCGATACAAACTGGAAATAAACACGGAAGCTTGCATCCAAAGAGAGAGAGATACAGAGAGATTCATACGAATGCCGGTGCGGCGACGGATTTATTTATTTATTTATTTAAAATTGTTAGAGAAATTCCGAAATGAAACCCTCAAATTTTTGTTTTTTTTTTACTCCCCATGGATCATTGCTGTAGCATCGATAATATTTTTTTTATCGTTTGATTTGTTCGTATAAAATCAACGGTTCCCCTTTTTTCTTTCTTCAAAAATGGTTCTTGTAAGAAAAAAAAGCCTTTTTATTTCGGTTCCACACCATTATGTCATCTCCCTGCAGCTGTTCTAACACCTGGATAGAAGTTGCATTGAGATTTACTGCACAGTCAACTTGAGTCAACCCTCTAAAGCAAGCCATCTTCAGGGCTTCGCTGGCACTTGAAATCGCTTAAAAGCTGAACAATGGCTGACAAATTCCTATACTCAGTGAATGTACTGTATAACTGTTTTTAAATGATAGGACGAGCTAATAATCTAGTCACCTTTTGTTATTGTCTTGTTTAATGTCTAAGGTATTTTTTGTATACAAAAGTTTACATTTTTATGTATATTTTTCTTGTATAAAATATGTAATATGTGTATAAACATTGTATGTAATAACTGTATATAGTGTGAGAAAATTTGATCTTTGGTTTTTGATGTATGAATAAAACTTGCTGTGCCGAACTTGTGATGATGCTTATTATAGCAAAGAGTCCGAGGTCGTCCTGCTTTTCTCGTTCCTGAGAAAAGATCCATGTAATATATATTGTTTACTCAGAACACACACACACAAAAACATGTAAACCGGCAGTCAAATCAAACTATCATTGTTTTATTTTTCTTAAAATCACTTGAAAGCTTGCAAGGAATTCAGTACCTTGATATCTGATGACAAAAGCAAGAATTATTTACAAGACTATACACTCAGCAATGTTACAGAAAATTACATTGTTTGAAAATCAGTTAGATAGCATTATGGTGTAATCATTCGAGAGATAATACTGCACTTTACACTTATAAAAATATTGAATTCTGTTCCATAGAATATATCTGTGCTGAGAAACCCCTGACAGCCTAATTTATTGCCATACTCGAGAAAGTTCAGTCGCAAAGATAAACAAGACAAACCGTGATCTCGTTAAAATTACAGCTTACACACAGGGACACATTCAGGTGCAAATATCAATCGTAAGGAGTGGGAAGGGGAGGGGGGGGGGGGCAAAAAGGGCAAAAGAAGAAGCAGAAGAAAAAATAAAAGGGAAGCACTTTGTGGTAAACAGACAGGCTGATCAACAGGACAGAGTCTGAATGTGGGTGCCGAGTTCTGCCTCGATTAAAATGCCATCTATGGGTTTTGTAGACTTAAACATTAAACCAGCAATGATTTGAACAGCTTCACTTGTCAAATTTCAGTTTCGTTCAACATTTCTTCCCCCCCGAGCAGGTTCGTAGCCTCATCGTTACAGAGTATTAATTACAGAACATGCTCTTCATTTTTATTCCAAACTCGTCTCGAGTGGAGGATCGACTCTACATCTGCAGCCTTTTTATAAGCACACAAGTTTATTATGACTAAGAAAATAACTAAGCAAAAACGTTACCTTCCACCCGACTACACAAAAAAGAAAAATCATCACTCCTTGTGGTTCTCTCTGTGCTTTTAGTGGTTTTATGGTCAATATCGTCGTGTTCTCCATTTCGTTCGAAATTCCTGTGCTTCTCGGGTGTTACAGGCGAGTATATGAAAACGCACTACCGAGATTCCGGTCTTGAAGAACGGCTTTACATTTCCCCAAGCACAAAGTGCAATTAAAAAAGGACTAAAATTCAAATTTGTAGTAGTGTTAGCAATTTAAACAGCTGGATTTCAGGATTTGAAATATTTGCTACACACATGCATATGCGTCATGCTTGTGATAGCATCCACGTCCCAGAACAAATTAGAAAAAAAACTAAAGAAAAAAAAAAAAAGAGTCTAGAGTCGCCTCAGATTCCCATGCTATTTTTAAGCTACAGCTATAAATCACTGGATTTACATGTTTTAAAACGGGTGAATAAATGCATCAATGCCCAGTCTGAGGGGTAAGATTAGGGTTTAGAGGGTTAACAAGACTGAGGGTTTATAGCTCAAGTGCAGTTCTACCACAACATTCGTCGAATGCTAGCTTGTCACTACGGACACTACATGTACGTGAGAAACGAGCAGGGCGCGTTGTGTATGAACACGCTAGACTTCAGGGACGTCGTGGACGGCGCTCACATCAGCAGTACTATATGGATGGAGGTGAAATGCACTGTACAAGTCTCATGCTTATGTCTTATGGCTAATTCGTGTAAGGCGGCAGTTATCTAAGTGCAATTCAAGCTGTCGGTACGGCGCGTACCGTTTCAATTTCCAGGAAGACGTGAGGATTTAGCGGCATATGACGCGTTTACAGCAAATCAAAAGTACTAGAATTTAGTGAAATAGATTGGCGCTTACAAAGGAAAATAAAGATAAAAATAAATGAAGAGTACAGCATTAATTGTTTCATGACTGAAATGGATCGAGATGTCGGGAGGGGGAGGTGGCTTAATACATTTGCTGGACTCCAAAAGTGACAGTAAATGGTAACAGTTGGGAAAGTATGAATGGCACTGTGAAGGTACAGAACAACAAATGATGTGTGAAAACAGGTCCGATGGCAGCATTCAGTCCAAAACATGAAAAAGATTTAATCAAATGATTAAAAAAAAAAAAAAAAAAAAGCAAACTAAAAGACAAGGCAATCTCAGTGATGGCCGGTTTACATATATATACCTTCATGAACAGTATCTACAGGGAGCAGTTGGCCATTTTTAACACAGTGTTTTCATTAGCGTACCTCCAGGACATGTTTGTAAGCCTATGTACACACACATTTACACACCCAGCTGAGCACGCTCAGTCTGCCTCTCAGAAGACTCCAGTTACTGAGAGCAGGATACCTGAGTTAAAAAAAAAATAAAGAAAAAAAAATAAGAAAGAAAGACAAGAAAAATAAGGATAAGCACAACTTCACTGCTGGGACCCCTACAGCACTTACTCACACACACACACACACACACACACACACACCTCAAAGGTCTCAAATACTGCACATGCACATTCAATGACTGGTTTGCACCAAATATCCAAATACTAATGAAACTCACTGCCTACTTTACACAACTGCACCATAGTGTAAGTTACACTAGTGAGCAATGAGTGTTTAAAAAAAAAAAGTTTTTGGGGGCTGCCAAAAACTGACCAGCTGACAACTACTGAAAAAACAAAGATTATTAAAAACAATAATAATAATAATAACAACAACAATAATAATGTATAGATACTATAAAACAACCGGTCCTTGCATTTCAACTAAATTCTGACATACACAATCTACTGAAATGTTAACTAGCCATCTCGTGTGTAGCCAGATGGGGACAAGGGAATTAATGATATAAGTGTAGATTTAACAACATGAGAGTTGATTATGTTGCAACTGATTCTGTACTCACTAGACAGTTACAAATAGAATGGTGTCGTTATGATGCAAATTGTTTTATACATGCAGTTTGGAAGGAACCTGCACTGGCTTCGCAACCACCTGCTGCTCTGCCCCTGTGTGTGTGCTGAATAAGGTGCACTGCTCTCTGAAGGGTGTGTCTGAGTCCAGGCAGATCTCCACACCACTACACATTCACCTGATATGTCAGCCACCAAATCTGAGGAGGAGGGACACACAAAACAAAAACAAAAGAAAAGAAAAAAAAAAAAAAAAACAAAAAAAGTGTGCCAGGTACAGACTGAGTCAGTAGGTGGATGAGTGAGTGTGTGTGTGTGTGTGTGTGTGTGTGCGTGTGTGTGCGCGCGAAGAGAGAGAGAGAGAGAGAAGCTGCACTAAGGGGCAAAGAGCGGAGAATCCACAGGAAGCAGTCAGTGAGAGGAGGCCCGGGGAACTGCAAACCTGCCACACAGAACAGACCTGGTGTTAGATCAGGAAATATGACGGGGACACCTCTAAACACCTTGTTTTATCATTTTGAGCGGCATCAGCTCAAAATGTAGTGATGTAGTGTACTAGTGTACACTACAGGGTGATGTACACTAAGGGTGATATAACCCAGAGGTAGGCAGTGTAATTATGTATTAATGTCAGTCAGCAATTCTACTTTCAAAACAAGAATCATCACAGCTTCTGCAGCAGACCCTCACATGCAATTCTGTCAATTATTTAGCTGAAGGCGGCTCCACAAAACAAAGACACCTGGGAGCATAGACTTTTTATAATTACACATATTTTATACGCATTTAGCTCTATTGATCAGGGATCAGATGGCATGGTTTAAATTAGATAGAAAACAATAAAATGCACAGAAATATGTGATTCCTCTCCCTGTGTTTAACAGCACTGGTCAGACTACAGACTTTATTACGGAAATTATTGACCTCCAAAACAGAATTCATACATATTTTGATTAGGTGAATTAGAAAACAGAGTGCAATAGGCCACAGTTTTCAAGATAACCCAGGATAAAGATTTATATGTTTATACAAATGATTGTATCTATATATCTATACAGATATAGACAGTATATTTGCCTATAAGTAATGGGGGGTGTCTGGTGAACATGATGCCTCATTATAGTAGACCAAAATGGTACCAATGTGAAAGTTTATAAATGCATCAACGATTATGTAATTGTAATCTATTGATACTTTGTCATTTAATCCAGTGTTAGAATTTATATTCTGTAATTTCTGATATTTACATTATATTACATAAGCTTCAAGTCTGTATATGTTTGCGTTTGTATTTTAACAGTCTTGGAAGCTACACAGCAATGGGACCAAAGACATGAAAATGTTACATGGGGGGGGATTGACTTGAAGCAATATCTTGGAAACAGGAGCCTACTAACACACAGGATGTTATTTCCCTTCATGAATGACCCAATTGCTATAACATTTTACTTCTTTTCATTACATGGTTTTCTCCCTGTAGACCAGTGCAATCACATCTGCATTTAGTTATTGAAGCTGCTTAACATAAAATATACATGTTTAGATTGTACATACGCTTGGCCACAAGCATATGAACGTTACCACTGGCCATTTAGATCTCTAAATTTACAGCAAATCATTCCATTCAACTTACAGTCAAGTATGAGACGATTGAAATTACTTTGAGTAAGCATATAGAAATAAGGAATTCTATATGTCTGCCGCTAAGGAGAGCAGCTAATACAAGGTACACATATGAGAAATTGGGTTATTAATAAGCATTAATTTAAAGTTTTTACTCTATTAGACAAATACAACCAAAATCACTGAGAAATTAAATGTATAACTTAAAAAAATAATAATCATACCTCTGCAGTCTTTGTACTAGCTCTGTAACCATGGAGTCTGAGATGCCTGGGCATGTCTCTTCTGCCAGAAATATGGCCTCCCTCAGTTCCTCGACTGTTTCTGGCTTTCCATTACTTGCTTCACCCTTCTGTTTCAACTGGAAATTAAAGAAAGAGGAGCGACTGTTAAATCTCGTGCGGTACTAGGCAGCCGGTCTAGTACTCAAACTGCTTACTTGACCCACATCCCAAGTCTCCAAAGAGGAAACTGCTGCTTTGCACTGCACAGCAATATAGCAATATAGCTTCATTTAGAAGCTAAGTCAATAAAGTGCAATAAAGCAGACGCTGCTGATGGAGCCTGAACACACTATCAAATCCTATGGTGTGTTTCAATACACAAAAATAGAGTTGTACGAATCCAACACGTTGAAGAAAATGTGATCAAGTTCTTACCTCTGCAAATAACGGCGATATAATAGTCGACAAGCTCTTGGACAAGGGCCTTTGTGCACTGCTCTGTACCTGCAGGCAGGGAAAACCCAATGAAAAATACAAATTTTGTTTTGAAACCCTACCCCAATGCACTCCTGTGCACATATAAACCAGCTATAAAAGATTTCTCTCCCTTTACCTCACTGTGGTCCATCTCTGATGCTTGCATGATTCCATTTTGAATTTTCTTGGGGTCTTTCTCTCGAATTGTAAAAATCCAATCATCATTTCCTGAATCGTTCCCACCAGAGGCCTGTCCATCCTGTTCCCTGGGAAGACACAGACAACCTTAATGATTAAGGACGTTTTACCAAAACATTTAATAAAACACTATTGGAACAGTAGCTAAATACAATATCAATATGCAACACATAAAATACAAATAGATTCAGTTGCAGGGTTAATATAAGCATTTCCATGTAAGAAAACCAAGTCAGTCTACACACATTATAGCCAGAATTGTAACAGAAAATTGTGTTTTAATTTCAGTTTACTCACATAAATTCAATTATGAAAAGCGCTACAGAAATAACCTTGAATTTAACCAGTGTTACTAAATCAATATACTACTCTACTTATTTTAAACCAATTTTAAGTGGTTTTAAATTTTAACCAATTTAAACCAAGTTTAAGTGCTGCTTACGAGTCAGATTCATCGGAGCTGGAATCCTCTCGACTCTGCTCAGACTTCCACCTCTTGTACCTGTCAATGAGCTCTGTGAGGTACGAGGTCTTTTTAGCATGACGTACAATAAGCTTATGTTTTAGCAGCTCTTTGGCTGAAGGTCTCTGCAAAGAAAAGGAAACAAGGATTTAATAATTTTAAATTCTTTAAGAACAAGAATGAGTTGAAGCTTTTAAATAGTGTGATGAATTAGAAACAGCACACTCTTTTGCTTTTGTATACCGGTACATGTATAAAAAAAAAAAAAAAACGATTGCGTACAAAGCTTGGCTCCTTGTTTAGACAGGCTTCTACAAATTCTTTCAGCGGTTTGCTGTAGGTTCCCTCCAGAGTTGGTGGGTTGTTCTTTGGGATGAGGAATAAAACCTTCATGGGGTGTAGTTCAGAGTGAGGTGGCTCGCCCTTGGCCAACTCTATTGCAGTAATACCCAATGACCAGATATCCGCCTTAAACACAAAAGCACATAAAACACAGCCACATAAAACACTTGCATTGATTCATGCTTTTACTATAGTACAGTAGCTCATCCATGTGAGAAAATACATTGAACAAGAGATCAAAAAAAGTAATTAGAGGGTATATCAAAGCTCAATATATAGTATTATGCATTTTAGAGACTACACTAGAATCTATATATTAATCACCATGAAGTAGTACCACCTAAAATACTTCAAGACAATAAAGATAAAGCACTAGTTTTGATTTAAAAGTGGGTATGAGTGGAATAACTAATGATGTATGGATATTACAACCATGGTAGAACAGTTGTGTTACAATTCAATCAATATTGGAATGCAACCAGCTTTACAGCAATCTGCACACATGTGAAACAGAAGACAACAACATTAACAAACACATCCTTCACTACCAAAAAAAAATCTACTCCTTGTTACAAATTTCAATACACATGAATTGGATAAAATAGTATTAAAATGGGCTTATAAAATCTTATTCATTGTTTTTTTATTCATTTAGAGAAGATTCGCTATTCCATAAAGGGACCCACTCAGGAAGTTTTTGAAATCTGGCAACCATTTCTGAGCTACTTTGTAAGTTTAAATGAAGATAGACTCAGGAACATAGTGTTACTGTGTACTGTGTACTGTGGATGTATGTGTATGTTTGCTTCTTGTTCTTGTTCCTAATAAAAAAAAAATCTACTTCCATCATTAATAGTTTCAGAATGAAAAACTTCTCTCCTACATGATGTCATGAGCCATCCCTTATATGAAAAAAGGAAATTACACAACACTCAATTCTTCAAAACAATAAAGAGATATGCGAGTCATGACAGTCATGCATGTTAGGACGTCATCTGATTTTAGAGTCACTCTGACTCACACACACACAGAAACAAGGAAATTGCATAAAACGTCTGAAGAGATAAAGAAAGGCATATCTGATCACCTGGGTTCCTGTCACACTCCATCACACTCAATATGGAATTAGCGTTCGTTTTCGACATTAGCGTGTAGCCGAGTGGACCTGGGTTTGGTTTGGGGTTGTGAAAAGCTCTGACCTTTGAATCATAGGCTGACTGTTTGATGACCTCGGGTGCCATCCAGAACGGAGTCCCCACGAATGTGTTCCTCTTGATCTGAGTGTCTGTCAGCTGGCCTGCCACACCGAAGTCCGCCAGCTTCACATCACCCTGTTCTGACAGCAGCACGTTAGCAGCTGTAGAGGGAAGTACACACAACTTAGGCTTTCAGGTGAATTCTTTTGGCAGAGACAATAATCCAGTATAATAACGGCCCACTTCATAGATGGAATGCATTCACAATTTTATTAAAGTACCTTTAATGTCTCTGTGAATTTTCTTTTCTGAATGCAAGTACTCAAGACCCTTGAGAATTTCTCTCAGTATTGTCGCAATCTGGGACTCGTCCAGGGGCCCTGGCTCCAGCTGTGACAGAGGGGACAGTGTGATAAGCATTCTACATCCACTTCTTAGAATGAACGAAGATAAACCAGACACTATGAATGTTGCATATTACTCACCAAATCTAATGCTGATCCTCCTCCTAAATACTCCATTATAATCCATAACTTTGTGCCCTGACACAGAAAAAGCAACAGAAAAGAGGCAGTAGGACATTACGCTAGACCTCACATCAGAGCTCACATGACCTGTAACCACTAGCACATGGCTGAGATATGAAGAACAATATACTCTGAATAATAAAGACCTTAAGATCTTTTTATTTAAGTCATGCAGAAAAATGTTTCTGTATTAATGTTCTAGACAAGAATTGCCTAGATCAATTTTACTTATTGAGCTTTAATTTTCATACTTTAACATTATTATTTAATCATTATTACTACCTCCACTAACTCGCCATTAACACAGATTCTGCATACCATGTTAAAATTCTGCACTAAAGCGACTCTTAAAATAAAGCATAGCAAAGGAATGTGTTGTTTTGGTGTAAAGGTTTGCAAAAGATCAGCAGCTTATCGACTTCCTTCAACATCATGGTAAGACGTTATGCTTAACTACTGATTTCACATGCCATATGCTCTTATAGGATGAAATTTAAATCCTTGCTGTATAGTGATGACTTTCGGTGACTGTTCTGTCAGCAGGAAACGATAAGAAAAAAAAAATCAACCTCAGAGAGGAAATGATGAGCAACAGTGAAGTTGGACAGAAAAAGAAAGCAAGTCTGTTCTAGACAGCTGTAAAGGTGTGTCAAAATTCTCAGCGGCAGAAATGTGCAACGCACAGCATTTTCTCTTAATCATAGGTATAAGCTCTGAAACATCCTATAGAGGAAATTGAAGAGACCATGCAAAACAATACAGCCATGCAAGTCATATTATAATAGGTAATGGTTAACATCAGCAGGAATTTATAAACACACACACAATTGGTTTTATATAATTGGTTATATTTATATAAATAGATATAAGGGCTGTCAATTAATTAAAATCTTTAATTGCGATCTATTGCATGACTGCCATGAGTTAACTCATTAATCGCATATTTTTCTGTTTCAATATACCATAAATTAATACTTTTCATGTTTTAATACTATAATTGTGACAGATGTTCTAAACATAGTTCATTCAAAATAAAATGATTCATTTTATATTTATTTCACTCTCTCAGTTATCCTTTTAATATTATTATTAATATTATTAAGGTTTTGTTCATTCATTTCTATGTAATTTTTTGTCGGTTGTTTTAATTGTTAAATATGGTACGTGGCTCATATTTATATGGCAAGGAATTATGTTCCAGTTTTGGTTGCTCTCTATATAAACTGGTGATAGGTTTAGGTTCCATATGGTAATATAGTGAGGAGCTCATACCAGTTGTGAATGAGCAGCTAGTAGGCATAATTTGGAGAAATTTAGAAAGCGTGAGTGGCAGGTTGCTGGGTGTATTTTTGTTAATAAAACACATCTATTGCCTTCATCATCATTCATCACACACATAGTAAAGCACACTGTGGTGAATTTAATTTTTGCTGTTAAAGTGAATTTGCGTTAACGCATTATTAACTTTGACAGCCCTAACATAAAAATATAATATAGAAATTATAGTTTGACCCTTGGCAAAATAAGCTGGTTCTGTAAACAAATATGTAATTTAAGACACCACTCAGAATAAAAAAAAATACTGAAAAGGAATCAATGAGAGCATACAATTGCCGCACTGTAGACTTTCAACATGGTCTTTTTTTAACCTACAAGTTTCACACATGGTTTCCCACCCGCAACCCCTTGATTTTTTCCCCTTGGACCCACAGGATCAAAGGCCTCATGCAGACTTCCTTTTGCTTAGGGAAGAACCTACTATCAACAGCAGCACTGGTGTTGCCTGTCCTACACAATAACTGTAGGCTTCAACAACACAGGCACTTCTATTCAGGCCACTATAAGACCCACATCTTACACATTTTTCATTTGTGCATTGCTAGGATTTGATTAGTAGTAATGTTAATGATGAGTAGACTTACCTTCAAATATGACCCATAATACTTTGTAACAAAAGGGCTGTCACATTGGCTCAGCACAGTGATCTCCTGCTGAATGTCCTCGATCTCATCTTCTGCTTCCTCCAGATCAATGATCTTAATGGCCACGACCTTCTGTGTACGATTGTCTATTCCTTTGAACACCTCTCCAAATGAGCCTTTCCCGATCTTCTCCAGCTTAGTAAACAACTCTTCCGGGTCAGTTTTAATATTCTAAAAGAAAATATGATTATTTTAATTAGACGTTGCGTTTTGAGTAAGATTTCACCACCTGAATTTCACCTTGCAATGAACAAGCAATATATGACCTTGAGAACCTTTTATAAACATTCTAGACAACTGATATGAAGTAATCTACATGACCCCTTACTGAAAACTTAAAGAGCAACTCCATATTATTTATATGGCAGTGCAACATGATCTGTTTCCCATCTGACATATTGAACAAGAGTAGACATCAATAAGGCTAATAAGGACCTTATAAAGCCAAAGTGTTTACCCATGACCAAACTTCTGTGCAGCAAAGTCTTTGTTCTTTCTAACACTGCCTGTGTTGTCTTCATTTAAGAACATTCATTGCACATTTGATTGAATGAAAAGCAAATAGAAATGGAATAAAAGAAATAGAGGGAGGAATTAATTACACCAGTTATAAAGTAGTAATTCATTGCTCTGTTTTCTCTCATTTCTGAGTTATAGAATAACAGTACATTCCCCTTACTACTTGGCCTCAAACTCTCTCTCTCTCTCTCTCTCTCTCTCTAGCGCTCTCTCTATATAGCTATAGATATATATATATAGGGAGTATATAGATATATACATATATACATATATATATATATATATATATATATATATATATATATATACATATATATACATATATACATATATACATATACATATACATATACACACACACACACACACAAACAGAGATAAAAGCCTGTGACAAAGTACAACAGCAGACATCACAGTGTGTTTCAGTCTGTCAATAATTATTTAACCAAACTTTACTCTTTAATCAGAATAACAAAGAATGATTATAATGACTTTTTTTATTTTACATTTGGAGTTTTTCATATACATCATGCTGCAGCATGTATTTCGTCACACCCTTCAGTTACAGGTAATGGAAAGGTCGATCGACTTACAAACCCAGCCTCAGAGTCTACATGCATGTTTTTTTTATTGCTGCAGACACCATACACTAATTTTTACAATACAACAGTAACCGTTTAAAGATGTGGACAAGATAAATAATCTGCAAGTCAGATAAATAAAAGTCACACATCACACACTAAAAAAAAAAAAAAAACACCGTCTCTGTCACACAGACCAAACTTATATATTTGAATTGCAACTTCTAAGTACTTAACATGCTCATTGGTTCAAATGAAGATCAGAAATATACCTGTTGCCCAACAGACTCCATCTGAGCTCTTTTCTTTTGGATGAACATTATTCATGGCAGCTCTGGCAGACAGGTGGAAACACTTTATCATGACTGTAAAACGGGGCGTTGTTCACACACTATCTAGTATGTATGAGAGTGTTGCATTATGTAATGATGTTAAAGGGCCCTGTGGAGGCCTATAAGGATAATTAGAGAAGAAATTTTAAAAGAAAAATGACAGTCACAATATCATTTCATTACAACAGTGAGCTGAGACCGCTCTAAATCTGGACCCCTTATAATTAAATTGTTCAATTAGTTTCAAACTACAGACTGAAATGTAAAATTAAAAGATCGTTTTGAGGGATCTCACAACTGGTCAATTGGACATATCTATTGGTGAGGTAGTGTACAGAAACCTGTTAATGTTGCTGTGATGGAATTTTGGAAAACTGTCCCTATAATACAATTAGACATCAAATTTAATAGATATACAAGATATGAAAGTGATTTAGTCCGGCGACCTTTTAATCTTAGCATGACTGCAAAGAACCCTGTCTTTGACCACCATGTTGAGAAATACCTAATACAAATATATTAACAGAAAGAATCAGCAATTATTTCCACATTGAATTTAACTTCAGGTGATGATACTGATGTGGGTGAAGCTGAATAAAGTGAAGATTCATTTCCTCTTACAGTTCTTTGGCAGCAATGTTACATTTCCATAAGTAGATTAGGCTTGTATTTTATATTTACATGTACTCATTTGGAGACTTACAACTGAGCAGATTAATGTTAAGGGCCCATCATTGACAGCCCAGTGGTAAATACACTTGGAACTTTCTGCGCTAACCTTTGCTATCTTTTGTATAAATGTGGCATCACTGTCTTTTATCCAGCAAGCAGAAAGAATGTTTATGATTTTAAGTCTGTCTTTTAGATTATTTCTTTTTACAACAGAAAGTACAGTTGAGGAGAAACTGTGACTAAACGTACAGCGGCGATGAACACATCCAAACCTAAAATAATTCAGGAATACTCTGACCAGCAGAGATGACGAATAAAACCAAAAGTCACAGCAGCACTATGGACAGTTAGGAAAAGACAGAGCTATGTGACAAACATAGGCCAGGAAGGAAAATACTGCAGAGATGGTAACCCACATAACGTTAAATCAGTCAGCAGCTTGTGCTCGAGTCTTGACCTCAAAGCCCTATCTGATCCAGCACAAGACCTGCAGGGCTATACCACAACCACTACTGACATTTCTAATGTCAGGGCATGCTCCGAATCTCACAGACACAGTTATACACATGCAAAGTATAATAGTAATGTATAATCATTATATCTTATACTATCTTATTTATATATACACATAGATACATCATTTATATGTATACATTAAAAACAAAGCATTATTAATATTATTATTATTGTTATTATACACAGCAGAACAGATCCTGAGTGACTTACAAATAGTGCTTTAAGTCTCCATCTAAAAATAAATTCAAACTACAAACAAGCATAGACTCAGTTGAGGTTTTTTTTTTAATATACGGATGGAGACATAAAATAATCAAGTTTCCTAAAAAATATAGTTTCTTCCACTACCTGTCAAAATATAATTTCCAAGGGACATGCGGATATAATGTTAATCTGCCTTCTATTTTTGTTGCAAAAATTGTAATGCTTATTTAGAATCTAAAGTTTTTATTACTTTACTTATTACTTTTGCAGTCGTTTCACTGCTGAATTTGAACTCGCAAAAAAGATTTCAGACGTGAGAATCCTCGACCTGTCACAATCATTTGCTTCTCTTCTCACCGACGATAATCCTGGCGAGGTTCATGGTGGGTCAGGAATCTATACCAGAACCACTACACACACACCTTGAATGGGAGAATAGAACACATTTTATTGTGTCAGGATTTTTGCACAACACTGTGTGGTTAGATCTCAGTCACTAGATGGATGCTGTGGGATTAGGAATAGGTTCAGCACAGTTCGCTTCTCCTTGTATAGCTGTGTAAGAGGTCAAAGTAGGCTTGATCCCAGACGCTCCAGCTACACGTGATGTGAATAGGATATGCAACCTGTCTCTCAACCGTGCCATTTATTTAACCCGTAGTTTCCTTTAAGCAGGGATGTTCAATCGTACTGACAGTGTGTGTACCTGCAGCAATTCACTGCAGTTAAACTGGATGCAACACTTGATAGCTATGAACCGATTAAACAAGTGAAACCAGGTGCGGCTTTTTCGCTGTTGAAATGTGAAACGAGAAAGCCTGCAGCTACACCGGTGCTTTCTGAAGATAAGACTCAAGACCCCCCCCTGCTCTTAAAACCACAGTATAACCAGTCGCTATGGATGAAAGTGTTCAACAATTAACAAGACATACAGTATCACGCCAAGGCTCACAACTATTACTTCCGTTGTTGTTTCTTGACTTGTGGCGCTCAGGAAACTCCCCAGGAAACTGAACTAGTATCGGGTGCAGCATACATAACCTCATTCTGTGTAACTTATTGACAAAACGTACACAATGCACCAAAATAATAATAATAATAATAATAATAATCTCACTCCCAACGCTTAACAATCGTATAGCAGGTGTATTTATGCAAATCTCAAAAGTGGCTCGGATGAAACATTTAGTGGAGAGTAAACATCAGTGTTGTTTTGAATCGCAGCTTCTTTGTTACATTACAGTTCATTTCCAGTGTATGATGAATGCTGTTAGATAGCGTTACCTGTATGACTGGAAGTCCTCTCTGGACAGGAGAATGACGAGCCATGGCTTCTTGGTTAAAGTCTCTTGGCCAAAAACAAAAGTAAAATCGTAAAAAAAAAAAAAATAATAAATCTCCAAAAGGACGCGACCACCACTGTGGTTATATCTCAGCTTGCTGTGTTTACCATAACACTAAAGCCCAAACAAACATCCAAGCCAGGTCCAGGCGGTTTACACAGCCAAAAACCGTCCTCAATCCCAAGTTGACGTGTGTTCAGAAGACGGCTAGGGATCTTCGCTCAATCACAACAGTTTTTAGTCCAGAAACTAAAGGAAATAAATCGCAGAAACAACGGCTGGACGTAGTTTAATAATGCGGGATCTGGGCGATGACTCCGGGGCTGTGCGATTCGCTCTGCTAGCATCCGAGCTAGGCTCGATGGAGAAATTACACCTCGGCCACTCTGACATCCATAATGCCGCTCCTCAGAAGTCCTTCAGCGAATAAAACAACGCCAGCCTCGATCATCAGCGCTGAGATGATTAAGCGCGATAAACCGCCGGAGTCACTGGACCGGAGCGGATTATGTTATTTTTGCCAACTGCCGCACAAGTTCTGTGGACGGACAGCAGGCTAGTTAGCTAACTTTCAACTTCCGCCTCGAATAGCTGCCAATATTACACGGATCCTTCGAATGTCCGAAATCCGGAAGCCAGCGAATGACACATTTGTGTCTACATTTAAAACGGCTAAAAACAACTAAAACGCAAATAATATCACCAAATACACTAAACCGATCTGTTCCTCCTCATTTTCCGCCGTAGCCTTCCGCCATATTGAAACCTATGTGATTATATCAAGGCGGAGTCAAGCGACCAATCGCTCTTTCGTCATAAGGTTTTTTTGTTAAAACGCCTCCTGGCAAACGGCACAAAATTGCCTGGCGACCGGTCCATTGTCTGAACCTCTATCGGTTCCCGGATTATCAGTTATAGAACTGCAGCTTTCGTGCCCTATGAAGTGCACTAGGTGTAGAGGAATATGCCGTTTGAAATGTGCCCACGGCCCGCGCTGTAGTAAATCGGAGCTAAATCTCCGACGCATGCGCGTGGCTTTGAAGAAAGGTATGGCTTGTGCTCTTAAGAACAGAAGTAGTTTGAGCTGTGCAGGTTAAAATAATGAATACATTAAAACCTCTAGGGGTAATAAAAATATGTCACAGAGGCGTGTTTACTAATTTTTAATTAGTCTCTCAGTGTTTTTACCATGTTTATAAAACATTATTATAATAATCTATAATATACGTCTATAATATTACAGTTATGTATGGCTATCCATCCATCTATCTATCTATCTATCTATCTATCCATCTATCCATCTAGATATCTCAGGAGGATCTATCTATCTATTATATTATATATATATATATATATATATATATATATATATATATATCATTCATTCATCTTCTACCGCTTTACATATCCGATCTTCCATCGGGTCACCGGGGAGCCTGTGCCTATCTCAGGCGTCTATGGGCATTAAGGCAGGATACACCATGGATGGAATGCCAACCCATCACAGGGCACACACACACACACACACACACACGCACACATTCACACACTAAGGACAATTTTCCAAGGTGCCAATCAACCTACTGTGCATGTTTTTGGACCTGGGAGGGGGAGGAAAACCGGAGAACCCGGAGAAAAACCCCCTGAGGCACAGGGAGATAACATACACAAACTCCACACAACACATGGCCGAGACGGGAATCGAACCTGGACCCTGGCGGCTTTGTGTGAGGCCAAACGTGCTAACAACTATGCCACCGTGCCTCTCTCTCTCTCTCTCTCTCTCTCTCTCTCTCTCTCTCTCACCTCTCTCTCTCTCTCTCTATCTATCTATCCTATCTATCTATCTACTATATATATATATAGCGTCCTCCTCTCTATATATATCTATATATATATATATATATATATATATATAAGATATAAAAGATGGATGGATGGATGGATGGCCATACATAACTGTAATATTATAGACGTATATTATAGATTATTATAATGTTTTATAAACATGGTAAAAACACTGAGAAACTAAATAACATATTCAGGGACATCTATACAACTGCTTATTGCTCCAATAAACTAATCCACAGAACAGTGCAATGCAAAAAAAATAATTCAGATACAGGTATAGAGCTTCCGTTAATTTATGCATCTAAAAATGATAATGAATATGTGATTTCAGAAACTGAAATGGTTTTCATGCATAACAGTCTTCCACACAAAAGAGATCAGAGGAATAGAGACAGACAGCTTCAATCTGATAGTAATACTATTGTAAATCAATCTGGCAATTTACAATCATTTTAAGCACAATTGCATCTTAGAAAACACATCATGGTACAATGCCTCTAATGTCAAGACTACAGTGGCCCCAGGATGTCTAAAATTGAACAGTTAAACACTTGGGAAATATGGTGTCAGAGGAAATTTAGATTTCTTTTGCAACATACAGATGGTCAGGTCAGAATTCATGGAATCCAGCCTGCTATTGGTGGTAATGGTATGGAAAATGTTATTTCTTGGCTCACATGGGCCCTCAAGCATGACTATGAGTTTAGTATTCCTCAATGGTCTTCCTAGACAAATTTGAACCTCTAGGGATGTGGCTCAAATTACAATATTTGCCTTATTTTTATTGAATGATAAATCCCAAGCAAAGTAATGTTTTTAGTACCATGTGGAATGTGGCTGTTTGAGAGCAAACAGGGGGTTCATGCCTATAATCCATGCTGTTTATAATAAAGTAGCTTGGGAGTGAATCCATAGAAATTGATTAGAGACTCTTTTTTTGCATCTCTGCAAAAGGACACATTTATTGTTGGTATACAACGAGCAGTGTGAATAATTAACAGTATAAATTATATCACTTGAAAACAGATGCTTATTATACTTAGCAAGACTTAATGCATGGTGGTGTGTTCACTTTCAGACATAAATGTAAAAATATAAATATTTGATATTTAAGTTCAATTAGTAGTAGAATTTTCTAACTTGCAGAGTTAGAAAAATGGTGGGTTTTCTACTGGTGGTGTGTATATACATTTGTTTATAAAACAAATATATCTATATATAACATTATATATCTATAAAAACTGACACATTGGTACAAAGTTTTATAGGTTTAAAGGTTTATAAATTGACATTTGTTAATCTCATAATCTAGTGATTGGATGGTAGATGGGCAGCTGGGGTTGGTAGTTGCGGGTGGGGTTCGCTCATAATTTATTCAAATTTTAGTCATTTTGGGTTCATTGTTCTGGTTTTGCAGCTTCGTTTGTGCTTCCATCTCCATAGCCATTCTTTCTTTCCTTTCTTTTTCACTGGGCTCCAGTTCTTTGTTTTGCTGGAACTGGGCCTCAATCTCAGCAGGGTTGATGTAGGTGTAAAAATAAGCCATGATTGAAAAGATTATACACACTGCCACTAAAAGAGACGCAAACAGCACGTACTCTGCCCACTGTAAAAGCAAGAAACAAACAAACAAAAAAACACACGCGTCAAATAAATTCTTAAAATTGTTTCACCAAATTGTAAATTATAACATGTAATAATGAATAAATATACAATCAAAATTGTATATTAAATATTTCTTAATGGTAATTTAAACATTACTGCGTTTATTTTATTGGATACAACACCTTGTCAGGTAGCTTTGCTAGCTCTGCCACAATCAGCACGATAATGTTGCCCACGGCTACAGTGAAGAGCCAGCCAGCCTGCAGAACTGCCTTCATGTTGCTAGGAGCCTGCAGAGTGACGGAAACCCAGCATATACACAGAATTTTATTACCACCCGATATCATTAAAGCTTCTTTATGACATTTACTTTGTGACGTTGATATTTTGTAATGTAAAAAAAAAATTCTGCTTATTCTTAGAATGAGCTTTCTGCATCTTTACATCCTAGTCTTTATTTGTTCTTTATTATGTCTCGAGTGATCTGGTATTGCACCTGTGAGTACGAGAATTCCAGGCCGGTGACGGAGAACACCACTTCTCCTGCAGTGATGAGGAAATACTGAGGGATCTGAAGCGCCATGTGGACACTATTGGGTTGAATATCTTCCACTGTCACTACAGAGCCTCCACACTACACACAGAGCAGTTATTTTACATACGCCTGGTAACACAAGTAATGTTTCATATATAAAATGCATTTCTTACTATTTAGAAGAACAGTGTTTCATTTTACTATCATTTACCATCAGACCATTTGGTTACACCACAACCTATATCGAGCTCAGACCCCAAACTGTGTAACTGGGCTGTGCATTATGGAAAATGTCATTCAAACATTCTGGTTTTAAAACTGTACTAAAATACAATAGTGTGCGAAAAAAAGAAAGCAAAAGAAGAAGGGAATCATTTGTAGAACTATTTCCAAGTCCTACTTGTGACTCTCATGTAAGATGTATGATTATGTTATATTCATAATTTTGATGTGAACATTAATTAAAGCTCTTGACATGTGCATAATAAGAACCATGCACTGCACTGTTGTCATATGAACTCTGTAGTTTGCAATATTGAGTATCAACTAATGAAGTACAAATTCTTCATGACCTTACTCAAGTAGAAATTCTTGGGTATTTATACTTTTCTGGAGTAATTATTTTTCAGGTGACGTTACTTCTACTTCTTACATTTTAAAAATAGCCTTGTTACTTATTTCATTTCGGCTTGTTTTTATTCCGGCTTGTCATAGTTCAAAAAATAAATAATAATAAATAAATAAATAATTATCCTGATAAATGACACCATTCAGATAGAGTGAATTTGATTGTGGTTGGATGAGAAGTGTAAACATATACCACTCCGACACCCTATGGCGTACAGGACGTAGCCAGTGTTTGGGTCATTACTCCAACATTAAAAGTGATTATTTCTTTACTGCTGTCTCATTTATCAAACGGGTGCATTCTCTTCGTTCTCTGCAAATTAAGCTACAGTAGGGAGTTCGGTAGAGAGAGACATTTGAATAAATTAGTGATTGCGATTGGTGCAGCCTAAGCTTTTGTCGTTAATGGCATTTTTTACTTAAATTATTTTTACTTTTATACTTTAAGTAGTTTTGCAACCAGAACGTTAACATTTTTATTTGACTAAAAAGCTTGGTTTGATACTTCAACTTCTGCAGACATCTTTTTAAACTCTAGTATCTATACTTCTACCTGAGTAATGAACGTGAATACTTTTGCCACTGATGAGTAAAGTTTTCTTGTGGACTACTTTCCAAAGGGTCTGTGTTTATTACTGTGTTCACATATGCACTCAAAATTCTCAGTCACTCATCGAAAATCATTTGAAATGTAAATACATTTAAATGTAAATACAATACCAACAGGGTGCACATAATATAGAAATAAATTAAATATACCCATACATTTTCGATCCAGCTCAGTGTGCTGGGGATCAGGAAGGTGT
Organism: Kryptopterus vitreolus; assembly: GCA_030449085.1. Lineage (NCBI taxonomy): Eukaryota > Metazoa > Chordata > Actinopteri > Siluriformes > Siluridae > Kryptopterus > Kryptopterus vitreolus. The sequence goes on along the minus strand of JACRUU010000011.1, from coordinate 8,141,638 downwards.
AAGCTCCTCCAAACCCAAACTGTGTCGAGAACGTGCACGAGCGCACACCATCAGTAATGGTGAACGTCCTCCTGATTGGGGAGAAAATACCCAAGATGATATTTCCTGTCCTTATAACCTTTCTATTTATATACAGACCTTTCAAGAATGGAAAAATGTCACTTACGACCCTTGTGAAAACAGTGTGTTGTTTGAAACAGTTGATGTGTCAATGAATCCAATATTTGAAACGTTCAGTCCTATACTCATACCATTTACAAATCTGTAGAGAAGTTTTGAAAAAAAAGGAAATGGACTGTAATTACATTTTAAAGGTAATTTCCCGTATGAACATGGAAAATAAAATAGCACAGTATAAAACGATACTATGGTATTGTACTATGGCATTCTCATAGAACACTGTAGTTAATGGCAAAATGTGACGCTAGAGATAGTTAGCGGTAATGAATAAGCTGAAGTAAGGCCTATGTAAGGGCATGTAAGGTCTCACTGACCTGACCGCGTTGTTGCCTTGTTCTGGTTTAGAGGTTAAATCTTGTGTCTGAGAAAGAGAGCAGCAAAGACTGTGTCACTTCTTTTATATTTACAAAGTCTCATAAATAAAATGATTATTTATTGAAATCTTACCAGATACATGTCACCAGGAACAGAGGGGATGATAAGGGTCTGACGGTTTCCCAAAGTAAGACTGAAGGATTTAGTGATCACAGGATTTGTGTTCAAAGTGACCACAATGCTTGCACTGTCAAATGTCATGTATTCCTCAGTGGCCTGTAGGGGGCATCAAAAAGGGTGTCAGTCTGTTTTATACAATATATTGCCAAAAGTATGTCGACTTTCATCATCACTTTAATTTGTCTTTTTTTTTTTCTTTTTTTTTTAAAACCATTGCCATGAAGGTGCAAGTCAAGTCAAGTCACCTTTATTTATAATAGTGCTTTTTAACAATAGAGATTGTGTCAAAGCAGCTGTACAATAATAATAATAATAATAATAATAATAAATGACATACAGAAACAACTTAACAAAATTCTAACAAAAGTGTCCCCAACTGAGCAAGCCATAAGTGACAGGCACCAGCAGCAAAGAACCAAAACTCCATCGGTAACACAAATGGAGAAAAAAACCTTGGGAGAATCCAGGCTCAGTCGGGGGGTCACTTCTCCTCTGACCAACAAACTAGTAGCAAGCACAAAATATTATAGGATGTCCTAGTATTATAATTGAACCTCACTGGGACTAAGAGGCATAAAGAGACACAATGGCAGTAACCCTGTGTACGAAATGGGAGGTACATGAAGACAGAGTGAAATCACTTAAGTAGCCTGTATAGTGACCTGTCCTCAATCTCAATGCACTGGTTCTAGGCCTCCTCAAATGACATCACTGCCTAACCTCATTAAATGGACAAATATCCACAGCGACACTCCTATGGATTTAGAATGTGCAAATATGTGCATGATAGTTGGGTGTCCACATACTTTCGGATATATACTATACAGTACAGAGCATGTATGTGTGTGTGTGTTGTGTGTGTGTGTGTGTGTGTGTGTGTGTGTGTGTGTGTGTGTGTGTGTGTGTGTGTGTGCGCAATACCTGCAGGGATCCAAGCAGAACAGGTGTGTTGGGAGGAATGCTGACTTCAAGCTGAGCACTATTCATGTTCACTACCTTAACCTGACTTTGTGTAGAGGATGGGAAAACTGGAAGTGTTTTCTAAATATATATTGAAAATATAAAAGCACGGTTTATAAAAAACAAAAGTGCATTGTATGGTTTCAGTGTGTTTAATCAGTTTAACACTCACATCAATCTGAACCTGGACCAGAGCTGCAGATACGAAAGCCATGGCAGCCAAGAACATTCCAACAGTCATTCTCTTCAAAGGGCTGTGAGAGAAGTTCAAATATTTATAATGCAGGCCAAAAACTCAGCTCAGCTTAACACAACGATGTTCTGCACTTTGTTTTCAATGTTCCCTTCAATGTTTTGTGTACGACCCTACAACAAACAGTTTCCTGAGAAAGTAAACCACTGACCATTATAAGAACCCCCTTAAAAGTGTGTGTTTTTTTTTCACTATTATAATACGTTATTCGTGTGAAATCGAGGCTCTCACGTGAAGTTGAAGCCACACTTCTTGATGAGAGGATATACAATTCTGTCCATGATGGGAACCAGTGTGAGAATCAAAATAGGGTTCACAGTCTGCACAAGGAAAAGAAATGCGCAACAATATTTCACACATTTATCTCAGTCACACGGTGATAGTGAAATCAGCACCCACCTGCATCTGATCTGGCTGCAGAATTAGTGATCCCTGTAGCAGTAAACAAAAACATCATTATTAAATGCTATTACAGCTCTAATACATTACAATCTAAATTTAGCTCTGTTTAATACTGAGCCTGTACACTGAATTTGGAGTATTTATTTCAACAACTCACAAAGGTCCCATCCATAGTGGTGGCTTGGAGAGTCCAACGTGATCCCTGTGGACCAGATCACAAATATAATACTCATCAGCGGTTATTAGTTTAAGACACAATAAGCAAAAGTTGTAAAAGCACTCAAACGTTCTAAAGTAAAAAATAAAGGAATACATTTGTAAAGTTGAAGTACAGCTTTCGATTCTTCATACAAGATGGAACAGTAAAGTATCAATTCTTAGATTTACTTAAAGTATAATAAAGAAAAATCCTCAACACATTAAGTTACACCTTTAATCAAGCTTTGAAGGTTAATTATTCACAGTTGGGTTCTTCTCAAATGATAGTTAACATTATAACAACTGACTTAAAGTTGAATGAAGATTCACAGAAATGAATAGAATGAATGAATGAAATGAATCTAAATCACTAGCTCTCACACTGCAATACAATTTTGACAATTAGCTGTGAAGATTTTTTTAAAGTATACATAGAAAAATTGTTGGAGTGCAGTGAATTGTACAGTTGGTATTTAGAAATTGTGTAATGATGAACTTACAAATATTTGACTAAAGAGGGGGAATTTAGTTTAAAAAGAAATAAACATCAGCAGAAAAAAAATAGAATAAAAACACCAGATACTCGGATAAACACGGATTTAAGTAGTGAATTTCAGTAAAGTGTTCGTGTTACCTTTTGGTCAAATAGAGTCCAGAACATGGGAAGAGGGATGTAGAGGAACAGAACTCTGAGCACCATCTTAATTTGAGCAATAAGGAGTTTCTGTAGAAAAGAGCGTCAGTCAGTATACGATGTACATAAGAGAATACTGTTGATTTTAAAAGTAATGAACAACACAATGGGACCTGCAACAACAAAGGGGTTGAGTACATTCCTATCACAGGTCCGGACATGTTTTTGTCTTTTACTAAACACATTTCCTTTATTTATTAAGGAACAATTTGTCATAGTAATTATCATTTGATAGTTACATTTATGCTGCTTAACCTCTGATTTTAACATGAAAAAATGTGAGTTTTTACTAAAATGATAAATAAACATCTCCTCATAGAAAGTGCACTCACATTAACCATACAAGTTCTGATTGAACATTTGCCATATAATTCCTTTTACAGTATAATACTATACACATTAGTTTTTTTTCCCAAACCGGCATGGTGTTCAAAAGTAAAGGAAAGAGTATGGGAGGTGAACGAGAACGTACATCATATTTCTCATCAGCCCAGTCCATCCAGTGATCTCTCTTTGGGTATTTACTGCTCCTGTGTCTGAAACGGTTCTTAACTGCAAACTAGGAAGAGAACACATACATTCAGGTACAGAAACAAACCATGTATGCATTTCCAAAACCCAGTCTTTTCAAAGAAAAAGTGATGCATGTCGAAAAAACAGAGATGCGTCTTACTTACGCCAATGCATTTACACACATCCAGCATTATGTTGCCCTTGGGTGCAGCTTTAATGTACATACTGCTACCAGCAATAAACACCACTGCATAAATAAAGAACACACACGCTCTATGACTCTATGACTTGTGTTTGCTCACAAAAAAAACATTCGAATTTGCGGACAATATTTACAAGAAAACTCTACTCGTGGTGCCATGCACACGTCTTTAAATATTTACTCGTTCAAATCACAGCAAAGAACTCACCCAGAGAGACCACCATGAGAGCTGCAGGAACACCAAAAGCCAGGGGATAGCATTTCTGTGTACTGTAAATACCACACTCCTGACCTGTTCACCAAACACACACATACACACACACACACACACACATAAGAGCAAAGTCGTGAAGCTCATTTTAATGCTCATTTCGCACAGCAGGGATGTGAAAAGTGTTATACCTCTGAGTATGGGGGTGATGAGAGTAGAGAGGAGACTGCCGGCATTAATACACAGGTAGAACACCGAGAAGAACGTACTTCTCTGCCTCGTCTGTAAAAACATTTACTCGAAATACAATTACAGCTTAATAAATAAGTGCAGATTAAATCTCTACACGGACAGTGTAAAAAGGAGGCGTGTGTTAATGGCCACACCTGGTGGTCCTCAAACTGATCTCCTCCAAATGCAGAGACACAGGGTTTGATGCCACCTGTACCAAGAGCGATGAGGATGAGCCCTAACATAGCCAGAGTGCTACGACAGGAAAATAAAAACCCACACTGTAATTAGAGAGCAATTAAGCAGGTTATAATGCTACAAATGGTGGTAAGTGGACTCACACATGCACTGTCATGTTGTCCGGCGTGCCATCTCTGTTTTGATCGGTGATGTCTTGGATAGCACTGACTGCCATAGTGACCTGACCGATCGCATAAACAATGGACAGGTAGATGATGGTTCTGCATAGAGAAATATACAGGAAAGATGTGTAAATGCTCTGTTTGTTACACAGTCAGTCCGAATGCATCCTGAGTTGATCAACAAGCACTTACTTAAACTTTCCCAGCCAGGAATCAGCCACAATGGCACCTAATATAGGAGTCAGGTAACACAAGGCCACGAATGCATGATAGATGGATGTTGCAAGGTCATCGTCCCATCGCAGAAAATACCTGAAGTACAGTACCAGCACCGCTTAAGGGAAGCGGTACACAGGAAACAAATGTTAGTCTTACTCATATACAGTCCTAAACTAAATATTAGGGCTGATCCCTAATATTCCCTCACAAGATCCCTCACACACCAAACTTACTTATTCTACATTTTTGTGCAAGTAAAAAGACAGTACCCACTGATGCAATGTGATTTAGTACTTAATTATTAATTAGTTTATTTCTTAAATCTACATTCATTTGAACTGCACTGCACATTTTCTTACCACGCATTCCATAGTAGGAGAATCTCTCGCAAAACTCGTTGACAACGATGAAAAATATACTGACAGGGTAACCACAGCATTCCGCGCTCTGTGCGCACACGCACACACACACACACACACACACACACACACACACACACACACACACACACATTACTTATATCATAGCATTTAATATACCAATATGTCATTACCAATATTACTGTACTGTATCTGCATACTATTTAAATTAAGTGCAAGTCAAATGCTCCCATCATTGCTCCTGGAATCCTCCTGATCCACACATTTCAGTGTTTTTTTTTTTTTTTTTTTTTTTTGCTCTAAAACACCTAAAAACAGTCTGAACGTTTCATGATATAGAGCAGAAATAATATATATATATATATATATATATATATATATATATATATATATATATATATATATATAGAATATATATATATATATATATAAAGATATAAAGAAAGAAGAGAGAGAGAGAGAGAGAATGAGCAAAAAAATACAGGACAGCACATATTTCTAGAACCAGGTATGGTAATTTATGTGTCCAGCAGATGGCAGCAGAGTTCCTGATAAAACGCCCATCTCACCCAATGAACCAAAGATACATTGCGCTTTCAAATGAACATGAAGTGATTTATTTACAGTGTCTATGTGTCTAGTGTCATGGTGATTATTCATATGAGCACATTGAAGCAATGAAATAAGACTCCAGAGTGTAATTTTTGCTTTGGAATTAGTAGAGCAAAAATAATGCTTCATGTTTCATCTGATTTGATTTATTACATATAGAATATAACTCTAAATGATCCTTATTGCACTTTAAATCACTTAATAAAAAAAAGAGAAATGTAATATACAATATACACATTCCAAAACAAGAATATGAGGGAAAAGAACTGTGAGAGATCTGAATTAGAATATTTCAGTAGTTACAGTAACAGTACTGTTCTGACCTTTTTTGACTTCTTATCATAGTTCCTTTCTTTGTCTGTCAAATCAATAGAATTGGTGTACGTCAGTATAAAAGCATCACATACATCAGGAATATACAAATACTGCAATCAGAATGATACATAAAAGTGATAGAGGGTCTTACCCGTCATGGCTGCGTGTGTTACCTGCTGAGTGGCAGTGGATGGAAAGACTGGTGTGTCTACAGAACCTGTAGTGTAAAGGTGAACAGTTTCTCATTCAAGTGGACTGTGGCCCTGTTTATGAGCCCTTTTTCTCAACATACAAATACAGGCAGCAATTAAGGGAACGAGAGATAGAATGCTTGTTCAAAAATAATTTCTTACATTAAACATGTATGTAATAAATGGATGCAAAACTCTGAGATGTTTCAACCAGCAATCTAAATATAGTAGAGAAATAATGGAAATAAAAAACAAATTAGTAAAAATACAACAAGGATTCGTGTCATAAAAAAAGTATTTTGATGCTCTAGAGTAATTTTAAAAAATCAGGTTAAAACAAATCAGGTTTTGATCAATTCTGAGTTCGTATGGTGTTTACATGATGTAGGAAGATCATGTATAACAGAGATTATCCGGTTCCATGTGTATTTTATCTAGTGGCTGTGGTGAAGATAAAGAAAGTTCTTTTCATAAGTAACAGAGGGATAGGAGAGCATAAAACTCAACATATTAAAAGGGGAGAGAAAATTAAACACTCTCTAATAGAAATTTCCACAACTTTGATTACAGCAACACATTCAGGGTCAATGTTCAGGCAGATAGGAATTTCTACTACCACGCCACAAATCCATGATATATTGAGTATGTATGTAGTTAAATAATAGGCTTGTTTATGATAATCATTACAGTGATCTGTCATTATCATTACAGTGTGTGGTCATTTATGTGAAAAATACATTTCACTTTAACAAAGAAATCAAAGAAATGGTCAAAAATAAATAAATAAAATACATTTAAAAAATAGTGTTTGGGAGTAACTGGTCACATGAAATGACATTACATAATTTAGTTACAAAATAAATGTAACAGTAATTTGTTATATAATTAAAATAAACTTTTTTTCTTAGAATGTTAACTTAAAGTGCCACCTAGTGGACAAATGAAAGTAATCAAATGTAATCAGTTACTTTACTTTTACAAAGTAATAGAAATGTTGTAAGCTGTAATCTATTACATTTCCAAAGTACCCTTTCCCAACAATATATATATATATATATATATATATATATATATATATATGTATATATATATATAGGTATATATATATATATATATATATATATATATATATATATATATATATATATATATATATATATATAGGATATATATAAGGGTAAAAAACACAACAAGGAAACAATTTTAAAATAGTAGCATTTATTTAAAACAAGCAATAGGGACATTTGACATACAGTAGAAGAGGGATTTTCTATTAAATACAGTGTAAGGGGAAAAAAAAGATCACCATGGATATAAAACGCATTTGATAAACATTTAAAGGAACACTAACGTGGTAATGTGTCTGGCTCCTTCACTGGCTCCTCTCCTCCGCTCTTTGGCAAGAAGGATCAACACCATGCTTACAGTGTATCAAACACAACAAGCGTTCAGCTTGCATCATATTGCACTGTGTTTCAATATTTATACACATAATATCATGGCTTTAAAAATATCTCCTTCTGAGACATTAAAGTGATTTGTGTCTGTGTGACGGACGCCTAAGGTTTCCATTGTAGTTATCTTCTTCGATAAAACAGCGAAATCTAAGCTAAATTCAAATCAAGGATGCTAAGCAGATCATCGAGCAGACTGACATTCTGTACATACGCTATCACAGATTTTTAAGTTAGAAATGATAAACAATGAACAAGAAACAAATCAGTAATAATAAAAAAAAACAAACAAAAAAAAACAAACACTTGGCAGATGATGGGTATATAACACGTAAAAAGTCTCCACAGGAAACAGTAACACAGATTCCCAGTTAGAATGGGATAGAAACTAATTTAAAAAATCTTTATAAACATGTTTTTCAAAACCCAGCAGAAAGGACACAAACTGCTACTAATCGGGACACATGTGGAGCTGAATTCCTCCACCAGGTTTTGCTGAAACACAACAACTGGAACAGAAAACATTGACAGAAGACCACATTTTGCTGTTAAGAGTTCAGTGTGAAGGCAGTCATACATCAAGTGTGAAAGACAGAGTGCAGGGTGAAGTTCAGACCACAGAAGACGACGTGGGCATGCCCTGGATGCTGGCTGCAGTGGGAGTGCCACTGATGGCATTGAAGATGTGAAGGGAGTCGGGCAGGGGGCTCTTCATGACATCCTCCACAGGAGTGATCTACAGAGGACCACAGAGAGAGAGAGACAGAGAGATTTCTTTTGAAAAGCAAGATAAGAATTTAAAAGCATGCTGGAGTACGGAGTATTAAATTCAGATCTGCATTACCATCCAATCTGGTGATTGAAGCAGAGGAGAAACAGAGAGAAGATAATGTAAGATAGGGACACATCAATATTTTACGGGTCATGCAAATTCATGCGTGAAATTTGCTCATTTATGCATTTAATCCATTCATACAATCAGAATCATTTCACATGAAATATCACAATGAAGTAAAATTAACTGCGGCTCTTAGTACCGGCTGCGCTACAGTCGATTGAGTATTTCAGAAACTGCTGACATTTTCACACAGAGCAGAGTTTATACAGAATGGTGCAAAAAAGTATGTGACGATTGGTTAGTGACAGCAGGAAGAACACAGTCATTTATATTATCACATACATATCACATACCAACCCCTTAATTAGCGAAAACAAAAGGTAAACGAAAATTCTATAACATCTATGCACTTTAATAGACGAACAGGATGAAAAAACGAACTTTTTTTCAACCCACAAGTGATATTCATTATTTTTATACACAGAAATCTTCAATGTAAGAGAGGCGAGGTAAAAGCACCTGACAAAGCACAAGTGCCTTTTATATATCTTACCGTTTCGTGCATAATTGCAGAGAGCTCCCTGGTGAGGTCTCTATAGTTGGCCTTCATTTCATCATGATACTCCTGCTGATCCTCTTTAATGAGTCTCTCGTTAATGCCCAGCCCGTGACCACACGCCTCCACAAACTGCCTACATACGCCAGAACACAAACCGCATTACGGCAACCTCACAATTAAACGTAATTGTTTTTCCTGAACTCTATCCAGTACTGAACCTCACACATGCTACAGTGTGTGTAACTCTTACCTGAACACCTCTTTGAGCTGTTTAACTTTGTTGTCAGGGTATTTCTTACATGTCGTATCATCAAGAAAAGCTCTAGCGTAGGCCAGTGGGCCGGCATTCACCTAATGCAGGGGACAGCAGGTTAGATCAGAGGTTGTTAGATGCATCATTTTGAAACTTTTAGGCGATCCGGACTGAGTACCTGTACGCTGATGCTGCCCTGTAGTTTGAGCTGGAGTTTGATCATATCCACTTCACTCGAGGCACAGAGCTGCCGCAGCTCGGCCACCTTTTTACTCATCTCATCGATCGCCACCTCGATGGGGTTCAGGTCTGTGTGATGCTGATACATCACAGCTATCCGCTTCTTAACGTACGGAAAACAGTGTGTGGCTGTAAGAGAGGTACTGACTTAGCCATGGACTATGAGGAATACAGAAAGGTAAAAAGAGCTCATTACATCTGGATTGATGTGACAGTATATACTGACATGATTTATAGAAATCAACAGCTAGATTTCATAGTGTTATTGCCAATGGTATTTTGTTGCTCTTTATCTGTGGGTGAGTTACTCGCATTTATCAGGATGAACAGATAAGAGTTGGACTTTGGGGGCTGATAGATCGTATAATTATATACTGTATACTGTCTAGCTGACACTCAAAATCTTATCTCATATTAATTATTATACAGGAAACAATATTATTACAGCTAGTCATTTCTTCCTGCCGGAGTGTTCAGTGTTTACGTCTGAAATCAACCATTTATCAACCCGTTTTTCTTTGGAATGCAAAGTCAGTGATTCGGCAGGATAATTGGCACAAAGAACACATATGCGATCATTCACAAACAGCAGCCATCAAGATTTCAAAAACATCAGAAAAGGCTACCAAAGACTGTGCATCATGGCCTTTCAGCTTCTTTTAGAACGCATCAATTATAACGATGGAGAACTACGGCAAGTGGCTTTCTTGCCATAGACAATCAAAATTGAACACAGTATCAAATAGTGTTGGGATAAAATTGACTGCTGGAATCTGTGGAAAGACAGATTATTATATGGTGCTTATATATGGCAGGTTGGTGGTATCAGTGTGAATCTTGAAAATCACTGAAAAAATGAAAAATCAATGAAAAAAATTATCTGATTTGTTTTATTTTGGAGAATTACCAGATTTTCTCCGCCAAATCTGTCTATGACTCACTCCTGCCTCGGACACGGGTCTTACCTGCATCCGGTACCTTCTTAAAGCCGTTGCTCTAGCTGCTAACACATAATACATTACCCCTAAATTGAAAGCCCCAAGCCTAGCAAACTGTACAAAAAAACAATCATTTTTGGAAAGTTTCTTTGCGCAGGGTAAAAGTGAGGAGACAGAAGCTGAATTTAATAGACAATATCAGGAGTCCTATTGAAATATGGATTTATTGCAGGTTGATCCCACAATTTCACAACTGCTTCGCCACATGGAGACCAAGAATTTTGCATTAAAATGGCAGTTTTTATGCTGCTCGTATCATTTTTTTTGGTGTATTTATTCGCAATGCCTTAAAGGCCGGTCCGTGAAAATATTGTCTGACATTAAACTGGTCCGAGGAGCAAAATAGCACTACTGCACTACTAGACAGGTGCACATAACCTGGAATTTGTATGTTATGTAAACAATATGTTCTGATAAGAGTTCAAATCCTAGCCCCGCCAAGTTGCCCCTACTGGGCCCTTGAGCTGGACCCTCTACTGCTCACTACGGGTGTCTGCCAAATGCTTTAGATGTAAATGAAAAACACAAGTTCCTGAATTCTGCATTAAATGAAAACAGCTGTAAAATTCCCTCACATTTCTCTATAGAATGCTTGATAGAAATCTTCAATGCTAAGGACAGAAAAGCTGTGTAAGACTCTCAAACACAGATAACAAATAAATGCTACCTACTGGTGAGAATAGTCCTGCGCTTGCATTGCTCCTCAATACCACCCTGCTTCTTGCCAGACACAGTGAAGGGCATCTCAAATACAAAGCGGCGGATGTTGTGACTTCTCTCGAATTCAGTCTTCCTCTCCACCAGCTCCTTCTCCTCTAAGAAAGGAGTGACGTGAGTCACCTGGATATATGCGTACTTGGAATCCAGGTCCTTAGGATTTATCTGTAGCAAACAAATAAAAATAGACAATAGTAACAGATCACACAAACCACATGCAGCCAATACAAACAGTTCTCCGTTTTAACCACAAACATGTTCTCACCCTTCCTGAGTCCTGGATCATCTTGACATTCTCAGCTCCAAACTTCTCTGAATAGAGTTTGAGAAGGCGCTGAGAAATCTCGGATAGAGGGGTAAATTTGGGCTCTTTGTAGATGTATTCTTTACCGTCTTCATCCTCAAAGAAGCCCTGAGGAAAAGCATCAACCCAAAAAAACAAACAGACAAAGTTGTGATACTGATTAACTTAGCTTTCGGTCTTTCGGGTTGTTTTTTTAACGATAACAAAACACAGTGATTAACACCAGTCATCAAGTTACACTGCACAAGGTTGGTGAAATGGATTAATTGATGTTATACATTGAAACAAAGACAAGCAGTGGAGCACATGAATGGAGCCACAATGACCAATCATAAATATCACATATTTAATAAATGAATGAATGAATGAATGAATGAATAAATAAATATTTACGTTTATAACATAAACACACAGACACACACACACAGACACACACAAAATGTATATCTTTCAACTATATAATCCTAGAAATCCCTGATATATAAGGATTACTTCATTCATTTCCAATCTACACAATCACATTAGACACAGACATGCTGGTTAGCCTCTAAAGACTGTTTCCATGCAGGCACTTGAGAATTCACATAATGAGAGCACTCTATTGGTGCAAATTCAAATCTTATTCACAAAGCAAATCTTAGACATGTAGAAATAGCATGAAGTTTGATAATGAAATGATGCAATCTGTCTCCCTCTCACAGCAAAAAAGGAACAATGAAAGGCTTGTAATAAGGAAGTGTAGCACAGCACTCTCAACATACTAGTACCAGGACTTACCGCTGCCTTTAGGGCACAAGCAGAGAGAGATTACAGCAGTTAATTAAAGGTAAAACAATAGGTTCAAACTTTATATTTTGTATATTTAATAATCTTTTTGTAGAAATGTGCTTACTTGTCCAAAGAAGGCCACCCTGAAGTAAGTTCCCAGAAGCCGCTTTCCAGTGTGCATAACCTCGGTGACTTTACTGTATGCACGGTGGAGTGTCTCATATAGATGAGCCAGTTTCTGAAACATACAAAGCAGGTGAACATATTAATAAACAGCATAGCAATGCATCTAGAAAAAGTTTATCTAGGAGCACATGTGTAGCTCACCCGTCTGTTTCGCACAGCCCTACACCAAAGCATTTTAAGTTCACTGATAAACTTAAATAAAACAATTAAATACATAATATTAATTCGGACACATTGGACCCCATTCCTTCTCCATATGACTGCAAACTATAATAAATATTTATTTTTTGTTTGCAATGATGTGTTTTTCCAGTACTTTTTACCCGTTTATCTTTATTTTTTTCTAAATTGTACCTCAAAATCCCTGCGTTTCTCAAAGATGGGGATGATGAGTTTGTAGATATCAGAGATGAGCTCATATCTTTCAGCCTTCCAAAGTCCGTCAGCACACTCCTCTAGCAACTCCATTAGGACGTCCTAAACAACCACAACAAACTCCAACTTTAATTTGAGCGGCAGATTCTGGATATCAACACACACACACACACACACACACACACACACACACACACACACACATATGTACATATAGCTAATTTCTGCTATTGCATAAATTATTAAAACGTTAAAATATTCCCATTAATTTACCTTTTTAAAATAAAACCAAAGTGCATGCAGTGTGATATCAGAACTCGATGATAAATGAGAGAGATAAGTAAGTGCAGATGCATTAGTGTAGCCACTATCTCTTGCTTGCTTTTATGTAGCCTCCTTATCAGCGTGACTGACGTACACGAGAACAGTAAGAACAAGCTCTTGCTTCTCCTAATACATGAGCAACGTGAGAACACTTGAATGGTTAATGAGTGGAGAGTTTAGATAGTGTTGTGTGACTGGTAGTTTCGGACCTCATTGAAGTGCACGTCCTGCATGCCTACATCTTCCATCATAGATGCCTCCTCGTCAATATTGGGTGTGACCACTCGAAATGCAGAGCAGCCCTGTTTAAACATGCCTATGTAGACAGAGAAATGATTATGCATGTTAAATAATACAGCACATCTGTATTGCTGATCATATATTACAGTACATCACTATAATTGCTCACCTTTTCTTTCAAGGTATTCTGCTACCAGCGCTGCTACATGAACATAACACATGGCAGCCTGAATTCAGGACACACACATTCAGAAAATGTTTAGACTGGGGGAAAAAAAAATCTGTGTTTATAAACGGAGACAGAATGTGGTTTAGTTTGAATTTGCGTTCATGCCTCAGAAAGATCCCCGTTCTTGACATGGATGCGAGCCATGCTGTCCAGCCAGGTTTTGCGCAGTTCAGGAGTGCTGGCGTATGACTTGGCCAGACTGTACTGCAGGTCCACTAGCATCTCTGGATCCCGTTCATGCTCCTTCATTTGAGCTGTAGCCATCAGGACTGTACGGATTCGCTTTGTCAGGTCTTTAACATCAGATGGAAATGCTGTGTTCTATGAAAGTCAACAGAAAAAGTCTACATCTCTCAACAATATACATCCTTGCAAATTTATTGAGGATTTTCATTTGAATAAACTTTAAAATCAGTTAGATAATCACTTTAGCATTTCTTCTCTGGGCATCTGTTGTACTCACTTTAATGGTCCTGTCACTGTTTGCACAGTTGTTTATGATGGACAGAGACTGCTGAAACCTCATCCCTCCAATTCCAATCACATCAGCAATCAGCTGACTGACCGCAATCACCACCTGCGGGATAGGAATTAAATTTACTTCACTCCACTCTGGCTTTTTAAGCTCACTAGCACTGAATATCTTTTAGTCGGTAAGATTGTGACCTGCAGGTGGGTCCGAACAAAGGACTTTCTGCCCGTGTAATCAAAGTTACTCTTCATGAGAAAGTAAAGCAGGTGGGCAGCATCAGAGCGGATGGAGCCGAGTTTAGAGTTACAGCACTTTAGGATCTCATAACAGAAGGACGCACACATATCCGCACGACCCTCGAAAAACGTACAAGGAAACTGCAAAGAGAAGCAGAAATACGAAAGATTAAACACCTTTTTCTGAATATGAATCAAGAACAAGTGTATATTACAGGGCAGGACTATGTAAACATGTTATTCATACGTCATACTGCAATATTTCCTCTGCCACGAAAAAACTGACATTATTCATCTGATGTCAAACTTACTTTGTAGATAAATGTGCGCAGGAAAGTGAAGACCTGTTTGAGGGCTGTTTCTGACTGGTTGATCTGCAGAAAACACAGACTGACTGCAAACACCTTTTTCATCAGGGGATTGTGCCCATGATCTAAACTCAGCTGGGTCTAAGGAATAGAAAAGAGGAGATATGTTAACATTTTCCACATCATTTTCCAGCATTTTTTCAGTCTTGTACATATTATTCTTCTATCCTTAATAAAATGCAAATACATTACATTACGCCCTTATCCAGAGCAACATACAACTGAGCAATTGAGGGTTAAGGGCCTTGCTCAAGGGGCCAATAGTGGCAGCTTGGTGGTGCTGGGATTTGAACCTTCTGGTCCGTAGGCCAACACCTTACCCACTGAGCTACCACCACCAAATAATCACATTAGGGAAAACTACAGAAGTCCTAAGAGGATATGTATTCTATCTTCTCCTTTCATGTTTTCTTATTATCTTGATATAATGAGTTGCTTTCTTGTGATAACAAAATAAATTTTCTTGCACTTGATCAGCGCATGATTTTAAACTGTGTTCAGCATAACAGATTGTTCTATGGACAGAAAAACGAAGTACTGATCAAGAGGAAAAAACGTTTTGTTTATATCGAGAAATATAACCACCATACAAGATCGAAAACACAAGATTGAAAAAAAGGATTTAATGCATGACCTCTAAGGACCATATAAAGCACATAAAGCAATTATAGATGCTAAAAAGGTATTAATAATGCAATACCTTAAATCCCATGATAAATATGCTTAGTACATCCAGTACTGTCAGGCAAACTTCAGTAGCAATATTGGCCTCCAGCAGCGACTGGTTTAACACATCTGCATCAGAATGACTGTAGGCTGTACACAACATGCATACACAGAAAACAGAAGATCGTTCCAAATATTAGCATTCTGCAAAATCATTTGTGCTATAAATATATGAAATATGTTTGTAAGAGATATGGGAATGGCGAGACAGTACCAAGATGTAATATAGTTTACTCATAAGTCACAATTACCACAAAAACCTGTAGCATTCATTATACAAAGCATAAATCTACATTCATTCGGATTCAGTTATGGGAGAATGATGTGTAAGAAGAAAAGTATGATGTAGGGATGGCAAGGTGATTCATAGATACAATGACCTATGAGACGTAAACACCAGAATTATTGTTCAGGTGTATAAAACTTTATGCATAGTGAATTAGGAATTACTGATGCACAGATGATGTTATTAAGAAATACGTGAATATTGATTTGATATTTGCTGGCATCAAACCGTTCTTACCATGATCTACAAAAATTCCAAGTATACTTGCAATCTTTCTGACACTGAAAACAGAGAGACTGGGTTGATTATAATTGACTATGAGGGGCTCAGTGGCTTTCTCACAGAGCTGCTCGAGCTTTAAATGGCCTGGGGCAAGAGGTGCGGGGTAATGAGTTGTGATCTTGATTACACCTATTGTTAGGATTATGAAGGTAATGAGGATGATGATAAGTAGGTTCTGACGTAGGAGAGGTGGTGTAATGAAGCCACTTGAACTCACTGTGGTTGTAAGTGTACGAGTTATCCAAGCTGCTGAGCTGCTGTAAGCGAGCATGCATCATTCCGGCTTTACTGCGGGACACAGGGAGAGTCTGAGACTTGCGCTCATGCGTTACTAACCCTTCCTGGCTCCTAAAGAGGAAACAGTGAAACCGGCACATGTGCTTTAGTAGTAGTAGTACAGTGAGGCGCATTATAAAAATAAATAAATACATAAAATAAATAAATAATAGAAAAACTACAGATAAAGAGATGGTAAGTAATTTTTCTGAGGATGGCAATTAATGTAATTTATTTAGATTATGGTGTCTGAATGACCTCTGACATACTTGAACAACAAGCTTTTTATAAAGACAACCTGAAATCAATATTGACAAGGTTTATATTGCCGTTTATGTACCTGCCCGGGACATCCATCACACTGCACAATTAATCAGTATTAAAAGAAGGAAATGTGTCGGATATCATGCATGTTCAGCTAGAGCATCATGCATGTACAGATGGTAAATAGCTTCCTCTGTGTCCATGCCCAATTTTACTGAAGATCTCGCCTTAAGCAAACTTAAGCATATTTTATAATAACACATCTGTAGTTACTGGCTGCAAAGCCCAAAATATCTAAGCTGCTTCAGCATGCAGCATAAAGATCACAGCAGACAGCACAAGCTACTTGAAGCATGATGCATAAGCCCATGAGGGTGATATCAGTTACATGCAACAGATGCAGTCAGACAAATACATGCAAATGCATAACAGTTTAGCCAAGCGTCTCTTACCCCGCATGTGCCAATGTATGTGTGCTTGAATATGTGAGTGGATTATACTTGCAGCAAGTGCAGCGATAAAGAGGAAATAATTATGAACGGTTAGAGACAACTCTTAACCCAGACCCAGGTCTAGCAGGGCTCAACCATCCGGAGAGAAGCACAGTACAAGCTCCCGGATGTGAACATGTATGTGTTTATGTACTGCTCATTAGAGTCAAACATTGAAATACATTCAATTGTGTTTAGATAAATATTAGACAACGATTAATTAAAACTTATGGAAAACAATTCATTTTATGGCTTTAACAAAGTAATTTAACTTTTAATTTAGTCAATAATATAGGTTCCTTTTTCTTAAAAAGAAAAATAAAATAAAAGTATAGTAAAGAAAGGCATTACCTGGCAATGTATCTCTTCCCCATATATCTGAACTGATGGAGACAAAGTCTGCAGATAGAGCAATACCAGACAGTTTGCAAATGCCTCAACGTTATCTCCTTTATTATTACATTACCTGGATGTTATATCGATCTGTCATTCAGACTTTTTTACAAAGGTCACTATAAATGTTCATGGCAGTTTCTGACATAATTTACATTTTGACAGACAGAAGGTTGGTAGGCAGAAGGACTTAATGTATTCTGCTGGTGGAAAGTCTAGGAATGGCAAGAAATATGGGTGTAATAAATAGCCAAAATACTGCAGAGTCTATTTAAAACTGATTTAAAAAACAGTGCATGACTGCAGGATCCCAGACTGCAGAAAGCACAGTTTCCGCCACTATGGTTTGGTTCTTTACCAATTGCATTCGTAAACACACTAGATATTTTCATCAATCTGTAAAGTAAAACACTGCTTTCTAACTTTAATACCATACTATAAGGCTGGACTTACTCCAACAAAGTGAAAAAGTCCATCAGATCTCCAGATGAAGCTTTATTCCAGTAGGTAAAAAGGGCATCTGAGGAACAGAGAATGTTTCCACAATAACCATATTAGTTCTCATTTCAGATATGCTTCTGTTTTTTATCTACAGTATGCAGGTGTTACATTAAACAGAATCATATTTAAAGACGTTACCTTCAGACATGCTCTTGAGCACATGAAGGAAACACATTAACAGGCTTTTCACTTCAGACTGATCTAGCTTGTCACAGCGCAGGAGGGATCCACCAAGAGCTGCAGCCACATTGCACTGATAAATATAGAAAAAAAAAATAAAAAATCAGACAATCACACAATTTCTTCCTTTCTTCATTTTTCTTTAATTACCACACAAGATGAAACATTCTCCATGCAAGATTAAAGAAACTGAAGTCTCAACTTCACACCCTCAAATGAAATGGATTTGTATTCTGGTGTCCTTTATATTTTACAAACACATCAGATTTTGATGCATAAACTTTGCACTAAGTGCATCTCACTGAGGACACCTAATACAAAGCAGAACTGCGAAACCCATGAAGGCTGTAAAATGGAATAAAAGAAGGCCAGGCATGAGTGCAGCTGTATAGTTTTATAGCTGCAGAGCTAATGTGTCTACCATAGCACAAGGCTGGCACAGAAACACACCAGACTTGCCAGAGAAATAAAAAGCCCGCACCACAAAAAGCTCATAGGAGGTATGCTTGGAGAGTATGAGGCTATGTCTTTACCTCCACAATATCGTCAGTCACTAAATTTAGTCCTAATTTATGAGTGAACGAATTTTTGCGATTGGATAAGACAGAATATATAAAGTATAAAACGGATAAGAATGAAAATTTTAATTTACATTTACATTTGCAGCATTTGGCAGACGCTCTTATCCAGAGCGACTTACAATTGAGCAATTCAGGGTTAAGCGCCTTGCTCAAGGACCCACTAGTGACAGCTTAGTGGTGGTGGGGTTTGAACCCATGATCTTTCGGTCCAGAGTCCAACACCTTAACCACTGGGCTATCACCTCCCTTTAAATGATTTAAATGATCTAAATGATCTAAATGATCATCTAAATGATGATTTAAATGATCTAAAAATACTTTAGAAGTTCTTTATTCACAATCTGAGTAAATGTTCATAAATATGTTATTACACTCTTTTTACTCTAATGTAGAGTAAACAATACAAATACAAATAAAATATACACCCCCATACTAAACGTTCTAATCCCAGCTATGCAGACAATTTTTCTGTAAATCCCCATGCACACAAGCACACACACTTGCACACACTTGCTCGGAGCAGCTCTACAATGGGGAAAAGGTGCAAGCTCAGAGCAAGGTGATGTAATACTTGTGCAGTTTTTTTGCTGTGGTTGGTGAGATGGCTGAATGAGGGAGCAGAGAGCAGTGAGAAGTCCATGGTCTGGCGTTTGGCTCTTGTGGAAAGCACCTTATCCTCACTCTCTGGGAGAGAACGTAGCATGCTGGTGGAGTGACGGCGCACAAAATGCTCTCTCTGACCGCCGGCGAAGGTAAGAGGCAAACCGCACAAACCCGGGTTAGTGAATTCTCACACACACACAAACACACACTTTCCTAAATGCAGGCCCAGTGAGTCCCACTCAGACACAACACAGCATTCTCCAATTTGCAATCAGACAATTTCCAATTCCCACTTTAGATGAAATAAATCATGAATAAAGCTACCAGTGCATAAACCCATCAAGCCAAGACAAACATTCAGTGAAGAGAAGTCAGATATTTTAAGTATTTCTGGTTATGGAAAATGAATGGGCTACTTAATGAATAAGTGCACATTTCAGTATTCTTTAAATAACTTTGTATATAATTAATAAGTAGACAATACCTTGTCAAGGGGGTTGGATTTGTCATTGTTGCGTTCTGGAAGGCTGCTTCCTGAGTCGGTGCTGATGAGGGAGCAGCGCGAGTCAGCGTGACGTACAGAGATGTTCGGAGTGGAGGACGCATGTGGAGTGACTAGATCACAAATTATATATTGCTGATTAATGATAAAAATAATTTTAAAAAAATGTAGTGTATGTCGGTACATTTTAATCTATCTATCTATCTATCTATCTGTTTATTTATTAATCTCCTTTTAATCTCACCGTTTCATACTTTTTCCGCAGCACAGCTACATAAAACTGTGATTAGTTAGTTTAGGATTATTTAAAACACATTTTCCCCTTAATTAAAGTCATGTATATTTTTTTCCACAATTTTGATACATAAAAAAAAAACACTTTTACATATTTTTTAAATTGCATTTCATCTCCATGTATACCATCTTGTATGTCACTAGATATTACTTCCTATAGTTTTTATAAAAGAAACAAACTAAATGTAATATAATACGGTTTCGCTGTGATTGCGCAGCTGCTGTCTTCTCTTACTTGTTCCAGATATAACCCCGAATACATCCTTATGCAGGCTGCTCTCGATATGACTTCCTGTTTTTTGGGGTGTCATCAAAGAGCTGGTAGGCACCGGTTCATCCCGTACAGTCTGAAAAACACACAACAGACCATAACGTCTCATTAACTAGTGGATAAAGAGGTAATAATAATAATAATTGTATTTACAGACTGCGGTCAGTAGGTGTCAGGCTTACGCTGCTGGAAAGACTGTTGGTCAAGGGTGTGGTGTCTTTAATGTTGAGTCTGTTAACGTTTTCTTGGAGAAGGCCAAACAGGGGCAGGTACAGAGTAGCCAATCTCGCCTGCTGACTCTGAAACAGAGTTTTACACACTCGTTGTATATTTGTTATCAGACAGAAAATATAAATACATTTAATATATCAGAACGCATCATAACGAAGCCTCACCTTGGAGGTATAACGATCATCAAATGTGTGTTTGATCATCATGTTCTTCAGCACTTGGATAGATATCTGACGAATATCACGAAACTCCTGTAAAGCTGCACCCACCTCCCTTAGCAAAAGTCCGACAAGGAAGTGATTCTTACAGAAGTCATCAGTGAGAGAATAATCCAACTGGAGATCTGAGAGAAAGACAGTGAAAGGCAGAGGGAGAGAAGTGAAGGAAGTTGGGTTGAGGAAAACCTGTCCATTCTGAAAACTGTATATGGTACTTTTGACACTATTGTTCTTGTTGTTGTTGTATGACTGCGATTGTTTACATTATGTACATTCTCAGCTCTGGAATTATTGATACCCTTGTTACTCTAGAATAATTGGTACAATATTGGATAATTAGTTACCAGGTACCCTGTAAACTATAAAGAAAGTAAACAAATAAATTTACTTCACCTTAAAGGTTTCTTTCATATATTTACTGTGAGGTGAATTACAGAATGTAAAGAAACATATACAGAAAATATTTTCAGAAACAAATTACCCGAAACAAAAATGCAATATTAGACCATGATTGCTGATAAAAAAAACAAAAAACAACAACCTTTTTTCCCCTTTCGAGTAATTATAAAGTAACAATCTGTATTTTGACACTATCCTTTAACCCGTCACGCTGCAATTAAGAAGACTAACAGACCGGGACAATACGTACCCTACTTGATTACAATTTACACTTATGGTAAATGTATGATAGTGAAACTGAATGGTAAACTAAAATGGGAAGGTATATCATTTGTATTAAAAATGACAGACATATCTAATGTAATCATTGATACTAGAGACGATCAGTATGATTTGTTAATGATCAGGAAGGTAGGCTCTATGCCTTACCTACCTAGAGCACTGTGAGACTCCATACTGTAGTAGGGAGCTGCTGATGAGGCAAACAAAGAGAACACGAGAGCAAAACACACTCATTCACACTTAAACAAGTGCTTTGGAGAGTATGCAGATATAAAAGGCATATCGAGTGCACACACATGTCATCTCTTAGAACTATATATCGTATATATATATATATATATATATATATATTATATATATATATATATATATATATATATCTAATCTTATATATATATATATATATATATATTATATATATATATATATTATATATATAATATAATATATATAATAGTAAATGTAAAAATATCTGAATTGGGAATCCTTATGTCCAGTCATAGTTCTAGGCTATAAACTAGACAATTATTATTTATAATGAACCGTATTTAAGGGATGAACATTCTGCAAGAGTTGAAAATAATATGAGATAGGTCTCACCTTGAAACCTCATTATCCGTCCTTTTCCGAATGGCATGGGCAGATTAAGGGGGACGTAGTGCTCATGATTGCATACCACCTTCAGGAATTCAAATTTAAACTCGTACAGTGTCTGTGGAGGAAGGAATGGCCATCAGTAAGCAGGATCAAAGAAGTTTGAGTTCCATGTTTGAAAATGAGAAAAAATATAAAATATTAAAACTAAAATAAATAGTAATGTAGAAACCATGTACCCTCGCATCACCAGGCATAAAGCAGTTGATATAGTTGTTGATCTGCTTGAAGACAAAGCCGCGATCCATGAAAGTGAAACAACGCTGAAGAAACAAATAACTGATGTTTATCAGATTACACCGTTCTGTAAGTCCACTGGCAAAAGCTTAGACAACAGTCAAAAATAATAATAAGTCAGTCTCAATTTCTAGTGTCTAATTGAGTGTGTGTGTGTGTGTGTGTGTGTGTGTGTGTGTGTGGTGTGTGTGTGTGTGTGTGTGTGTGGGGTCTGCATGTCAAAACTGACCTTGATAAAGACAGCCAAGCTGTGGTTGGCATTGCGTGTTGCATCTAGGTTGTCTTTGTATTTCTGCGTAATGTGAGGCATCAGCATATTCACCAAGGTCTCTACCGTGTGGTGGAAAGAGGCTGAAAAACGCTGGTTCCTAGAGAGCTGATATGCAGAAAGCAACATTCAAAACTACAAGCAAAAGTCTTATGGGTAAAAATTATATTATAAATTAAAAATAACACTGCAAAACGAGTTCTCTTTCCGAGCCAGAATTTTTACGAATGACGACGCAGACTTACCCTAACTTTACCGCTTTCCATCAAGTACTGTGCCATGGACTTCACTAAGGCCTCAAAAAAGTACCATGAGTACTGAAGAGAGCAAAACAAAAGCATGTCAGAAAAACCCATGAGCCTAGATTTTGATTAGAGTCATTGTGGCATTGTGGGAAAATTAAGAACAGCAAAAAACAAAGGAAGCTGCATTTCTGGTGGTCTGGGAAACATTTCTGGTGGTCTGGGAAAACCCATGTGACAGAAGACAGCATACATATATTTTAGTAAATTGAGGTTTAATATATTTTTCAAATTGTGCCTAGGTTATATGTTTGCGGATCATATTTTGAATAACTATCATGTGTAGCAACAAAAAAAAAAACAAGAAACAAGAAAATATGCTAAAATAGATATATACAGATATACAGAAAACAGTAAATATTCCTTATACTTTGCAACCATGTTAACATCAAGTTAACATCAATCAGACCAATTAGTTTGCGGAAGACACAGGCTTACATTTAAACATTTAAATCAAGCATAATCATATACTTGACATTACACAATAATATCTGTATATATAACATATCACATTTTTTATGGAAAACCACCGGAACAGAATTCTTAAATGAGCCACGTAACGTATTTTACAATTGAACCCCCACCATTATTAAATAATTAATAATTATATTAAAGGGGAGATTTTGAGAGGAATTTATACAATTATAACATCTGTTACAGTTAGAGTATTTGAAAGTATTCAATTACGGTACATTTACGGTACATTTACGCCATTTACGTTGAATCGATCGACAGCCCTATTATATATATATATATATATATATATATATATATATATATATATATATATATATATATATATATATATATATACACACCGTAAATTCTGGACTATAAGCCGCTACTTTTTTCCATAGGTTTTGAACCATGCGGCTAATAATAAGGTGCGGCTATTCTGCAGATTTTTTCCCGACCGCTAGGGGCTCTAACCGGAATTAGAATCAAAACTAAGACAAAATAAATGCAAAGAAGAAGAATGCGCTAGTTCCTCTTTAGCAGATATAAGTGGGTAGAAGCGGATAGAAGGAGGACAAACTCTATCTTTACAAGGTTAAGGTGACGTGATTTCACACACAGGAGAAATGAAGATAAATACTGTAAATAGCGCTTATTTTCTCTTGGTTCTGTCCCGTTTTAATCAGCAAAGTTGCTGCTCGGTGCTCTCTCTCTCCTCCCTGCTCTTTTCCCACACACACACACACACACACACACACACACACACACACACACGCACGCACACACACACACACACACACGCACAAATGAGCCAAAGTTGTTCTTGATTTTCCCTCTCCCGATATAAGCCCGGTTCACTCTACAATCCCCGTCCGGGCTCGTAGCACATACCTAGTGTCGCGGACACGGACGCTCGATATATGTTTATGCCTAACCTTTGTCTGTTCCCGATTCACGGACTTCCAAGTCCGCCACCGCTCCTGCTCTCCGGTACTCCCGGTACCACGGCGCGCAGAGCGCAAGGCTCCCTAGCCTGTCTGGCCGCTCCGTATGAGCGGCGTCTCCTGAGTTCTTTATTCTAATAAATCCTGTTTTGTATGAATTCCGGATCTCCGCGTTTCTGTGCAGCGTCCACCGTTACACCGTGTTAAAATACAGGTTAGGAAAGGATCTATTTAGGTACATACATGTACATTTACAATTCAAAAGCGGATGCGGATGCGGCTTGTATGCAGGTGCGGCTTATTTATGATTTTTTGGGGGTTTTTTTTCAAATAGAGCGGATGCGGCTTATATGCAGGTGCGCTTTATAGTCCAGAATTTACGGTATATATAAGGGCTGTCGATCGATTAAACGTAAATGGCGTAAATGTACCGTAATATATATATATATATATATATATATATATATATACACACCATGTTTTGATAACATATTAGCAAATGTATGTAAAATAATAAAGTCACCTTGAGCAATTTGTTGCTTGTGAGGAAATCTGTTGAGGGCTTTAAAATGGTGGTCATGGCTTTGGCCAGCTCCTCATGCACTGTTTTGCCAGTAGCTGTGTTAGCATCGGTCCTAAATACGTACTGCACACAGATAAACACATAAAACTCACATTAAAAAAGGTTTAAACTGAACACGTGAGTCAAAATTCAGAAGGGAAAAACAGTACAGCTGTTCATCACATCCTAAAATAATAGTAAATGAAGTAAAGTCAGAGATACCACAACTTTTATAGCTGTTGCTCACCTTGACATATGAACGAAGACAATGTTCCAAGCCCTCCTCATGGCACTGGGCCACAATATGGATCATAACTCTGAGTGGAAATAAACAGACTCAGATTTTAATGAACTCAGTTATAACTAAGTCGTGTAAATCTATTTGAAGATTGTTGATTCCTGAACAGCTTTGTGAGCGTCATCGTTGCCTCCTCACAGGTCAGGGGTTAAATTGAAGTATGCACACGCATTTCACACGTAATAACTAGTAATTAATCCCAAACTAACAGATAAAATAACAAATGTTCAATTATTTTACTAATTTAAAAAGACGTCCTTTCTGAATAGCAGAAACTGCTAACTGTTTTACGCTTCAGGAGAACTGACCTCGTAACATTGACAGCAACGTCCTCGGGAGCTGCGCTGGTGAGGACGCAGAACAGTTGGTTCAGAATTGTAGGGAGGAAGTTTATCATCACGTGAGCTTCCACTGCATGTAGGCTCTGAAGACGATACATGCACAATTCCTTAATCTGGCTGATCATTTATTCTTTAGCGGCTGATTAAATAAAACTTAAACCACATGTCTAACTGTTCCCATATCGATCAGCAGTTGGACCATGTTTATTATTTATCGGTTGCACATCTGGGTAACTCGTGTAATGTGGTGGAAGCTAATGGATTGAGGTTGAAAGGCAAAAAGGCCTGATTGTGGGCTGTTACACTGTTATCAGAGAGGAATGGTGTGTTTACACATACAGAGACTGTGTAGCTCCCTACTGAGTTCTCTAATGTCATGTAAGTACACAAGCTTGCCAAACATCCTCAGGAAACATATGGACAAGCACATTAAAACATATACAAGGGTGTGAGAGTCACAGAAAGATAAAAAAGACAAAGGAAAACGTTTTACAGAGTGTATATTATACCTTAAGGTATTTGACCAGCTCGCCTCCTGTGGGCTGAACTGCAGACACACTGCTCTCACAGTGGTGGAAGAAATTGTGCAAATGCTGATCCTGAAAGATGTGGAAAATAAAACTTGTCTATAAAACATACAACAAAATGAAAACGAAATGGACCGAAAGAGTATAATTCTTAGGGGGAAAAAATGCATTTCAGATGCAGTGAAAATATACCTGTGTATAAACGGTAGACACGAGGTGGGTGGAGACCTTAAACAGGGGCTTTCCTCCATCGACCCATCTCACTTCAGGACCCGTGTGCTGCTACACATTACAGAGGAAAAAGAAACAGGCGGGAAAATGCAATCTTCTGTTTAATCACAAAAAATAAACATTGTGAAATATCCATTTTCGATCTGGTATAATACTGTATGTTAGACTCTGCAGGGAGTGCTCACCTTGCTGTTGACCTCCTGACAGCTGAGGTAGCCAGCAGGCAGATTTGCAGCTATGGAAATATTCTGCTCATTCATGATCACTCTGCCATCCTTCAGTAGGGGCAGCCATGCATAGCCCACTATACAGATGTACACAAATAAGCACATACGAGTTATCAATACTTTTTTGTATGTCGCTCTGTATAAGGAAGTCTGCTAAATGATAATGAACTTAAATAAAATGATGTAAATTGTAGAATTCTCTTTCTGTCTCACTTTCTGTTACTTTAACACAATGTCACTTTAATATCAGCACATGAACACTTTAGTAACAATCAAATCTGGAATATCTCTCTCATACACCCATACTTGTCTAATTAAAATGTGTGTGCATGCATCTTTTATAGCATGTGACACCTGCATGACATGCGGTACTAAGACAAACGCTGTAACTGTGGACCCTGAGTGTGTCTAATGTATTACCTTGTATCTCCACCTGTTCCCGCTTCTTAGTGCTCGCTTTGCTGTTGGTGTCACAGCTGATGTGGTAGAATGTGAACAGAAGGTGGTGTTTTTCATTCAGCTGAGTCGGCAGCTCGATCTTAATCTGACATGGAACACAATAATGTGCATTTAGGGAATCCTGACGCTAGTGCTAATGTCGCTAGGATATGCTTAACTGCGACAGGTTCGAGTGTTTTACCTCATCGTAAAACTCAGGGTTTTGCTGGTGATGCAACACTGCAGCAATAGCATTCTTAGTGAAAAGTGATCCACCTGGGCGACCGTATATACACTGCAAAGGTACAGAAATAGATCAACGAGACAGGATAATGTGCTCAGATCCGTAGGTTTATAGAAGCAATGTCGGGAATGATGACATTTGCAAAAGACAATGTCTTGCCTTTAAAGGAAGCGAATCCTCTTCATCCGAGTCCCTGAACTCAACACAAACAGCAATGTTTCTTGCCTGTGGACACACCATGCACAATGCTAAGATGGCACCTGATAAAAAGGGGTCCGCAGTATTAACAACAACAAACAAATGATGTAAAAGGAAAAGAGTGCTGGTACCTTAGCAAAGGTCTTCTGGCTGTCATATTTGAGGTGGCGTGGGTACACATACAGATGATTGTTATAGATGGTGAAGGGTTGTGAGTGTTTTGCTATACATGGCACAAACTCCTCGACCTCGAACAACACCCCGTTCCAGTTGCTGCTCTCGAACTGACGCACTGGGATGTACGAGGACGTTATGGAGTCTACTCAAATAAACACAAAAATACGCAGATCGTTTAAAAACCTCACAAAAATAACTGTAATAATAAATTGGATTAGCAGAAGTAATGCCAAGTTTGACTCACTTGGGAGATCTGGGGCCACATTGTCGATCGTGACATCCAGATTCCCCAGGATCACTGGCAGCTTAGCCATTTTCTCTGGCCTGAGCGAAAACATGAGTACAAAGGACAAATTTAGGAGAGAAAAGAAGCTATTTGAATCCTCACTCTAACTCTAACAATAACATAAACACACACAGAATACCAGGGGCAGTGAACCCCACATGAAACACAAAAGGTGATTATCAGAGATGTGACTTTTGAATCTTTAGAGAAACAGCAAGTAAAACATGAAGTGCTGCAATTATACATCCTAAGTGTCAGTGGAACTGAGAGAAGAGAGTAAGTGTCCAGATTTAATCGCAGACAACAGACAAAAGCATGCCCTTACTTCCTAAAATCTGCCAGAAGTTTGAACATGTCCTCGTTAGATAATTTGTTACTGTCCTGCCTGTAGATTGCTGAGAAACGTGCAGATTTATCCAGTGCCCCACTTGTATCCTTAAACAGAGGTCTAAGAAAGCATGAGAGGGACAGAAAGAAAAAAAACATGAACAGAGGTTTCATCTGCATCCTCCAAGACACAGATTCAAATCATTCTTTCCAAGTTTTCATTCATTCATTCATTCATTCATTCATCTTCTACCGCTATATCCGATCTTCCCTCGGGTCACGGGGAGCCTGTGCCTAGCTCACACGTCTATGGGCATTAAGGCAGGATACACCCTGGATGGAATGCAAACCCATCGCAGGGCACACACACACACACACACATTCATACACTAGGGACAATTTTCCAAGGTGCCAATCAACCTACCGTGCATGTTTTTGGACCGGGAGAAAACCGGAGAACCCGGAGAAAAAACCCCTGAGGCACGGGGATAACATGCAAACTCCACACACACATGGCCGAGACGGGAATCAAACCCGGACCCTGGCGGTGTGAGGCGAACATGCTAACCACTAAGCTACCGTGTCCCCACAAGTTTTCATCATTCTGAGAATTATAAGTAAGTATAACACACACACACACACACACACACACTTGCAAACAGGCAACTATTTAATGATTCGTAGAAAGTGAAGTATCGTTCTTACCTGGCTGCCCAGGCAAACGGCATCCTGTACTGGCCGAGCCTGTTACATGCCACTTTAGCGTTTTTCAGCACCTTCTGTGCTGTCTGAAATATAAGGAGAAAATAACAAAACAATAAATAATACATTTTGTACTACTTATTTTTTGTATATAGATTAAGAGATTCTAAGATTGTGTAGGTGCTTGTATTTGTAAACTAGGTCCACACACAGGGTGACTCACACTACCTTGGTGGAATCAGAGCTTTTCATGTATGGCTCAGCACAGTGAGCGATTCCTCCCTGGAGAACTTTCTCAATCCGAGCGACCAGGAAAATATCTGGGTGCGGACACATCACAGAAAACACAACACCCTACACACACACACACACACACACACACACACGACAGAATGCTTATTATCGGAATCTCAATCAGTAAGAGATCAAAGTAAAGATGTGTATGTATGTGTATATATATACAGTGGTGTGAAAAACTATTTGCCCCCTTCCTGACTTTTTATTCTTTTGCATGTTTGTCACACAAAATGTTTCTGATCATCGAACACATTTTATATATTTTTTTTTTTTTTTTTTTTTTTTTTTTTTTTTTATTTTAGTCAAAGATAACACAAGTAAACACAAAATGCAGTTTTTAAATGAATGTTTTTATTATTTAGTGAGAAAAAAAATCCAAACCCACATACCCCTGTGTGAAAAAGTGATTGCCCCTGCACCTAATAACTGGTTGGGCCACCCTTAGCAGCAATAACTGCAATCAAACGTTTGCGATAACTTGCAACAAGTCTTTTACAGCGCTCTGGAGGAATTTTGGCCCACTCATCTTTGCAGAATTGTTGTAATTCAGCTTTATTTGAGGGTTTTCTAGCATGAACCGCCTTCTTAAGGTCATGCCACAGCATCTCAATGGGATTCAGGTCAGGACTTTGACTAGGCCACTCCAAAGTCTTCATTTTGTTTTTTTTCATCCATTCAGAGGTGGATTTGCTGGTGTGTTTTGGGTCATTGTCCTGCTGCAGCACCCAAGATCGCTTTAGCTTGAGTTAACGAACGGATGGTCGGACATTCTCCTTCAGGATTTTTTGGTAGACATTAGAATTCATGCTTCCATCTATCACAGCAAGCCTTCCAGGTCCTGAAGCAGCAAAACAACCCCAGACCATCACACTACCACCACCATATTTTACTGTTGGTATGATGTTCTTTTTATGAAATGCTGTGTTACTTTTACGCCAGATGTAACGGGACACGCACCTTCCAAAAAGTTCAACTTTTGTCTCGTCAGTCCACAAGATATTTTCCCAAAAGTCTTGGCAGTCATTGAGATGTTTTTTAGCAAAATTAAGACGAGCCTTAATGTTCTTTTTGCTTAATAGTGGTTTGCGTCTTGGAACTCTGCCATGCAGGCCGTTTTTGCCCAGTCTCTTTCTTATGGTGGAGTCGTGAACACTGACCTTAATTGAGGTAAGTGAGGCCTGCAGTTCTTTGGATGTTGCCCTGGGATCTTTTGTGACCTCTCGGATGAGTTGTCTCTGCGCTCTTGGGGTAATTTTGGGCGGCCGGCCACTCCTGGGAAGGTTCACCACTGTTCCATGTTTTTGCCATTTGTGGATAATGGCTCTCACTGTGGTTCGCTGGAGTCCCAAAGCTTTAGAAATGGCTTTATAACCTTTACCAGACTGATGGATCTCTATTACTTTTGTTCTCATTTCTTCCTGAATTTCTTTGGATCTTGGCATGATGTCTAGCTTTTGAGGTGCTTTTGGTCTACTTCTCTGTGTCAGGTAGCTTCTGTTTAAGTGATTTCTTGATTGAAACAAGGTGTGGCAGTAATCAGGCCTGGGGGTGGCTACAGAAAAACTCAGGTGTGATAAACCACAGTTAAGTTATTTTTTAACAAGGGGGGCAATCACTTTTTCACACAGGGCTATGTGGGTTTGGATTTTTTTTCTCACTAAATAATAAAAACATTCATTTAAAAACTGCATTTTGTGTTTACTTGTGTTATCTTTGACTAATATTAAAATGTGTTCGATGATCAGAAACATAATAAAAAGAATAAAAAGTCAGGAAGGGGGCAAATAGTTTTTCACACACCACTGTATATATATATATATATATATATATATATATATATATATATATATATATATATATATATATATATATATATATATATATATATACAGTGATGACAATTATGACTTTCATATACAGTGATGACAATTATGACTAAATATAAAACAAAATTCTATTTTTAAAAAATCTATTTAAATATCAATATGCAAATCTAACCTGCCATGGATACTGCAGAAAGCTGTCCGGTAGATCATTCTTCGTTTCCTGTCCTGCATCTGATGCCCCATTAATGATCTGAGCACCGGAGCCTGGCACCATGGCTCTTACCGATGCGTGGTTTAGGTCTACGTGGAAATCTGCGGAGATCTTCCGACTGTTCTGAATATCGAACAGAGACAGAGTGACGAAGAAAGGCTCCACCTGCCGTGTACAGAGAAAAAAGGGATCACTACTACGATCACAATTCTACAGTTCCTGAAACTTACATGTATATTAAATGATAGATTACGTTGGTGGTTGGACCCTCCTCATTCTCTGCTACACAGCTTTGCAGGTTGAACGCCAGGTCGTTGCATTTCACAAGAATCCTCTTCCCGAACTTCTCCTCAAATGGTCTTGTTTCGGGCTCGATTCCAGAGAAATCTAACTTCTGTATACAGACATGTCCAGATATCTAAAAGTCACCAAAAACCTTTTACAAAGACTTCTGCCCAGCTCTCAGACTCTTTTATTTTCTTTTCTTGCCTTGTTCTTACCTGCGTGTCTGCATCCAATGTGAAGAGCTTTAGCCGGGTTTCATTTCTCATCTTAGACTCGATATCTCTGGCACTCTAAAGAAAAACACACTGAGAACATCAATCACACTGTGACGTAAATACTAAACGATAAAGACATAATGACGAGGGCTGAAGAATGGGACTGAAATAATAATAAAAAACAATTAATAATACATTTTGTGTAGACCTATTTCTAAACACACGTTTAGCTGATTCTCATGCATGTCTGTAGACAATATACAGGGCAGAGGTTACTGTTAATGTTCCCAATAAATAATCCAAATAAATAAATAAAAATGATTTTAGCATATACTTGGACTAAATGTCATATATGAATTCCGTGTTTTTGAATCGGATCTACGGTTAGTAGCCTAAACAAAGAAAATTAGACTTACCTTTCATCTATCCTTTTCAGAACATTAAGGACTGATACCTGATCCGTCATTTGTTAATTTTGAAAGGTACCAACAAAAAGAAACATATAAACCCTCTAAGATTAAGAGTCAAGAACAAGAAACATGCCTGGCTTTCCTGTTAGTTCCAAACAGCACATTTAAGTTATTTTAACTCTTGAAAATGGATATTACTATAGCCTTATGATCTCTAGCAAGATCAGAGAAGAACATTTTCATTTTGATTTTGCGAGGTGAACTGAAAAGAAAACCCAGTCTGGCACTGGACGTTTATGCAAACAGGACCTACCTGAAAACTGTCCATCGTTCCAGACGAGCTGTCGGTCTTCCCCAATTCATCTTCTACATAACGGGAAAATGAATAGCTTATGTATTAGAATAGCGTACAGACAGGTCTTAGACAGAAAAATGTAGTTAATGGTAGATGAATTCCTAGTAGATGAATGTTATAGTAATAACATCATCAAATAATAAATATGGACCACCGAGCAAAGACCAAAACACTTGGGCTGTCTCACTGCTCTGGGGAATAGGGATGTGTGATTCTGTGCAATGGGGGTTAATAAAGGATGTGCAAGTGCTCTATGTTATCAGCTGTCATGTCCAGTGGTGGTGGTTGCCTGGGTGGTCCAAAATATAGCCTGCATACGCAGATAGATAGAAACACAAACCATCATGCAGTTCTCCATTCCTCTTTTCTTGCATGGCCAGCTCAAAGCTGCTGTGAAGTATTTTGTTCAGAGTGTTGATCCACTCCTCCATCTCGCTTTCGGAGTCGGCAGCCAACAGGTACGTGCTCTTATCTTGCATCTTCAGCTCAAAGGCAAACCTGCGCACCTTATTATTCTACACAGAGAAAGACACGAAGGCTTTAGATTACCTTAAAAAGTCATGTGGCGGATTGTTACTCGGTTAACGTCACTGATGGGAGTCTGGCCAGCGTTTCTGCTTTGGTAATGGGTGTGAAGTGTGAGTTGGAATCGAGTCAGTAGCATTTTCCAAAATGGACAAAATGAGAACGATGTGGTGCAGGTTCTCCTTCTGATTGATACATAATTCATATTGATTAATATAGGCGTTTTTTTTTTTGCAGCTGAGCGAGAACAAAGAACCTCTACTACTTATAAAGCAGGCCGTAAAGTAGGGATGTGTTTGTTGGCTTCATGTCTCTAGGTGAAAGATATAAACTATATTTTCAATTCTAATGAACACATCCGATTGACTGCAGTAATGTATGGGAACACTTTAAATTCCTGCTCTGATTTGGTACGTCCGTGTCGAGAGACGGACGCATGCTCATGCAAACAACCAGACGGAAAGCGGCCGAAAATATTTCCATATGGAGGACAAAAGAGCTACTGGCTGCCAAAACCACTGCTTAAAGGGATCAGACAGAAAACTAACACAAATGATGAGGAATATTAAACAAGACAGAGGATGTTAAGGACAAGCACAGGGACCTCTTTAGGGCACAGGCGGAAATTACAGCAGATTTGCTGACACGTCTGTACATGTTGTAGTTCTCGAGTCTTGTCCTCGAGTCCTTCATTTTCTATTCATTCTAAACAATCTACCAGAATGTGAATGTGTGTGCCTTCTGCATTACATTCAATATTTCTGGGATCGGTTTGTAGATCATATCCAATGGATGAATTCATAATGATGTTGATTACGTAATAGCGCCTCAAAAATAAAATAGTGAAAAAATGAGTGAAAAATATATAACCTGCTTTACACCCTACATCACCTTGATGTCCTTGTGTCTGCCATATTTCTTAATATGTTTATTATTCTAGAAAGCATTCCTTGGTGAGTGACTTTAACGCAGGCAATCAGTCTCCAAGTGCACAGAGTAGGAGTGTTTCGGTACTAACTGTGCAAATGGAGGACATGCTTGAGATAGCTTAGTTCATTAATAGCCAGACTGAGGAAAGCTAGACTATGAGGACGCTGCTCAGGGGAACAGAATAACATCATTTTCTCAATTTATTTGTTTGATCTAATAGCAAGCGGACACCAATGGGTACAGAGAAAAAAAGTTGCCAAGAGAAGATGAGTGTATGGAGTTCTTCTACGTCTGGACTCCCCCACTTTCTCACACTAGACAATTTGGTTACACCACATGCAAATATTTTTGCCAGTTTAAAATCTGAATTTAATATTTAATAAGGAAAAAAAACAGAGAAAGACAAGAAAATAAGAGTAAGACTGTTACAGAAAAAAAGAGAGAGAGAATGCAGTGATATTGCATACAGTGATACTGAAACCGCTGATGTAATCTCCATATGGATATCACATCTGTTTTCATATCACTAGTGCAGAGTTTCGGATAAAGCACTTATTTATTTATTTAAATCCACCATGGAGTGTTCCTCTGTATGTGCCAAACAGAACTCTATTACAGAACTATTAATCCACTTTTCTCATACCTGAACCACACCCATGCAAGAATCCAGGAAGATGGTTCCTTTGGGCTCCTTGGAGATCTTCTCATCCTTGTAGAAGTTGAGATTATAGGAGCCATCCCCAAATTGTGTGAGGTGAAAATACCTCCTTTTGAAGGACTGAAACAAAGAATTACAAAGAAACGATTTATATTATATTAAAAGAATAAGACGTATTTGGCCTAATCATAATCCACTGCCTCTAAGGCAGGGGTGAAATTGACAATAGACAAGGCTTCAGCACAGTAAGGAAAAACACACCCAAATGTGTAAAGCCAGTGTTTAAAGAGATCCAATATCTTTTCTTTACTTTTTACATGTTTAAAAACTTTTTTTTGCATTATTGTTTGTTTGCACGGCACAGTACACTCACTTACTGTAATTGTTTTAACCGGATGGAATTCTACTGCTGCCCTCAGTTCTAAGACATTTCATTTTAGCAGGTTAACATCTTTTCTCAGAGGACCTGCTAAAATGATGTACTGTAACTACAGATGTAACTGTGCTGTTTTGCTAAAAATGGTCTCCAGCTGGTTTAAATGTTTTTTTTTTAAACCAAAAATTTTTTTATTTCATTCCAAGTGTACAGCAGACATTCATGATTACATATTTTAACGCCACAGTAAACACAATCAAGACACCAAAGTACAAAGGACTATTATATTAACGCAAGGAATCACATAAAATGTGTAATTTGTGAAAAATTACTTATTAGACGATGAATATCCTGGATCACATGAACAGGTACACATGAGCAAAAGTATGAGCTGGTATAGAAAAGTGTTGAGATTAATGCGTCACAGATCCGGTCGCTTTGTAAATGTCGATGAGCACGCACATGGTCTGGCACGGTCTGACCTGACACCACTTTTTTGGTCATGGACATGATAGGCTCTTCTGTGAAGAATTGGGATCGTATTCATACTCCCACTTTTCATCACAGGTATTGATCCCGAGTTCGTGGCAGACTATAAAGTAGTTCTTCTGCTCCTGTGTTAGCAGCCCGGTGGATGAACTTGGCAGTAACACGGCACGCGCTCAAAACACACTTGGCGATTGTCAGAGCTGTTCAATAACACAGCAATTTTATGGATTGTTTTCTGACGATCATCATGCATTAAGAATGGTTTCGACATTTTCGGGGGTTGAGTTTGAGTTGAGTTTGTCTTCCTGATGTCTCATTGTCTCCTTGATGATGTTCTGCTCTTGAAGCTCACTCAAAACACCTCGAACGTACTACTGTTGCATCACAGCATGTTATATGTATGTTGTTTAGAAAATATCTTTGGCAGAGTTCCACTGTTTCCACTGTTGAATGTTTGCACATTGTTCTAACTTGCTGTTCAGGATGAAATTGCAGATGCGTTAACGCACATGGTCAGAATGGTCAGGCACACAGGTCAGGCACACATGGTCAGGCACACAGGACAATGTTATGCACACTGACTTTTAAAGGTTGCTGCTCACTGTGAGAGAAAGAGTGTGTGTGTGTGTCTCCAGCCTTTTACTGTCATCTGTTGGCATTTTGCAAAACCTTTTGATTCCAAGTCATAACTTGTCGATTTTAATATTATTTAGATTCTGGATATGTCAAGCAGTAAAGCAGCTCTATAAGTCTATTTACAGCTGTTTTATGTTTGTATATATTACAATTCATGTATGCATTTATAAAGTTACTTAATTCATTAAACACATTTGTATCCAACAGCAGAATACCCTATGCAGCCCCCAACCTATTATTAAAAAAACGTATGTGGCCCCTAGTATGGCCCCTGAGCCAAAATAAACATGCTTTAGAAGAAAGAGCACTGTATTACACTCTGAGTGTGGTGTATAAAAAGAGCTCACCCTCATAGTGACACTGATCGCACTGTTCATGTTTCCTTTGTAAAGCCAGCCTTGCTTACTGACACCTCCTTTCTGAGAGCCCAAGGAAGCTGTGTCCTATACACACACACAAACACACACACACACACGCAGGCACACAGAGGAAGAGAAAGATGAGAATGACTTTTGTGATGTGGCTCCAGCACTTCTGTTTGATCTTTCAGCTAAAGTAAATGTTAGGAGAACAGGGATTCATTGAAAAAGGAATCCAGATCCACTAAAAAAGCAGAAACACTCATAAAGGTAAATAAACCACTGTACAAGAAGGAACGATCTCAGAGACAGCTACATAATATTAAAACATCTGACAGAAATAAAAATCTATACACCTACATTATGTCCAATTTACAATATAATCATCGCTGTATAATAAACCATTTAAAGTCTCACCGGTACGTTGACAATACAGTAGATGAAATTACATTTTAGATATGGCTATTAGAAAGCTTTCATACAGTTATGCACTAGTTGCATCCTCTGTTTTTAAAGCTTTCCATGTCAGAACAATGAGGGATAAATCCTTCATTAGCAGGCCTCCCACAAAGTCTTATCAGGACAAGATACTGTAAGTGAATACTTATACAGTACTCCCCTTTGGGGCTGTTTTACTTAACCACAAATCCAACACAGAATTGCAAAGTATAGCCAAATACCTTTGCCGTTATGTTCTGTAAAGAGATAGAAAGGTTAAGGATGAAACAGTCGGGTGAATGTTTGAGCACTGCTGCTATGTAAAAATATTTTACATCACTCTATGGATAGAAAATAACCTTCCATATGACTGAATTCTTGCTCTGGGATTGACCACTGACTAACGTTCATAGTATCTGTTGTTTTAAATACAAGCATGCACAAGTAAACCCCAGGCATCATCATCATTATTATTATTATTATTATGTCTGCAATACAATTTTATATTAAGGACTAAATGGCTTGCTTGTGTTGAATAATGCTTCAAAAACATTTCAAGTGCCAGCTGGTCAGTCTGAAAAGGCCCAATCAGCTGTTTTCTGTAGCTGATTAATGAATCAGGATAGCCTTAGTCTACTGGGTTGCAAGGGGGGAGATTTTTTAGAAGCAAGAAAGAGGCAGAAGGAGTCACCATGACTGGCCATTAGATACCTCATTGATGCTGTCCAGGCAGATATTGCAAAACTATTCACAGGGACATGACCTAGCGGGCAAAGTGCGTGAGTGTGGGAGATCTTTACCCCAGAGTCCAGGGATATCTGCGGATCAGATGCTGCTGTACAGCAGTAACCAGTGAAAGACATGGTTTAAGTTATCAGTGCAGGCAAACAATGCTAGTAGTTTGGAATGAGAAGAACTTGGATGTGCCTTGGCCTGCTTTTGACTAACTCTGCCATAAAAATCAACATTTAATGAAAGGCAAGCATCTTGTTTTCTCTCACTGAAGATTTGCTAAGATAAAAAAAAGAAGGATAATTCAAGCAGATTCACTCACCTCGTCTTTATCCACGTCCTCATCAACCTCAAACACATGAACCCCGAGCTTATCAGGCCTTGATACTTTGCTGTTCAAAAGCCAAAAACAAAGCAGTTAACAAGACTTTAATTAAAACACCATTCGTAATGAAACGTGAGATCAGACACACAAGCCCTAATGTCTCACTGCTAGTAGTGATTTGTGTATGTTCCCAAGCATTGCTTGCTTTTAATGGCCACGTGTTTTTAATCTGTCAATCTCTACATGCAATTCTTCAGAAGTAGTGAGGTAAAAACCATAACTAATTAAAAGAATGAAGAATTTAATTGGCTCCCCTCAACTACCCTGTGTCCCTACAGGAAAAGATGAGTTCATACATTGTTCCATTATAACCAAGAGGAGGAAATGTGCATTTTGTACAGACTCTTGTTATCCAAGAACTGAAATGCTTTGACATATAATACAAACGCAATACAATTGTCAGTGATAGGCTGTGGAAACCCTTGTTCTTGGTACTTATTGTATGGCTTGTTCTAACTTGTCTGATGTACAGGTTGTATAGATCATGTTCTTATTTTGTTTGCGCTTACAGAGACAGGAACAGCGGGTGTCTTACTTGGGGAGTTGACGGAAGTCACCAGAATAATCTTCATACTTGTAGTTGACGACGTGCCAGTCTGATTTGTAGGTCTTAAGACACTAGGAAACGAGGAACAATATATGATTGTTACAGCCAGAACTTGATACCGTGTGTTTGTCCCACAAAAATAGACCCTACGCTATTTCAGGCCACAATTTCATCAAAAGTCATCCTGGGTAAGAGGCTGGGCAAAAGCTCTTTGCTCTCTGTCCAATCTGACTACTCAGGAAGAGAGGGCAAGATGAAAGAACAGGGGCCTCTCTTCCTAATCAGGATGTTCCAGCATTTGGTTTCTATCAAAGATTTGGGTTAAAGGGGAAAATAAAAAATAAAAATTAGTCTGAGATCAAAAACGGTTATATCTATTCATTATTACAAGACTAACATAGATCAGTAAACTAATGTTACATATATTCTCGTTATTTCATGAACTTTGACCAAGTTAAAACGTCCATCTCCTTAAAGTGCACACACACACACACACACACACACACACACACACACACACACACACACACACACACACATACACACAGATACACACACATAGACACACATATATACACACACACACACACACACACACACACACACACACACACACACACTTACTGTCCAGCTGCTGAACTCCTCTCCTTTTTATGATACTCTATAGCATGTGTGCGTACGGAAGATGAATGCTTCATACTTGGCCAAAGTTCAGTATATAAACACTGAAGTAGATCCACAGAGTCCAGTGTTGGAAGAAGTGAGTTCTTTCCTTTTTTCCCCCCTGAATATCCTCTCAAAGCCACAGCTGAATCATTTATAGTGCATGGTCATAATATCGTAACATATTATAAGACATTCGCTCCGTCTCTTACCTCCTGTACGAACAGGCTGTGTGCTTCTCTCTGGGCATTCTCTGGAACGGATGGGTACAGAGTGCGGATCTGCCGGCGCAGAGTGCAGGTCTGTGTGAGGGAAATGGAAAAGGGAGAAAAGGGAGCTCTTCAGTGGTTTAAAATAAAGATCATCCATTTCATCCATGGACAAAAATATTGGGCGACCAGACTTTTCCAGCCATATGTGGTAGGGCTGTTCGATTATGGAACATATCATAATCATGATTATTTTGGTCAAGCTCGAAATCACGATTATTTGACTTGTTGCATTTACTGAACAGAACAGTGAATTCTCCTTAAAACAGATTAAAACAAATAAAGCCGAACAAGATTGTAATGTAATGCACTTCCACAATCTGTTAAAAACAAGTAATAAATAAAATATAAATATTAAATCAAATAATAAATGTGATGCAAGTGAGCTTTTCCTCGTTTAAACCCCATGCAGACATCGCTTCCTTGAGTCCATGGGTTATATTTTGCCCGGTATGGTCTTCAGGAATGAATGGTTATTCAAATTGAAATCGGAATCGATGACGTTGTGTTGCCCGATTGACCGCTTGCTCACTCACACCGTGTTAGAGAGCAGGATAAAATTTGTGAAGATAAAATTACCTCCCGCACTTGACTTGTATATATATCATCATATATGTCATTCTTGTGCAATGAACGGTCAGTTTCTATCCAATGACTCCAACTCTTGAACTCAATGCTTGATCCTGGTCCGCTTCTTCGAATCCAAACTGTTCCTAAACAACAGAATTTCTTCTACCTCTTTTGTTGACAAAACACTTCTGTGGCTTCGTTTGTTTTCTTGATTACACCGTTGTTGTGATCGTGGAGACCCGAAATTGAAATTGGTATTTGATTAATTGCACAGCCTTGCTATATGGGTTTGTTTGTTTGTTTGTTGGGTTTTAACGCCTGGTTATACACGGCATGCACGAGGTAGTCATCTAGTTCATAGTATTTAAGTTGTTATACAAGTTGTTTCACCTTTGAATGTGACAGAAAACTTAAAACTGGTTGTGAAAAATCTCTTCAAGACATGTTTGAGTAAAATCGTTTCCTATTAATATTCTGAATATAACAGTACGACAAGATGTGTTTAATAGTCAGCGGGACTTGACATGAAAGACACGGGGGAGGGGCTTCACTCATCAGTAGCGACCCATGGGTAAGACTTGAGCGGCCATGCCTTGATTTGAAGTTATGGTAGATATTTCTGTTAAAAGTAGGCTTTATTTCGTATAATTCACTGCTTTTGTGCAAGTCCAATTCTTCCTGCCATTCGTTGCGATTGTGCTATTTCATAGTCTGGATTTCCCAAACCATGCACTTTCGCCACATGTGGATCTTCCCCAAACTGCTCCTATAAAGTTAGATGCACAACATTATGTACAATGCCTTCTGATGTGGAAGCATTACATTTTCTCTTTACTTGTACAAGGAGACCTAAACCCTTTCATTATGCACAAACCCAGGCCCCATACACACATGGTTTACATGGGTTTGAGTGGCATCCTATAGAGCTCTCATTGAACACCCCAGGCCTCCTCACCCTATATCAGCACTCAGAGTTCTCTAAGCATCTACAAAAAAACACATTACAAAACCTTGTGAAATGTCTTTCCAGAAGAGCAGAGGTTGTTATAACAGCAAAATCAGTATCAACATATAGATTGGGATGTTCAAGAAACCTATACAACTATTTCGGTGTCTACAAACTTTCCCTTCTGATATGTTTATGTATTTTTACATTTGATATCAATATTAATTCAGCATCACTGCCACTTTACACAACCAAGTAAAATCCATTCCTAAAAAATAAAATCGTTTAGTGACCAGCTGTGTGTGATTTTCCAAATAGCTTTTAAATATTATTCCTGCCTGGTAGCCACTCCCAGGTCTGGCTGTGCTGAAAAGATCAGGCAGAGGAGTAGGAGAGACTCATTGTTCAGCTTCAGCCTCCTGCTGTCCCGATGACTGATGATTAAAACAAATACTGAAACTCCTCTAAACCGAGTCGCTTTTATTTACTCGCTTCCACCAGAGACGCAAAATCCCAGATAAAAAATAAAAATATGTGGAAAGTGTTTCATAAATAAACTGACTCATTTTGACTCCCTCCTACAGGGAATTTTCGAGAAGCTCCGTATGCTAGTGTGGTAATGTGTGTGTAGAAAAGTCAGGATTCCTGCCGCAGAGAGAGCCACTTCAGTGAAAGGTAAACAAAGCACACAGGTTAAACTTAGCCAAACAATGCCAGTGCAAAAATTCCCATCCTTGCTCACATCCTACAATAGAACAAACCCATAGGAAGGAGCAGCTTCTCTGTCACGTGCTCCAGTTGCTGTTGGGTTTTCTGCACCTCGTTAACATGCAGAATGTTTTCCAAGTCTGGAATTTAAATCCAAGAGGATCCTGCTATTATATTCCTGCTTTAATAACACTAATTCATTTCGGGAAGTGGGGGGTTGCATTTCTATTTCAAGCCTGAATAATCTTGAAAAGCTTAATTGCGTACCCTAAATCAGTTTGTCCCTTTGTGGAAAGCTTTTCGAGAAAAGAAAATCACATATGGTTTAAAGTAGAAGCTGTATAATTTTAAAATATCCATTGAAGACATGTGAAAGCTTTTTTCTTAAAGAACGTAGTTCATTCACTCAAATGCTGAAATGTAGGAAACCTTGTACGTTGTACATTAGAATTAAAGTAACATAAACTGTCACAAACTGTTGGGACGGAAAGCAATATTTGGGAATATAATATATTTGGGTTTTGTATAAGAATACGCAATGTATCCTGAAAAATGTCCTATAGCATTTAAGAATGTGGCATGACTCTGATCACAGATGAAGGAAGTCTTGGCTCCTCGGAGACTGCATTGACTAAAAGGCTGTACGTCACCACAAGTACACATCAGCGGAACAGCCAGCAATATAGTGTTTTTAATGTGGCATTCCAAAGGTTCCCAAAGAGCCTCACACAATACCCTACTACGGTTGCACCATTTCCTCGCTCCAATCCTGACTTCCTGTATGGAAGATGGGAATCAGATAGAGTGGAAAAGTGAAAGGGCGGTGTCCAGATATAAGCAGAGAGAGGGATGCATAGAGTAAAGGAGTAAAAACAGTGCAGGAATGCAGCTCTGAGAGTTCTTAGAGGAGGTACCGAATCCACTCGCAGCTTTGTTTTTCCCCTTCACACCCTGCTGCACACAAAACACACAACTCACAAAAGTACACAACACACACTCCCAAAACTCTTAAGATGCTTTTCTTCACAGACCGGCCCACGCACTTGGTTAGGAGTTAACGCTTTGTGTATGATTAGAGAAAAGCTGACCTTACACAAGGTCCATGTCCACCCACTCATTTTCCTCCCTAAAGAGGAGGCTACTTAACAATCTCTACCTTAAAATAAATTATTATACACACTCACAGTCTGGCATGCAATATATCTTATAAACCACATGTAATACCCATTTTGGGTTCACATTTATAACTTCGTATAATGGAATGGCATGCCAGAAAGAATTAGCCTGATATTTTTTCTTTTCTAGTGTCTAAAATTTCTATTAATATTATGCACAATCTGTAAAGGGTTAATGCACTTCACTACTATACACTTGTGAGATCAGTTACTCAGCATAGCATTGCAATACGTTAAATGGTAATAGATCGATCAGGTTTAAATACTATAATACATAATATAATATATACTATAATATTATAGACATAACCCTTATGATGTTATGTCTGGCGGGTGGA
Organism: Kryptopterus vitreolus; assembly: GCA_030449085.1. NCBI lineage: Eukaryota > Metazoa > Chordata > Actinopteri > Siluriformes > Siluridae > Kryptopterus > Kryptopterus vitreolus. The sequence goes on along the minus strand of JACRUU010000011.1, from coordinate 8,098,117 downwards.
TGTCGATGCTAAATGCATGATCAACACATCAAATCATCAGGAGCATTTTTGTTTACAGGTATGATTCAACCGGAACAGAAGAAACTACCCACAAGCCAGAAACAAACAGCTGTGGTATAAGTGGTCATCACTACATACCCTGACATCACACACCAGACTTTCACTGGGGGCGCAGGAGCCATTTTTACTAGTTGTGTTTGTTAAAGATTTGTTGCTATACCTGGACAATTAAAAATGTTTCAGTTGAAAAATCTCGTACCGTACCGTAATTCACATGATTAAATGTTTTTAACATTCGGTTTAGACCCATAATACTACCTTTTATTTCCGAAAGATTCATTTGTAATATTATAACCCTTATAACATTTTTCTCACCAGAGTGGGTGGAGGACGGATAAGAGATTTAGAAAGAAAGAGAATAGCATACAGGGAAAAGAAGTTATAAAGTTGACGGAGCTTCTTTAATTTACAGATTAGAAAAAAGGAAACCTATGTGGTCTACAATTCTCCTGAAACCCTCAACAGGCCACTTCTCAGCAATGCATAGCGCACTAACCCACCCAGTCACCACATATGTAGCGATAGACATCTTGCAAACACACACACACACGCACGCACGTGCGCGCCTGAAAGCTACAGAACAGCAAACACTTCCAGCAGTGAGTGACAGAGCTCTCTGCGCCTGCCTTCTGGCTTTGTTGAACATTCTTACAGAGAAGCTGAGGATCACCTGTCGCTCTGAACACACTGCACCTTTTCTCTGAGATCACGTTTCTTGACAAAGTGAAACACACAGACAGAGACAGAGGGGTTGGGGGTGGGGATGGGGGTGGTGGAGAAAAGGTTACATGAGAGAGATTAATGGGTGCAGTCAAGGCTGTTGTCCTATCACGGAGAGTTCCCATGCAGCTGTTTGACCTTCACAGATGCACAAGCACACTCAGACTCCATATCACAATCATACCCAAGAGATATGCCACCTCAATTTGCTGCAATCTGCTTGTAGTGTACGGAAATACAGAAGCCTGTGTAGCGCGATTTTCCGGAGAATGTCACGCAGCCTGAAGTAAACCTATGGGAAAGGCATTAGTGTAGATACTGCTGAAGGAGCTTACAGAAAGGACCCGGGCGATACGATTAGGGTCGTTACTTTTTTGTATCTCTTTCTCAGCTTGCAGTCATCAAGGGCAGTATGTCCTGTGTTTGTGCAAGATATCTAAGCATGGTGTGTAGTAATAATGCAATCCTGACCAGTACACCAAATCATAGCTGCTCATTCAACACCCACATATAAGAATAACAGAACCCTTTAGAAGGCACTACTTGTCATAATGTTGTTGTTTTTTTTGTTTTTTTTTTATCGCCGGCATGGTGTTTGGAGAAGTAATTACAAACAGCAAACATCTGTTAAATATTACACCGAGGTATATTTATAATGAGTATTGTCCGTAGACTTTAAATAGTAAGCTAGTTGAAGGGTGTGACCTCGGGTCTACACCGTGACTGTCCCCTCTGCTGCGTGCCACTCCTCTCTCTGAGCATGCGGTGTGTGTGTGTGTGTGTTTGTATAGCTGTCTGAAAGCAGACCTCCCACTCCGACACTAGATCAGAAAGTGTAGCCTGCAACCTGAGCTCTGAGACGCACACACATACAGAATCTGACACTACAAGAACTGCTGCTTAACCATTAATAAACAAGAAAATGCCGATTTTCAAGCTCTTCACACGGTTATCTTCTAAAAGCAAGAATGTGGCACTGGTTACAGTTTTCATTATGGTATTAGGCAGACATGTTTATCCAGAGAAAGTGAATAGTTAAAAAATTAAGGGGCTTATTCAAGGGCCCTAAAAAGGCAGCTTGGTCCTGGGATTTAAACTTGTCACTTGTCCTCTGAGATACCACCACACCCGCCTTACTATATTTTCAATCAGCACAAAAGCAACATTAGCAATCTGGTCAAGTTTTTCTGTTATGTCTAATTGTTGACATGGTGAGGATTTATGTACATGCTGTCTTAACAACATAATTGCAGAGGCACTAAGACACTACTGAGACAACAATGGATTATGGACTGCTATAATTTAAGTGAAAAGGGTTTATTATTATAAAATGTACAATATGCAATCGGTAGTGAATCAATGTGATATAAATTAAATAAAACAGATTTACAAAAGAAAGACCAGGAAAAGATGTTTAATTCAGTCTGAGTTTTTATGATTGCGATTTGCATGTTTACAACTGCTTGGACTTCAAGCTGACTTCCGCAAAATTCTTTTTTTTTTTTTTTACTACAGTTGAATAACATTATAACCTGCCAAGACTTCTGTATAGTAATGCTACAATGAGACATTCGAGGACTGTAAAGAAGTGTGTGCGAGATCAGGGTGTGACGATGTAACCTGTATCCTACTGTGGAAACCTACACCATTTCCCCTTCACCCTGCCCTCCAGCTGTACCAGTAGCAATAAAACAAAAGCATGGACTTCACTGTGTATATCTGAAAACTGCAGCCATTATTCAATTTGTGTTAAACTGCATGATCGTATTATATGCTGGGTTGCCTGGTAATCTCACCTGAAAATCCTCCAGCGGGAACTGCAGCATGTCTCGGAGCACATCGCTCAGGATCTGAGTCTTCCTCTGGACAAGGACACTCTCATAGTCCAGCGGCTCGATCAGACGTGGCTTTAACTGCAAACACACACACACACACACACACACGCACACACACACAATTTGTAATGAAATGAAGGATTTATTGATAATAAAACAATTTTTATAATAACTATTCACAAACAACTCGGAGGACACACATTCCATATTTACTCTAGGTATTTCTGTTTAACTGTTTCACATCTTAACATGAGAGCTTGGGTTTTTCTGAGTGTGTTGACAAAGAGTGAAAGTGATAACAGGATAGATCCGGCTCTAACAAAAACAATACAAATCTGGAAAATATTTTTTTTAATGAAAATATACACCAGATGGAAGTGAAAAGGGTGGAGGGAGAGTACATGTTAAACGATCTTGTCTTTTTGGGTGTGACTGGCCTGAACAGACAAAAGTGTTTGTATGTATGTGTAGGAGTTTTCATACAAGAATGAACACCCAATGTCCCAATGGAGCTTCAAGGAATCCTCAAAGTCTACTCACAATTTATTTATTTATTTTCCCTCCACATTTCTGGTCAATATTATCTATTTTTAATAATGGCGTACACAGTATTATTAGCCACAACAAATCAAAGGCTTGCCAACACCAATCTAACTGGCTAGCCACACCTCTGTCTGTACACCATTTCTATCTGTCTGATATGGAAACAAACTCTAAAACACAATAGTAATGGAAAACACAAGGATGTCTGAGCTTGAAATCAGCCTGCTCTAAAAGATTAACCAAAAGATTTTAGTGTTGACTATGAGCAATGAGATCTAAAATTGTTAGTCATCCATTTTCACAATCGCCTCCTCATAGTAGGTTAAAACGCACGCAAAATTCATTGTCTGAAATTACATTTTCACTTTCATATGCTATCATATGCTTCATAAAGAGCAAATTCCTAAAGAGATCCTATAAAGAAAAGAAAATGCCCCAAATCTTTGCTTTTTTTCTTTCATCTTTGCATTGAACAAATAAGTGAATCTGGACAAAGCATAGTGAGTGGAGAATCTCACTTATCAACAGGAGATGACTTAACAGGACAGATATGAGACTCTAAAGATATGCTAGAAGTGTGTGTGAGCATATGCAACAAGTATGATTTCAGTGGTCAGTGAGATCGCAGGTTGCTCCACATCTGGTTCTGATATCAGCTGGTTGATGTCAGAGGGATCACCATGGTGATGAAATAGATTTCCTAAGCAGTGCTATCCGACCCACTATAGGATTAGAAGAGTGCACGCACGTTTGACATCAGCACAGAATCTCCATATCCGATAGAAGAACAGACACGTCTACGCATTTCTTCATGTTTGGATCATTCCTAATGAAAAGAAGCTTAGGCAAATTTAGCTTTTTGTATGTTCTAATAGTTCTTGAAGACAGGTGACTCCTGTAAGAGAGTAAGGGCACGGACAGTTTGGTCCACAAAACTTAAATGAGAACCCTAGTACATTGACGTCTGTAATGTGAATGTTAATGAATGTGTATGTTTAGTATGTCTAAACTGCCATAACGTAGTTTATGACGACATAACCTGACTAGTACTGCCAATCTCGCCCTAATGGATAAGTGTGGAATTACAATTAAACAGAAAGACTTTTCTTCACCTAAGTACAATGCCATGACAACCGCATCACAAGGTAGTCTTTTGCCAGTGGTGGTAGTGCACGTGAAGTCACACACTCCAATGTTACACACAAATTTCCGTTACATTGATGTGTATGGTAAAGACCTGCACTCCCGCAGGACCCAGCACAAATGAGTGCGATGCGGAACAAGATTTGATGGTGAACGAGGGTGCGGGCAGGAATATATTCATGTGTGTGCGGGTTGCGGGAGAATACAATTATTCAAAATGGTCACGGGGGACCGCTGCCCGCCAAAGAAAGCAAAATTGGTTTTATATATATATATCTATTAATTTTATATATATATATATATATATATATATATATATATATATACACTAAAAACAAATGAACTGTTATGTATCTACTGCGAAAAGCAACTAAAATAAACGATATACAGGCACAAGGTCGGGAGCGACTTAAATATTGCCTGTTGTAGAAAATAACATATTTATGCGTGTATGTGTGCGGGAACGGAACAAAACTTAAATATTGCAGGTGAAGGACAAAAAAACATTTTTTGTGGGAGTGGGACAGACCCTGGCAGGAGCGGGATAGAAATATCCGTCCCGCGCAGGTCTCTAGTTTATGGCTTTTCCATTAGACTGCTGAGTTTCGGCACCATTTACGTCTACAGGTGTCTACACCGGAGCACAAAGACGTGAGCGTATAGGTGAGTCAGTCCTGATGGGCTCGGTGATAACAGGCCAAGCACTGCAGGTTTCTCACTGCTGATAGCATCACACAGAGAACACAGCTCAGACCCCCAGCTATGTGTGCATGAGTGCGTATTATAGGTTAATCATAAGCTCACGAAAGCAGTATAGACACAGCAATAATGAAAATCATATGACAGGCATGTGACAAGTCGGTGAGTCAAACAGAGTAAGAGCTCATATCATGCAATAGAAACTTGTTTTATATCACAATAGCTTTACATTCAAATCATACTCTTGACATCAGCTTTTGTTTGCCTGTTAAGGTTATTTTATTTAAAGAAACCCCAAATACCATTATAGGCAATGAACACAATACTATAGTATTAATGACCAGTTATTTATGTGACATTATTCTGAATAGTTTTACTTGCGACCTAAAGCCGGAAGTATTATTTTATCAAGTTATCCACAGGCCTGCTGTTTATTAAAATAATTTTATATTCCATAAAACACATTTAACCCTCTGAAAATGAATAGTTCTGTAAAGAGAGTTTTTTTCCGTCATATGTATACACAATCCATTTAAAAGTTGTGGAGTCATTATATTATGTATAATTATTAAAAACAGCCTTACACATTATTAAAAGCTAAAGATTGGGACCCCGTTGGGTGGACTAGGTTTTAAGTGTGTTCACATCTGGCCAAACTAACTCCAGAAAGGAAAAAAAAGAGCAAACACAAACCAAGGCAGGTGTGAAAGCACACTTAAACACAAAGTTTGCTTTACCTAAACAATTTACTAAATCAAACAACAAACACAAACAATCACAACTTAAACCTCGGAACATTATAATTACTTTCTTTCCCCCTTTATTTTATGTACAAATTGAAGAAGAAAGACAGCACGGCAGAGCTCGGAGTAATAAGGGGTGAAGAAAATGCCTGATCTTTATGCACACAGGAAATCCAGCCCTTTATTTCAGCTCAAAGGCATCAAAAGAGCCACTAAGGTTTGGGCAGTTTTGTTCACAATGACATGAAATGCAGTTATTGTGGTTGAGCTCCCAATTTAGTCAGGAGTGTGGAATGTGTTCGGACTGCAGTGCGGTACAGTCCGCTGGGTGTGTGTGTATGTGTGTGTGTAAGCACTTTACTCCCACTGTTGTTTTGGACTGCACTTGTACTTCCCATATACTTGTATCAGGGTCTCTCTCTCTCATGCAACTGACAATATACTACATACACTATTAATCATGTTAATAGTGTAATGCATACACACACAGATCACAATAAAGCGCTTACCTACTTCACTTAGAGCACCTGCTTCCACCTATGAAAATGTCTTTTATTGATAGAATAAGCGTGATTCACAATACTGTCTCATTATATTTCACAATAAATGAAATATGAACTGCTCAGCTTTTGAGAACTCTACATGATGCGCAGCAGTATTCATTTCCGAAGATTCTAAAACTTCTCAAAGTAAGTCTAGTGCAGAGTGTTGAGTGGCTAAGTGTTGGGAAGCCCCAACTAAAGCTCCTGTCACACTCCGGAACAGCTGGTGTGGTTAGGAGAGCAGATGTTTATTTATGGGGCAACACTTGTAACATTACAGCTGTGCAGACAGGTCCAAATGAAACGAGAGGAGTAAAAGTACATAACGGTTATTTCTAGTCTACTACTTTGGATCGAGATGGTGTAGTTCGATGCTCCACACACACACACACACACACACACACACACACACACACACACACACACACACACGAACACTGTGTTTGTGCTCTCTAAATAACACCATCGTTTTTTTAATTATTTTCCATTCAATTAATAATACTCCTTTATACTCCCCTTTCTTCCACATCCTTCATTATATCTAATCTGACACACACACACAAACACACACACACACACACAGCTTCACTGTTCTCACACTGCAGGTTTCAAATGGAAAAATCCTACACAACTCTTAATGATCTAGACACTTTTTCATCCATGTTCGTCTTATTCAATGAGAATTTCACAAGTTAGGACATTTTTCCACATGTCAAAGGTGCACTTGTTGCATTGCAAGCTTGTGTGTGTGTGTGTGTGTGTGTTACCGCTGTCTGTGTCGAGTTGCTTCCCTGCTCTGGCTCGACAACAGGCTGAGCTTTAAACTGCTGTGGAGATTCAATCACCATCTTCGCTCCTTTAGCCGCCCTGCCCTGCATGCTTTCAGCTTCTCTCGTCCACGTTCCAGTCCCAACGATGTCCCCCAAATCCACTGATCTTTCCAGTTACAATCCAGCACAAGCACCGGATGTGGCTCTCTCCGGGGTAGGATGGTGTTTGGATGGAGCAGCCAGCATGTCCAGTAGAGGGAAACTTTAGTTCTTCTCAAGTTCTGCTTCGGTCTCTCTCCAACTCTCTTTTACACACTCACACACACCGAAGCTATTCTCACTGTAGGCACTGACAGGAGACTCCTCCTACACTCAAGCTCAGCTGTGTTACCCTACACACACACACACACCTCCCCCATGAGTGAGCAGAGCCTATGGAATTTACCTGCGACCTAATGTTTAATACAGGACAAATGTGTGTCTCTTTGTATCCATGTAACAAAGGTTTGTGAAACTAGATGAATGCCTGTTTGTCTGAATATAGTTTCAAATAATCTGGAAATGTGGGTGTATTTATCAAATTTCTGAATGAATGGTGTCCCATGTGGTTTCAAAACAAAACCCCATACAGTTTAAAGGAACTTTAAACTACAAAGTCTGTATGCTGGGCTAAGTAGTGAGAAATCTAAACCAATCTAAGTGGAGATTTTGTGAGCTACACTACCAGACAAAAGTTTGGACACACATTCTCATTTAGTAAATATTTTTTAAATTTTCACCAATATTTCCATTGTAGATTCTCACTGAAGGCATCAAAGATATGAACGACAAGTGCTTCAAGACTGAAAAGCCAAGCGAATGCCAAGAGGGAGCCAAGGATGGCTATTTTGAGGAACCTAAACATGAAACATATTCTGAGTTATTTCACACTGTTTTGTTTACTACATAATTCCATACGTGTGCATGGTTTTGATGCCTTTAGTGAGAATCTACAAGGTAAATAAAGTAAAAACATGAGGAAGGTGTGACCAAACCTTGTACTGGTAGTGTATAAACATCTGACTTTTTTAGCGATATATTGTTGTTCCCCCAATCTGTTAACCCCGACTTGGAGACACACAATTGATAAATGAAGATGTAAAATGACGTCTTTGGATACAGTAACATGAAATTATTCCCATCACTTAAACTAGGAGAGCCAAACCTGTTCCATCATGACAATGCTCGTTCACACAAAGCCAGCTCTATGGAATATCCTTCACATGGCTAGGGTTGGAAATTTTCTAGTGGCCTGCTATAGAGCTGTGACCTCAACCCTACTGGACACCTTTGGGTTGAACTGGGAATGCACCCCAGGCCTCCTCACCTCACCTACATCAGTACCTGACGTTAACACCCTTATGGACGAAATAAAACCGACCAAAACTATCCACTAATCTTAAAAAAAAATTTAAATTACAAGTATTTTAGAATATGTAGCATTTATAGTCTGCAGCATGAAAGTGAAGGTCACTTTTAATCAAATGTTTGTTATCTGTTCCAGATGCGAGTGTTTGTGTGGTGAAATCACTGTCCAGGTTTTTGTTACATTGGAGCACAGGAAGTCAGGGAGAAATTGCGGCATTGAAAAAGTAGAATATACGGTGTACAAATCCTCATAGCAATTCAAGCGGCTCGATGCTGAATCACGCAAGACGAAAACATTCTGATCTGTAAACAGAACAACATGGTCTAAAGTCAAGCTGCGTAATTTACTTACTTTACTGCAAGCGAGTCTTGTGCAAAATCAAATCTAAATGATCCTAAAACATATAAGAAAAAAAAGTTACATATAGAAAAAGACGTTCTTCTTTTGTAAAAAGCTTTTGCTGTGTACAAGTGTAACATTTAAACACCTATAATATCCATAATTCCTGCTCTTTTTAGTTGCATTTGAGTACGTGTCCATGTGAGCCTTTCACAAGTTTATATAGGCATCACCTGCTGGATAAATAAACTTTCATTCTCTCCTCTGTGCCTCACACTGGAAACAATGTGTCATCCTTCCATTGATTCAGTCATAAGCTTCCTTCCTCCTTTTGACCCTGAGGCCACAAGGACAATTTTACCATAAGGATTGTTAGACTTCCAAAGGCACAAGGTCAGAATGCCTTCTAGTCGGTGTCTTCCTGAGGGTACGAGCGCCTGCTCTTTGGATCAGAGCAAGCATGTGTGAGATCACTTACAATAACCTATTGTATACGGACAGTTTTACAACCAGGCTCTGATGTAACAGACATCAACTCCATTGGGTGTTATCTGGAAGGTGAACACATACACACACCTGACACGATTTCCCCCCAAAGTACTATATATGCTGTTTTCACTGGCTGTCCCTAAGAGCATATAATAATTTAGGAAGTGTGACTGACATCAGAGTCAGACTATAAACAAAAGGTTCCCTATTACTTACCCAAAATTCATTTCTTTGTAACTAAACATGAAACAGGTGGTTTTTTTTCCACATCATATCTGTGTCCTTTCTTAAATCATGCATGGCCGTAGAAGAAGGAACGCTCAGGTCAGGAATGCACATATACTCCACTCCAGGATCTTCTGCACAATTCTGATTCTTCGCATTTGAGCTAAAAAAAAAAGCTATATAAACAGAGTGGATTCATCTTCATAGGCTTCATCTTCAAGGCCAAGCACAAAATCACAAATTGAGCTTTATTGGCAAAGTTGCCAATGTGGGAAGGGTGCCAGAGCTACATCTGGGTTGCCAGTTTAGATGGAAAAATCCTTCCCTATTTCATCCATGGAAAAAAAAAACAAAAAACACCATGGCAAAAACGTAAACCATTGTCTAAAGCAGGGATCACCAACCTTTTTGTAACTGAGAGCTACTACATGGACACCGAGTCATATAAAGGGCTACCAGTTTGAAATACTCCTCTGAAATAACAAATTTACCTTTAGTTATATATTATTATTATTATTATTATTATTAATGATACTCGTTTATCTATGTGAATACACTTGTGATTTTTGACAGTGACTATCAACAACGAATTAACTACATTTTACATTATAGACGCATCTCACTGATGAGTTGTGCACTTTTTATAGCAAGCCTGAGAGCTACTCATGTGCTCCTTGGGGGCTACCTGGTGCCCACGGGCACCACGTTGGTGACCCCTGGTCTAAAGTATAGCATTGTATATGGAACTGGAGTTCCAAAAGGGCCCCATACAGGGTCTTTGTGTCCCTAACTACAATATTAATGATTACTTATGCTGCAAAATGATTAAATGTTCCAATTGTGTGTATTGTATTTCACCTTTCAAACTAAAAAAAGCACTCTCAGTAGATCTCTACACAATTCCTAGCAACGAATAAACCAGAACAGCACTAAAGATCCCCCAAGGTTTTTACCTTTCCTCTTTAAAGGATGTACTATACAAACACTGCCCCCATGTGCAATTAAAGAGACACGCTCGGTGTCTCACCTGGATTTATCGAGACAAAAGTGACGAGTTCATTAAGGGTCTATTAGCACTTTGTGCACAATATCTAACTGATACAGGGAAAAGCATTAGATGCATCTGGAAGCAACTTCTGAGGGATAAAACATACACATAGCAATCCCACTTTTGCACAAATACCATAGAAATTGGTGTTTGTGAACTAAATTACTTTTTTACCCAGTTAGACATATACCTAACTTACAGACTCATCATAATTCAAGTACACATCCACTGCGGCATTGCTTTAGGTACTTCTAAAGCTTAACCCCATAAACCTCTCACTAACCTCTACCTGGTAAGTACCATAACAGATCTGCCAAGAAGAAACAGCTTAAGTACACACCAAAAGCCATAACCTTTGTATAACACACAAGGCCCCTCACCCCATCTACGTCCCCTTCTGTCCCAGTAAAGCCAGAGAGTTCAGAAGAGGAAGGAAAAGGCTGTGCTGCACTAATCACTGCACTGAGTACAATAACAGAACTTTCCACTTCACAAGCATAGAAACATGTTAACGCAAGCTCGCACGCACACACACTTCACCCATCTGTGGCATTTTGCAAGCTATTGGATAAGGCAAAGACTCTAACCGTAAACATCTATTGATCCATTGAACCATTAGTGGTGTCTGTGTTGCTAAAGGAGAAACAGGATGCTAGGGTCTACACACATTTAAAAGCGCTCGCTCATAGCAGGCTCAGCTACTCATATGTAGCAGATTCAGAGAGGATGATGCAAGGCAAGAAGATGCATAACATACGGATACTGTTTCTTAATGCAATCATATATTTCTAAAAGAAAAACACCATCACTGCTTAGGACTGAGGATTATGAGGGAACTGCTCCTCCTCCATGATCAGTTCCTACAAGCACACAGCCAGCAATCCCAAGCTCTTCTTTCCCACTTCTTCTTCTGTCACTCTGTGTCTTTCCTTGTCAAACAGGCAAACCGTGATACACTTTCCCAACAGGAAACACAACGCATTTATCCTCCAGTGAATCAGCCCACGAACTATAGCAATATGCAGGAACGATGAATTGCACTAACCATGACTAAGCACTCTTGTAATTCATAAAACTCTCCTCAGTCTCATTTCTGGGTTTTGCTGCTTTAAAGCACAGAATAAACCCACACACAGGCAAGACACTACTCACACCCTCGACCCACACCTTGGAAGTAGTCTTGGTGGGCCACACTCTCGACTCCCTGTAGCTGGAGGAAGCGGGTTCCGTCTCCGCCGGTCCGTGCAGCTCGGCCGCGCTTGCTCTCTTCCAGTACCCGCAATTCTTCTCGAGTGCAGAGCGTAGCCCATCGAACAGAATCACGCTGGTGGTGCAGCCCATGACTCGAGCTGTGACTGTGCATCACTCCAGAGCATCAGTGACCCAGTTTCTGTCAGGCTCCACGGAGAAGAGCAGCAGCGAGCCGTGTGCAGTGTGGAGATCTTAGTGCATTCTGACAGCAGTGAGTGCTGTTCTGGGTGGGGGGGGGGTTGTGGATTTGAAGCAGGACACATTCAGAGAGTGCTAAGATGAGAAACAGCATAGTAATGATGGAGTGTGGAAGTGCCTGTATGTAAAAGAAGGATTTTAGCCAATAGCAATCCTCTATACAATTCCCTGTTTGTATTTTTTCTCTTATCCAATTACATGTCTGGATACACAGGGACTGAGGGACTTGATCATCAACTACTTTATGACAAGTCTGAATGACATAGATGAGCCTTGCAAATATTTTCTAAAAGCCATCACCCAGAGAAACTAATACCACCCCAACAAGGAGTCTCGAACACACTTATCATCTGCTTAACAGACACAAAGAACGTTATTTTGCTGCCGCCTGTTCCTAAAGATGTAAATTCTCTAAAGATGTAAAGTGTGCTGTGCTGTGTGCATGTTTGCTAATTATAGCACAAACACATACACCTCCACTAATATATTGTTTATGAAAGTGTGCTGTGCTGTGTGCAGGCTGATTATTGTTATCAAATATTTACAAAGTGGACCTTGTTACACAGTCGGCCATTGTGGCTTTCAAGAAAACGGAAGATGCCACTACTTAATACCATTCTTATACCTGGCCCTACAGCATTGAGCTCAGAATGTTTTGTTTTCAAAAGCACCACAGTTTACCATCTAAAACCCCCCCCCCCCCAGATCCCCCCCAGCCCCCCATTCCCCCTGTCCTTGTGAGGATATTGGTCCCCAAGATATAAAAACATGCCCCCCCCCCCCCTGTTATTAGAAGGTAACCCCCCCATTATTATTATGAAATCCAGATATTATTCAAATATTATTTCTACCTCCCAGTCTTTCTCGCAACTTGAAAATCCCACCTATTATGCTTGTTTATACAGATAATGTTCAGTTTGCATTTTTACATTTCTGAAACTAAATCGCTTTGCAAATGCAGTCATGAGGTGTGTGAATAATGAGGTGCTAAAGATATTCCGACTGGGAATTCTGCACGAGGCATGCAGCCACTGTGTGTGTGTGTGTGTGTGTGTGTGTGTGTGTGTGTGTGTGTGTGTGTGTGTGTGTTGTGTGTTTAGGCCACTGGTGGGGTGCAATGTAGCTGGACGATAATTCCGTCTAGACAAAATACAGGCAAAACTGTCAGTAATAATGATTAATCATTGGATAATAAGAAAATGAGTTGAGGAAACGTTACAAGAAAATATTACTGTATTATTACTGTATTAATATAAAATAATCAAATAATAAAAAAGTCCAAATGAAGTTTCACATGAGTTGAAAATTTAATTAAATTGTAATTAACAAAAATGCACTTACACTTATGTATTAGGTTGAAGTTTTGTTCTGTAATACCTTGTTTTTGGGTGGAATGATGTTTGTTTTACTGTGTTCTGTAGTGAATATGGCTGAAATTACAATATAAACCACTAATTATTAATCCATGTGGGCTCGCACTAAAACTTCAGCATTCTATTGTATAGTATATTAAACATACAAAGGAAAAGTACAACCTGGTACAAGCATATCCACAGGCAAAGGCAAACAGACTCGAGTAAGCTATTATCCACAGGATTACGCTATGACACATTAGCAGAGCCTTCACTGACATCTGTTAGACTTACAGCGGAGAAAACTTGTTGACTTAATGATACACTCACATACGTAAATTCTGACACACATCCAAAGTGTTGTCTACATCCATGTCCTGAGGGCAGGTATTTGTCTGGCTTATGTTTCAGCATGTCTCACACTTACATAGCCGAGTACGTACACACTCACAGAGTGCTGGCATACTAACGCTTCACAGCGATCACCCAATCACCGTGTTCTCCTATTACGCATGCAAAGTCATGCCTAGACATTACACGTTAGGATCTTATTTCTCTATTTCTCTAATCGCACTCCTGCGTTCTCATCACTTTAGAGGTAATGGTAGCTTGGGCATTCTATTCCAATTTTTTATTTTACACAATGTGGAGCTTTTCCATGACGGAGAACTGACCTCAGATCTCATTTAAGCAACATCTTGACATACAGATACTGAACCCGTTGAAGGACAAACTCCTGGTATAATTTATAGTTGATCAATTGATTGATAGATGTGACTAATAGATTACAAGTATGTAATGTCCAGTAGAATGCATGGGAATGAGGGAAATGTTACTGGGTATCGACATACAATACTAGGGATGGTACAACTTTACAACACTATTTAAACCGAGTAATAATTTAGTAACACGGTAAGGATGGGAGGACTTTCTCAGTGCTCCTGCTCCTAATGCGTTGGAATGTACACAACAATCCCAGTCAGCCTTACACCAATACATCTAATACATACAAACGTTTATGGAAACCTGACCATAAGATTTGCATGCTTTTGTTTTTTTAAACATCCCATTCCATTATCTTTTCTTAACTTGATGTTACAGTAACCTTAAACAGAAAACAGATAAACATGTTAAGATTCCAGGCAGTGCTGAGTCACTGTAGTTGACTGTGAGGGATGGGCGACTCTCTAACCCTTAAATGATGAATGAATGAATGAATGAATGAATGAATGAATCGGTATGAGATGAATGAACAAATGGTAAAAGCTCATACTGACATTAAATTAAGTGAAAAGTAACTTAATTTATTCAGGAATATTAGAGCAGGGATTTCTTAAGTAGGACAATGGACTTCCCATCACACACTATGGGGAATTGGGGGGCTCGGTGCAGAGAATTCTTACTGTAATCTGATATAGTTTTCTCTGATACGGAAGGAAACTAAACCCAAGACCTCTACAAAGCCAAGAATTCTAAACATAAAATAATGCATTGCTTTAAGACTCCTGTGATCCTTTTATGTTATTATCATCACTACATAATCACTACATTTTGCTGCAACGATTTAACCAATACAGTACACACTCTACGGATTTAAAAAGAGAGATAAATACGCACGAGTTAAAAATTCAGGAGCAGTGCTGACAAAGACTTCATGTCTGTAGTGGCTGCTCTGCTCTCTCAGCACTTTGTCTGAAAGCAATATCTCAATCAATACTTGAGTCAATCTTCAACCTGACATCTTCGCTTCCGCCGTTTCTTTGGCCAACAGTTTTACAATTCGACCAATTGAGAGAATAAAATCTGTATATCAATTCCAGATTTTAATATGCAACTTTGAATCATGAGGTGAACTATATCATTAATATCAAATAATTATACTCATAAATGAATAGAAATAAAAAATACAATACAATTTGATGAATACAGAATAGTTCCCATTCGACCTGAATTCACACAAGCACATTTACTGTGACTTGATCTTTTCTTGACAGCTCCTGACTTCCAACCAAAAAGCCACTCTTGTCTGTGACCATGCAACTTTGATCAAAACCAACTCCAGACAAAGTTCTAGCAAGGTTGGAAAAGCATTACCTTGCATTTTTGAGGCTAAAATTGGAAGCCAGCCAGATATCATAGACGAGTAATGTACATTATCCTTCTCCAAATAAAAGATGTACCTACAACACTGACTGATCTACAACATACACTTGTATTTATAGATCTCATCTCATTTATAGATCTCATATCTCATTTAAAGTCAGATTGAGGTCATGGTAGTAGTATGTTCTAATTCTGGGGAATTTTTGAGGGGTTTTCCAAAAAAAATTCCCAGAGGTCAGGAATCACACGTTACAATGTCTAACAAACTTGAATTTAAGGCTCGGATGAAGTGGAGGCGAGACCTAAACTTAAGTCGTAGAGATTTTACTACAGCACTATTGTATGCACCAGTAAAACACACACACACAAGAAAGTGGGAGTTGGGTATGGAGTGCTATGAAATCAGGGCACGCATGCTGCGAGTGTGTGTGAGATCAAAGGAAATAATGCACCAAGGGGTCTGAGATTGTGTTATTCAGGGTCGCCAGTGTGAAATGGAACTGAACAGGAGGAAGTGGCCTAATCATGTGCCGTTTTTTCCTGTAAGTGGAATACACAGATATACAGAGCAAGAGAGCAAAGCAAAGAGAGGAGCCATGTGGTCTCGTGGGAGAGAAGGAGACGCTGATGTGCCTTTCCTTCATTTAGAAGGAAGCGGCTGCTTCCTTGTTATATGAACTGAACCACAACAAAGATGCACCAAGTGCCCAGTTTCCTCTCTCACACACACACACACACACACACACACACATGCACATAAATACACACACAAACACTAAAAACAAAGTGTAACCTTACCCAGTAGAGTGACAGGAGGAGGAGAGACAGGAAGGGAAACAAAAAAGACAATGCACCATGTGAAAGATGGAACGATAGCAAAAAAGAAATTTGGAAAAAAAAGAAAGCAAGAAAGAAAAATAGATAGAGCATGGCTTTATAGTGAAATCTTGATTATCACAATTATTTAACTAAATGAGCAACAAAAAAAATCATAATTATGGGAAACAATCAAACACTAATATTTATATTAATAATATTGCCCTAGCTCTCTCATACACACACTCACACACACACAAACTCCGAAGTAAAACTGCACAGCTATACAGGGCCTCATCCTGTGACAAAATATTCTACAAATGTTTATTTATCTCAAGAGAAGTGTCTTTGTGTGTGTGTGTGGGGGGGGGGTGTTTATTTTTGCTGATCCTTGGTGATAGGGCTTCAAAGGCAGAGAACTTCATCACTTAGGCTACATAAAGCCATACACAATTCAGCCTTTAAACCTTTCCATAGTGTCTACTAGAGATGAGGATGAAATGCAGTGAGGTTCTTAAAAACCCTCGAAGCTGCTGCCATCTACAGGACAGATCACGCCAGCATTGCTGGTCTCATCAGAATCATCTCAGGGTCCTCATGAGGACAGATGATGCACCATTAATCGTGTAGTAATTAGTCATTTAATGCCTGGCTATAAGGACATTTCTAAAATATTTGTTGAATCAAATTTTATCATGTATTTTATTATTTTTTTACTTTACTTTACATAGTC
The DNA here is from genome assembly GCA_030449085.1 of Kryptopterus vitreolus. Taxonomy (NCBI): domain Eukaryota; kingdom Metazoa; phylum Chordata; class Actinopteri; order Siluriformes; family Siluridae; genus Kryptopterus; species Kryptopterus vitreolus. Next base: position 8,081,100 of record JACRUU010000011.1, on the reverse strand, counting down.
TCACAGATGCCATGACAACACACACACACACACACACACACACACACAGATTATCTTGAAAAAGACAAGTTTGTATTACAGGATCCTGAAAGTGCCTATATATCTGTGGCTTGACTGTTTTATGTAAAATGCCTTTATAAATTCAATAAATTTATTTAAATGTATATAAATTAATAATACTTATAGCACTATTTTTGTCTGTGAAGTGATGAATGCAGTCTATCTATGACTTTAAAAATGTGATATAATTGTATTCCTATGTCTTTCAGTCCACTTATCCTAAATACAATATTTATTCTTATTACATCTTTCATCCATGTCATCTTGATAAAAATACATAAAATACAGTTTTGTTCCAAGGAATAATTGCAAACTTCATATCAGCTGTGCACAGAAAGGACATGAGTTAGGCAAACATCTCAACGCTGAGGTTAGAAAAACACTGTCACTTGCTTCCAGTGGTCTGTTTGTCAAAAGCCCACTTCACCTCTTGTTTGGCTCAAGTGATGGATTTATGGAGATGATTTATGTATTAACATCAGACAAGCTAAAAAAATACAGAGAGGGAAAACATATAGGGTTCTACATGTTGTATGTCTGAGGCTTCGAGATATACAGTACATTCCTTTCCAGTCACGTACAGAAGATCCCACACATGTTTACACAAATACATACGCAAAATATGAACACTAACACGTAGGAATTTCATGTCTATGATTAATTCTGAAAGTAGGTCCAAATGATCAGCAGCAGACCAAACTCATGGTCTCTCCATATTAATCCACATTTACTACATTATGAAATCAAATTTGCTGGAATTTCAGCAAATTTAAGAGAGAATTAAAGTTTTTTAATTTCCAAGAGATTATATATTTATTTCCGTGCTATTTCCAAGAGAGCGCAATCAACAGGACAGTTTATCTTTAAGAATGAGCTTTGATTGTACGATGATTTACAAAAACAGAAAAATGACGCTCAGCTACATTCCAGTCAGCATTCCATCAGTTATGTTCACCCTGCTGACACTAACAAGTTGCCTGAAATCAGGAGGGGAAAAAATAAAGGAGTACCCATCCACCATTTAACACGTTCCTGACTGTTGAAAGAGAGAAAAAAAAACAGCTGTTGTGACACCCAAGTGGCAATTTGGTAGTTCTCCTACAGAGCAGGCCTGAAAAGTGGAGAGGAAAGTGAGTAAGAGAGGAAAAGGAAATGGTGGAGATGTAAAGGAAACAATATAGATTGTGCTGAATGTCACTACTGGAGGAATTGAATTAGACCTGAGAGGGAAAAAATAAAATAGGAGTGAGAGAGAGAAAATGTTTTATAGTTATTAACAGACAGTAATAATACGCAGCTCCAATTATGTATTGTATTTCAACATGATCCTGACACGCAATAGTAAACCCTTTTACATTATATGTGTGCATGTGTGTGTGTGTGTATCTGTGATACTGTAGGCTATCGAGATTTATTCAGATTAAGGATATTTATTACATTTTGTAACGGTTTTGTGTACTTCCTGTGTCTGAATTCTCTGTAAAGGAAACCTTCTGTAGACTGCAAGAATGTACATTTAATACAGACACACACAAACATACAAACAGTGGAGAGGAAAATGAAAGGCGCTGTAATCACAATGGTGTCATACCTGTGCATTTGCTCATGGTATATGCCTTATTAACTGTGACATAGCTGCAAGTCATCTAAAGACTCTCTCCTATCAAAAATAAAGTATAAAATTAGGATACGATTCAGCGTGCACACACACACACACACACACACACTCGTACACACACACACAACATCACAACCATATACTAGAAGCCCAGTGACTTCACCTTAGAGACTGAAGAAACAAACAGGCAGCTGAACTGAAGCATAAACACTCAGACACAACTATAAACACAAAGCAAAGTTTTGGATGACACCTAGGTGCAGTAGAGGAGCTGTTCTACCAGGACACGCTGCATTATTGTGCACTGGCTGGACGGCAAGTGGCACAGTTCCATGATCCTTATCTTGAACACAAAGACGCTACAGGTTTTTTCTGTCATACATACAAACATATACACACACACACACACACACACACCCTTCCTGTCTAGGAAACACATTTTGTGTGTCCTTGTTCGAGAACTCTGCTTATGAGCTTTTCTCGACTTGTGCTGATTGATGAAACAGAACCATGGAGAGAGCCGTGACAATGATGAGAGCCAGGAGGAAAGATTTCCACACACTAAATCATCACCAAATTGAAAACAATAGATTATTGTAACGTGAAGTTTCTTCACTGAATCCGATTTGTACAAGCGCTGCAATCAGTGACAAAATCTCGGACTTCTTTTAAGACAGGAAATGCTTTAACATTTCTAAACAGTGTGTAAATCGAGCTGACGTGTCATGTCACAACTGGAATAATGAGTGATTTTTGGTTGAGTAACCGATATGATGTGCTTTGTTGCAACTAGCCCGAAAGATGCAACTTTCCATCTTTAAATAAAAAGTTAAAGCGCACTGGGTGCTTCAAGTGTTCGAGTGGTCACTAACATGTAGCATTTTCTTTTAAGGAGGACTTGATTACGCTTATGTGGTTAGCCACTGAATGCTTTGTCTGAGAGTTAACCGAGGCATTTTTGTGTATAAACACTTTTGGCTTATTCACCCTTAATAGGAGGACAGTGCACTTTGCTATATCTGTCAAACACCCACACACACACACACACACACACAATCACAAACATTAGCATTTCCTGATCTCTTCAGGCCAAAAAAACTAGCACCACCTGACCATATACACAAACAGTAAACACTGGCATGCTCCTCACATCAGTAAAGCACATCCTGTTCCCAAATACAATACATCAGAAACCACACACAAACTCTATTTATTATATGTACCCATTATATGTAACCATATGTAATGCTAATCTGCTTGCAACGACATTATAATGAGCTGTAACATTGAAAAGAATGGTGTTCATTCCTCGTTTCTATACAGTGTTTGTTATATGCGCTGTATTCTAAGTGTAGCAATATACGACTGTATATTGATTTTAGACAAGATTTTATCTCTTTATATAATGAGCACCGAAAAGCAAAGCAAAGGCTTTCACTGTAATAAAATAAGCTGATTGATTTTCGTCTTATTACCTTCACAACAAAAGCGAAACTAAACAAGGTAGCATTCCAGGACATCGTAAATTCATTTAAAGCATGTTATTCATTAATAAATCATCGTAAACCTTTGACAACATTCTGACAAATAACTATGATATAGATCACTTTGCAACATGCTGTTGTAGCAAAAGAACTGATTACCATTTTGATTGTAATGTTCACCTGCACTTTTACCATACAAAACTCAGAAAAGCTCTTTAAACTGTTTATGATAGACGCATGTGCTTATGATACAATAACAAAAGTCTTTATTCAAAAGGGCTCTAAATAGCTGATTATCTGGATGAGGCAGGTAAGAACAAATAATGATTGGCTAGTAATGGGTTGCACGAAGCCTATGGTTTTGCTGTGAATTCTAGGGGAATATGTCTGTGACAAAATATGTGATAAAACCAAACTAAAACAGGAAAAATAGAGAAATATTTCATGACCTTTTTTGTTCAAACCATCTGAAAGTGTTGAAACTTTTCCACAGAAATCAGATCATGCACCTCTGTATGTACAACCACCAGCAACTTAGTAAAAGTAACTAGGGTTATTAGGTGAGAAAGGGAAGGAAGTCCCCCAACCACAAACATTCAAAGCCTTTGCCATCTCAACTCAATCACTAATCGCCAGATAGAAATAACATAGGACTCTTACTGATTGACGTCATCTTATAATTTAGAAAAAAAAACCTATATGGACAGATTCATTTGTTTTTATTTACATCCTTCACATGGGAGATGGTGCTGCACAGTGGTTATTGCGCTCGGGGTTCGAGCCCTGGTATTGCCAGCATGCCACTCTTAGGTCCTTGAGCAAGGCCCAAGTCACTGTATCATGGCTCTACTTCCATAACAAGCTTGGATATGCGAAAAAGAATTGCTATAATGTATGTGACAAAGTCTATTCTATTCTATTCTATGTGTCTCCATTTGCTGTTAGAATAACCGGCACTCTTCTGGGAACACGTTCCACTGGATTTTGGAAATTTGTGCTCAAGATCTCCTAAAATCCATGTAACCCACATCTCCACTGATCTCATTCTGTGCACAGGTTTGGATCACCAAGTGACAGGTACACGTGTTGTGTATGGCCCACTAACCAGGAATGCATAAAGACCAAACACACACACACACACAATGCTTTGCACCATGTGGTTTAGCTTCAGGCAAAAATGGCACACATGAACTCAACCCCCAGGTTTTTTTTTGTAAACAATACATCACCAATACTATTCTCTATTGTTATTTCCTGTTCTTGTTACTCTGAAACATTACGAGAGCTAATCCTGATTTAAGTCGGCATAAGATCTGATTTCACTCGATATATATTAAGAAGTATCTGCAGTGAATGTAGGCATTTCAAGCTTTTTTTTAAAGAGGATTTCCTGTACTCCTTTTAATGGATATACTCTCCATTCTTATTTTTTGCTGCAATCATGCGGTGGATTGTTCCTTGAGGTAATACAGGATTCCACATCCTCCTTGCTCGAAACACGTGGGTGAAGTTTTTACACTTTATTTGATATACTTTCCACGCTTCATTGACACTGCGGTACAGTCAGCCAAACAAACTTTTTTGTTCGTTTTGTTTGTTACTGATCCACATATCATAGTTCCTTGTATCATGTATCATTTTTAAGGGGAAACATATCGAGCAGATCTTGTGTGAAACTTGCAAATGAACAGGTTCAATAAACAGAGAAAGATAATACAACTCTGCTTCCTAATGGCGCTTACAATACATTTATGTTAGAGACTGGTGAACTGCACACTACCGGCCGATGCAAATTGTACGCAGATTTTTACTAGACACATTAATTAGAGTGAACTGATCAAAGATCATCTGTGCCGAACAGGCAAAACAGGTCTCTTGATTTAAATGGGCAAAGGCAAAATAAAAATGAAAACAGCCAAATCTGACATCTGACAAGTTTTTTTTTATCTGAAGGTGCGGTTGAAAACATAACCAAATACATAAACTGGGCATAATATGCAAGTCAAGATACTAAATGTTTCCTCCTACTAGTCACAAACGGAAAAATATTGACATTTAAATGTGCATTAACTTGCTGTGGTCATTTTCATTTCTACATGTGGGTACGAAAATGCCATAAGAGTGACAAATATCCCATAATAATATTTCCGCAAAGCTCTAATAACTTTTAAAGGGTCTGCCTCCTGTAAACATTTAAGACTGGTATGTGAACCTGAACAGACATTTCATTTCCTCTCTGGGAATATCTCAGGATATAATAGAATGTAATTAATATCACACTTTCATTGCACCACACGTAAACTGTCTATTCCTGTATTCAGACACAGTTTAAACTAGTCCAGAGTAACAATGACCCATTTCCTCTCAGTGGTGGAACTTGATGTGAGAAGCCCTGGCTTAGTGTGTCTCGATTATGAAGGGCAACACACCCCACTTTACTGATCTGTGTGTGAGAGAATCAGTTTCTGAATGCAGGCCAGAGCTTGAACAACATTCTGCTATGAGACACAAACCTCAGAGGAAATGAAGAGACTATGACAGAATGCAAAGTTATTTAAATCTAAGACAGCATTCTCATACTGACACTGACATGTCCTCTATTGTGGAGTCCTTTCTAAAAATAATGTGGGGTTGTTTTTTATGTAATGCACTAAAGTAGTGATACATACGCAAATGTGTTAATCCGTCACAGACACGAAAATCCTAAAATAAAAGGAAGAGGCTTCCAGGCTGCCTCATAAACTGCCTAGTGTCCATTCTAATGACATTTAGACTTCCTGTTGACCTTGTGACACATATTTCATAGGAGTGAACGCTGAGGAAATAAAAAAAATCGCATTTAATATAATATCCATTATTGTAATAATAACATTTTGATTTGGCTGCAAACTAAACAAACAACGCAGAAAACGGTATGTAAAAGCAGTGTGACCAGGGCACAGGAAATGGTCCAAACAGTTGCCATACAACTGGAAGCCTATTGCATGCTGTAACATTTCCATTACCCTTGCCTAAAGACGAGACCCAGATCACAAGATGCCTCCAACAAACTTTGCTTTATGGCACCTAGTGTTCAGATACTTCGTGTTTTCCTGGCATCTACCAAACCTGGATTTGTACCCCAGTCTGCCAGAAGTGTGATTCATCAGTCCAACAACATGTTTCCACTGTTCCATTACACCACTCCAGCCACACTGAGCATTGCACATGATAATGTTATCCCTCGAAAAGCATTTCATGCTCCTGATGGACAGTTTTTGTTCTCATGTTGCTTGACACACTGTAGTGAGTGCATGTCGGACATACACAGTGAAATGCTACGACATGTTTTCTGAAGTTTTCTGACATGTGGCAAAGATTCAAATGAATCTCTACGCTCTTTAGTACAATCGTTTATGGAAACAGAATTGTAATATGCTTAATTAAAATGTAATTATCAGTGTGTGGCTTAGTGGTTAGCACGCTCACCTCACATCGCCTGGGTCCGGGTTCGATTCGGGTCTCGGCCATGTGTGTGTGGATTTTGCATGTTCTCCCGGTGTCTCAGGGGGTTTTTCTCCAGGTTCTCCGGTTTCCTCCCCAATCCAAAAACATGCACGGTAGGTTGATTGGCACCTTGGAAAATTGTCCCTAGTGTATGAATGTGTGTGTGTGTGTGTGTGTGTGCCCTGCGATGGGTTGGCATCCTAGTGTGTATCACCTGCCTTAATGCACATAGACGTCTGAGATAGGCACGGGCTCCCCGTGACCCGAGAGAAGATCGGATACAGTGGTAGAAGATGAATGAATGAATGAATTATGAGTGCTACACAATTAGCCTCGTAAATCATGGGGTCAGTTTTCTACATGGCGAACTGATTGCCTCTCACCCAACACACAGACCCCCATTTCTAAAGCTACAGACAGCAAATCCTTTAAGTTAGAGTGAACAATTGCTACACTGGGTGTGTCCCAGAACCACGAGTAGCAAAAATGTGTCTGAGTACCTATGCTGTGTGATATCATCATTCTGAAAAGTGAGTATCTGATCAATCATCATGCGATGTTACAATGCCAGACGTTTTCTGCATGTAAAAACAACTCTACCCGATTAGTCCGCTCCTTCATTTACAATCGGAAACCACCCTGTATTTCTGATACGGAATGCCATCATTTCTCATTTCTTTTCCTCCCCAAGACCATTCTGCTCAACCCGATCCATCAATAAATCACTGCTGCAAGCTGTCTCGTTTATTTCAACAGCACATGTATAATGATATTTACAGAAGAGATTTACAGATATACAGATGTACATTTCGATCAAAGAAAAAGTGTTTATAAGAGCAAATCAGGAGCAAGAAGTGAAAAGGTGCTCAGTATGTGATTAAGAATCGTGGGATAAAGAGGACGGTGTTGATAAAGACATGGAACAGGAAAACAGTGCACTTGTGAACAGGAACACACCACTACAGTTGGACTAAAAGGGTTTGTTATGGTAACGTCCCTTCTGAACTATAACAACCCAAGTATCGGACAGCACGAGAACGGCAGAGAGTAGTAGGATGGGGGAGTGAGTGCAACAGGAAAGCTTGGGTGCTTCCTGTTTCAGTGTGCTACAGAAAACTGGACCCTGTCCTGTAAAACCTTCATTACAGATCATACATAACATACATCACATACTGCTAAATAAAGCTTGAAAGCAACAATAAATGCTTTTTTTTAAATGCTGTGTTCTTTAAGTGTATAGCACTAGTATTCATATTGAAGGAACTATGGAGTATTTCTGAATGACTCCGTCCCTGAATCACTCGAGCTGTGCATTTCATTCAGGCATTTGTTGTGTTACACATACAAAGAAATAAACAGCTGATAGGCTTTAATAATAATAATAATAGTAGTAATAATAATAATAATAATAATAATATGCAACAAAACACAGTATAAATCTCTTATCTGCATAAATGATCATACATTATACATGGAATTAGTATTATCACTCAAAAATAAAATACTAACATGTCTGCTATTCGTAGGAATGTTCTTGAAGTAACATCTGTTGGCCAGTCAGATCTGTAGCTGTCTGCTTGGCTTCAACATAATTTAATTTGGCTTCATCTCCATGAGCAGACTAACTGAGGTTTGGCTGGAACAATGGCCTGCATTTGGGTGTGTGGGTGCGTGTATGTGAATGTCTGGGGATTCTCTCACAGGTCAGGAGTTTAGACAGTTCGAAAATGGAAAAATCACAGATTTTCCACATAAGCGTCAGACTGAAGTGGCTCTGAAGTCTAAATTGAGGTTGATGTGTTTTTATCATCAATGTCATCAGAGTTAAACAGGCCGCACAGGACGTACAGAATGATCCAGGATGGTCCAGTCCTGATCCGATATCTGTGTAGAACTGTGAAATCCATCGGTCAATATTAACTGGCATATGTATAAGTGCGTTTTATTCCAGAAACACAAAAGCGTAATCCCATAAAACCATTTCCATTAAGCGCATCTGTCATAGCTTATGCAGTTATTAGGAAGTCGGCTTTGGGCTTTTCAAAAATATTTGCCAATAAACGTGATCAAGCCAAACTGTCGTGAGAAATTAAATATGCATGTGGTTTTGTCTGAAATGCTGTTTACACTCCCTTAATGTCTGGCCTGATTTCTCTTTCCATCGCTTCTTTCCATCATGCCGTGCAAGACAATAAAAAAAGCCCCAAATTCCACGTTTCTAAATTCACAGAGCATTACAGATGCAAAACATCTATAAAGCAGCATATCTTTGTACACCTATAAGGGGAAAAAACGCAGTTTACAAGTCAACCATAATGATTTCTACTATTCATGTTCCATTCCACAAAATAAATGCGCAATAAAGCCGAATTTCTTTAAATGTTAAAATTTGTCCCATTCAACTGGGCTTCACCAATGCCATGCCCTGTGTAAAAAAATATAATCTAACAGTGGAAAGGAAATGGTGGGCTGTTTCCAGTCTTGGATGAAACCATAATTATAACAAATGATCTCTCTGTGGAAACTGAGAGTGGAAACTCAATTAGAATGGCTATTACATCTGAACATCTAGGATGCATCATATGATATAATCTGCACTGGCTTTTCTTATTCCTTAATAAGTTATGGGGGAAATCATTAATGAGATCATCAGGAGCTATAAACTGCAATTACTAAGATTCTTTTTTTTCCCTTTTTAAAATATACAATCTGGCTAGTTACATTAAATAGAATTACAGATGACCAAACAGGCTTCCTTTGCAAAATAGGAAACAAATTGAAATTACACTTAACACTTATTACTGAACATTCTCTTTCCTCTATACAATACACCTTGTTAAGGTCATTTAGATGCTTAATTTCATGCCTGCATTTTCATTATGGACAAAGACGACCTCACTAAAGATGATCAAAATTATTAAAAAACAAACTGAAGACTGTATGTTAATGTACATGAGAAGCAATAAATAAAGTCACTGCTGTTTGGTTACTGCTGGAGATTACAGAATTTTTTTATTTTACATTTTATGGCATTGGGCAGGTGCCCTTCTCCTGAGCGGCTTGTAATTATCTCATATAAGGCTTAAGGTCCTTGCTCAAGGGCCCAAGATTTGGGATTTGAACTCTTGACTCTCTGTTTAGAAGCCAAACATACTAACCACTGAGCTAGCACTTTCATAAACCCACCACAAAGACAAAAAAAGGGTCAGTGTGTGTGTGTGTGTGTGTGTGTGTGTGTGTGTTAGTTACAGTTACAGTTAACGGTTATTATTGTAAGCTAGTGAGAGCATGTCTGCTAGCATGTAAAATACTTATTAGTTAGCAAGTATTATGTCAGCATATCCACACATTTAATCTCTAAAAACACAAACAACAGAAAAAACTATTTATTAAACAAACAAAATACAACCTTCTGTTGAAAATGCATGCTAACTAGCCTATCATCATTTGTGGTTTGTTTATTGTCATATCAGGATAAAACATTTTCTTTTTAATCTAATTCATGGTATGGCTTCATATATGCATCAGTTTTATGCATAGAAAATTTTCAGAACCTACAGGCAACAGATTTTTGTTGCACTTATCGCCTTAACAATATACTACTGCTACTGCTAATAATACAGCTGCTATATAAGCAGTGAATATTTTAGTGTTGTATTACATGCAGCTTCTGCTGTAAATTAATATGTCTACACTCTTTATACAGTGAATAACATGAGGACAGCATTTATTAATAGGAACTTTGGCATTCTCTGTGAACTCCGTAATCTGTGAATTCAGTCTGGCTACTTATTAATCAACTACAGACGAAAACCACACATACATACACACACATACACACACACACACACACACACACACACACACACACACACACTACTAAGCACACATGCCGGGTAAACAAGGTTGCAGCAGTGTAACAGTGTGATAGTCGTACTGGTTCACACAGGCTTGAAACAGGTGATGTGTGAAGAAGCAGGATCATTTTTCGAATGAGGGAGTAGAAACTGAGGTCATTGATGACTAGCATGGGGTGATACCACTGGACAGTGACATACTAGAAAGAACCTGGACAGCCATATGAGTGTAGAGGCAGCATTTAATTACATTACTGCCAGGACAATGTCTTCTCTGTTGGGCATGAGACACGATCCCATACACACGTTGAAGACAAGCTTTTATCTACAATATTAATGCAATAAGATGAGTCAGCAGGTGCAAAACCGTAAAGCAGGTACCTGAAACTCATTTTGTCTTTGCAAAATGCAAAATATGGAAAACGTGTGTGCTATTATAAGACAGCTTTTACACATTTGATACTTTTAAAAGCTATTGCAAGTCTGCACACGAGAGTACTGATAGCGGCCAACCCTCTTCCTGACAAAAGTGAATTTCCTATTGTATGATGACAATTCACGGGTCACTGATGTTTCTTAATCCTCAAATATGGTTATGATTCACTTATCTCTTCCTGATCATTGCAAAATGAGCATAATAATAACACAAATATGCCAATTCCTGTTGAAACCCAGAACATAATGAAACGCTGCAACACCAGCACGTGCCTGGGCAAAGACGTTTATTTATAAAATAAATAAATAAATAAATAAACCCTACCATGCTGCACTGCTGATTATTGACTTCAATTAGACAGTGCTTCAGTCTCCCTTGTCAAGACCCATCAAAGAGACATGGTCAGACCATTATAGAACGTTATATATAATTTACGTCCATATTCACTTTGAAAAGTGCACCAACCAAATTAGACTTTGGCTGTTTAAAAGCATGAACTCAGTCTTTATTCATTAAAGTTTTAAACAATCAATACTGTAGATGAACAGTGTTCGCAAATTGTATTAACAGAGCTGGTTTTGGACTGTTTCAGTTTTGGCTAAACATAAAGATCAACCACTATCTGTGTTTATTTGATAATCCACTATATATTTAGAACAACAACTACAAACCAGTCATACACTACTACCAAATGTATTTACCATCCTGAATAGCAGAATTGCCACCACGTGAACTCACACCTTGATGACGTGGCATCATGATGACGTGGTCCATTGTGGTCTGAATGTGAGTTAATATCAACACCTTGATGTCAGTCGCACTCACGTCTAAATACGTTTTAGAAGCGGTTTAGGACGTTTTTGTTTAGGAAGTGGTGCAAACACTGCTTTCTCATTTCATGGAGATGAGTAAATATACAACATAAAATTACAATTGTTTTCTTCTGTACAATAAAGTTATGGAGTGTTATACATTTCAGGTCCAGGTCAGTCAAGACCAGAACACATTTGTTCATGCTACTATATGATACGTCTATTACAGCTTAATTTAATACATTAAGAAATTATACAGTATTATACACATATAACAAAATAATAATGTTATAACTTTTGACAAATTATACTGCAGTAAACTCAAGCAGCTATTGCACAAACAGAAACATGATTCATTCCAAGTGGCTAATTCTGTGTCTCATCACAGCAATTGTTGTCCAATAGAGTGGTGTTAACACATACTACCTGACAGATACCATATACAGTGTTTTTTTTCCCTCTAGAAACATCCTAGCCTAGAAACTGCCTTTTGTCTAAAAACATCACCAGTCTAGAGTGTTCATGTTAAATAAATAGTACTCGTCGCTTCGGTATAAACAACCTGACCTATGGAATATAGTGACGCTATACTTTGTATCAGGTCATATCGCTGTCTATCGGCTCAACCACCAAGTGTTTATGCAAGTGTTTATTATCACTCCTGTGAAGAGAACGATCAGGCGCCTTAACAGAGCAACTAATGTCAATATTTGGCATTTCCAATGAAGAGACATAAAAAAAAGAAAACATCACTACTACCTAAACAGAGTGATGTAATGGAGAGGAGAGGAAAAAATCCCCATGAATTTCACAACACTGCATGGGAAGCCTGCCATGGAAAACATATGTCCTTCTTACCCTCCAAGTCTCATCCCATGTTAAGACAATTCAGTCAAACCACCCTTTAATGGCATTCAGAGCAGATCCAGCTTTTGTAGTGGCAAGCAATCTTACGTACAGCCGAGTGCTTCTAATCCAGACTAATCTGATGAAGCACAGGAAGAATGTGCACCAGTTTTGGGTTTTAAAGTGAAGCAGCTTTGCTTGCTAACAGAACAAATCAGACAGAACAGTGCCAGTGCAGTTAGTTTGGAATCAGAGTCTGACCACGAAACTGCAAAAGGCTTTCAGACACTAGCGGTCACCGCTCATTAGCAGCGGCCACAGTTTATATGTTTAAGCTATATGCTGCCTATTAAGAATGTTTTTTCTCAGAACATGATCATAAGGCTGTTATTCTTGGTGGTTAGAAGTACAAGGACAGAATCAGTTTTCCTTTATATAGAAAATTATATGTTGTGGGGCTTGATATTGCTGGTTATGTCATCATAGATATGACTGCACTCCTAACTTGGGGTGATGAAAACTCCTCTAAAAAAATAAGGTTAGTTTTGCAATTAACATAGCCGACTCCGAGTAACTATAGATAATCACAGGCGCTATACAGCAAGAGATTCAATTATTATTTTGTACAAACACATCATTTACATTTTTGTTTACACACACACACACACACACACACGGCCAAACAACAACCAGAGGGTGGATTCCTCGATAAAGTGCATTAAAATGGATTATCGATTGTGGGTGTGTGTGAATTATGTTCCTTATGCTCCTTCTTTACTAACAATAATGAAGCTGTTTGTCGTATTCTCTCCAGTTTGTTAAATTGATCTATTTCTTTTATCAAAATAATGACCATATGAGTTAAATACCATGCACAGCTATCCATTGTGCCCAGTACGGTAATGTGTGTGTGACACCAAACACATCTATTTATTTATTTATTTTTAGAAAGTTTAAAATTGCTGATACTACAGTTAGAGTTATTTATAGAGCAGCAATTTGATTTATAGAGGTAATTAAACTCGCCATAAAAGTATTACTACGGCCTATTACCTACTTTCCAGCCAATGAGTATCAAGCATTCAGACGGGCCGTCGTCGTATAAACACATAAAAAACAAACAAATATATACAATTTATTTGTGGGAAAATGTTAAACCCCCAGACCCTGGTATTTGTTAGTCCACGACTACGGTTATGAATCACTGACTCTGTCCTTCAATCATTGTGTTTATCAGTTTACTTATTAGACAAACAGTATGATTCAGCTGCAAGCTATTTTTCAGAGACATGTGTAACTGGACTATCTTTAAATTAATCCGTCAACTTCTTCGTGTGAATGAAGAACACCCTGCTGTCCTCCATGTTTCTGCATTGCAACACCCTCAGATGCTCGGTCGCGCTGAGTTCTTAATAGATGCTCCGAAACACAATGGGCAGAACACAAGAAACACACAATACGTTTGTGTTTGCAGGCTTCTGGGCCCACAATCGAGCTCCATTCAGAAGAAGCTCTCCACAATCTCGCTTTTCTTCTTCTGACACAGAGCCGTGTTTCACTCACTGTGTATTTACATGTTTCATGTTGGAGTGTATGTGTGCATATGAGTTAACCTCAAGTCACACACATTTTCACAGCCCACTGACGGTCTTCTGTACGGTCCTCATAGAGTAAATACATTACTCAACCAGATGACTGTGATACGTTTACCCTACGTTACTTCGGTAAAAAGCTCAGGCCCAGACGGCGAGCCAAAACGGAGTTGTGAGGTCTTCGGTCTGGCTGTTTGTAGACGGCATGGGTTTTCCAATGCAAATGTAACATCTGCCGTCGCAGCAGAAACTCGGGCTGCAGGTCGACCGAGGCGATCATTAAAGATGTACTTTTTTTCCCTCCTGACCCTGAACTGTACTTGTGCTTCTGTGCTGTCCTGCAGCCACTCTCTCACCAGTTTGGGGGATAAATTAATCATACAGGCAAGAGGCATCAAGTGTGTGTGTGTGTGTGTGTGTGTGTGTGTGTGTGTGTGTGTGTGTGTGTGTGTTTCTAAGGATTCCATTTCTCTCACAATGGCCCTGGATGGTGTTCATTTCTGTATCTTGGCAACCTGTTAAGAGACATCTGAACCCAACGCAGGACAACACATGAATATACACAGATGTGTAAATGATAAACTGTTACTTTTCTTGCCATTATGAACCAATACACACCTCCGTACAAGTTTAATATTATATTTAATCATCATGGATGTGGGGAGAAAATACATATGAATCTAACATATGAATCAGGACAGGATTTAGATCATAGGTAGTAGATAATATCCATTAGGACTTTCAATCATCCCTTAAATAAGAACCTGGCAATGCAACCACTGATGACAAAAGTATGCTGTAGTGTTGCTTGCCATTCTAGAAAGACTGTATATGTGTGTGTGAAGACTTCTGTTTCTCAACTAATTGCTTACTTTTGTAAAGAGGGAAATCACCGTGGCAAATCCTGCCCAAGGGACCACCAAGATCAATGCAAATGCAGACAAACACACACAGAATAACCAGACGAACGAAACAGACTTGTGTCTATAGGGCAAGTGGTACTTTGCAGTTGAGGGGTCTTACAGGAATCAAACAATACCACTAATTACCACTGAAATACGACTATAGTTTTCAGACATGTGACAGCACGCTGAGCGACTCAAACTTGGGCTCTAAGCTACAAAGATCTCCTGTTTATGTTGCTGAGGTTCGGATTTTGAGTGATGAAATGTGATCGGGTGAGGAGCAGCGCTTTTGTGATCATTGTTACAATGAAGAAAGAAAAAAACTTCGAAGTGGATAGAGAACAGTGTTCGTAGAGATATAAAAGATAACGTGGGATAACGTATTTGATTTGCCGGCTTGGATAAACGTTCTAATGGGATATTTGACAGGAGCCCTATAAATCTCCCAAACTTAACTGGGCTTGATGTTGGTTCATGATCCCTTTGGTAAAACCAGCGTGCACTGCATAATAAACACGTGTGTACGAACCTAGGATATGATCAAGATGGAATCAGAGCAATATTGTGTTACACAAAACATGCTGCAAATGTTTCTACTGTTTTAGAACAGATGGCACTCTCGAATAAAACAATCGGCCAGTTTAAAAAGAACACCAATGTGAATTACTCTATAAATTAAATCATCTTCAATTTAAGCTTTATGTTCGTCAAGCAGGAATGGGATTGCCAGTCATTACAGGGCTCAAACTCACTGCCCTGAGAGGTTATTCGGACAGTGGAAGGAAACCAGAGAACCCACAGGAAACCCTTCATATACATATGGAAAGAACATCAAATCCCAACCATGCACCACTGCTGCCTTACACTGTATATATATATATATATATATATATATATATATATATATATATATATATATATATATATATATATATATATATATATTTATAACAAAGGCAATAAAGACAATTACAAGACATACAGATCATGTGTCCAGTAGATATGTCTGACCTCCATGACCTACTGCAAGTGTTTATGTGTGTGTGGGCGCACAAAAAAGTGGTTTTACAAAAAAATGCACCCCAAAACAGAGTGACAGTGTCTGCCAATGGTGTTGGATGGTTAAATAAACTCTGATAAACATTTTACACTGGAGATGAAGATAAAGAGGTCACAGCTGCACAAGAGATATAAAAAAATGCTTTTGTAAAATGGAAATTGCGGTGAAGAAAGTTAATAGCAATAACAGTTCATGTAGCCAAAAATGACCTCACCTTTTACACACCGGCATATGTGTGTATGTGTGTGTGTGTGTGTGTGTGTGTGTGTGTGTGTGTAGAGAGAGAGAGAGAGAGAGAGAGAGAGAGAGAGATGAGAGAGAGAGAGAGAGAGAGAGAGAGAGAGAGAGAGAGAGAGAGATATGTTTATAAACAGTAAGACAAGTTAAACCCGGTCCTCACCACCAGCACGGAGCTCCTCACCGCCTCGGAGACGCTCTGCCGCAGCTCGGCGGCGGTCCCCGGTTTGCCGAGTCCCCGCGTGAATTTCCGCGTCTCCGCATGTCCCGGCAGAGACATGTTGTCTTTTTTTTAATGCGTCGACACCTTTTCGAACTCTTTCTTAAGTGTGTTTTCTAAATAAGGACGCTAACAGAGACTCCGCACCATCCGCCCCGTGTCCCCCCCTTTCCCTCTTTCCTATCTCCCCTTATTTGGAGCGCGCTCCTCGACTTCTAATCAGGACGTCCCCGGTAATCCAGTCCGCGTCCAAAACGTCCAAAGCTCATCCTAAACCCGCGGTCCCGGAACACTTTACACTCGGGTCGGAGTTTTCCTTGCGGCTCTCCGGGGTCCGTAAACTGCGCGCGTAGTCTTCCTATGTCTCCGTCCCGTGCGCGCGTTTGCCCCGACAGCGCCGAATCGTGGGTTGCCAGATTGTACCGAATACACCTTTTAATTCCCCCCTCTCTACGTGAACCGAGGAGAGGATAACTTTTTGCGCATGCGCATGATCCCATGCCACACTGTATAAACGTAGTATGATAAAAGAGTGAAAGAAAGTTTTCATCTCATATTTATTTATTTTTTAAAAGTGACGGATCATTATACCAAATGCGGTTGTGTCTATAGGACAAGTGGCACTTTGTGGTACAGGAATTAAACGATAACCACTAATTACCCCTAAGTAATATAAGTCAAGCTTTCGGACATGTGACAGCATGCTGTACGATTCAAACTCCGCCTTTAAGCTGCAAAGATCTTCTGTTTATGAAGTAAAAAAAAAAAAAGGGTGCAGATTGTGTTCACACTACTTACTAAGGGACAAAACGTGTAATTCAATTAGTTACTTATGAAAATGTTAAAGATTACAAAGACCCCTGAATGAGACATCTTACCTGGTTGTGATACACAACATCTCCATATTCAGCCTGGATGTAGAGTAGGAAACTCGTGGTGGTGGCACAGGGCTTTAGAGCGAATATTTGGAGAGAAATTAATATCACCGATATTGATATCACCGGTTTCATAACATGATCATATTTCCGTTGTTTGGCACAGAGAACTGGTTAGTGAATAATGCAGTGGAGTTTTCTAGATTTGCCTCCTTCTTAACCTGCCTTTGTTACGCAAGAATGCGGTCACGGGTCTACTGCCATCTTCTGGTGAAATATAAAATAGCTTTCTTTACTTTGTGTGTTTTATAAAAGTGCCGGCGGGCCGCATATTGTTGACGGATTTTGTGGCGGAGGCTGCGGGCCGGTGGAAATATGGACATGCTTGTATTAGAACCTTTGCAATCTTTTGTAAAATAAAATAAAAATAAAAACAAAACAGAAAAACAAGCTACCTAGTCATTTTTGCTAGCAACATTGCCACCACCTATTTTTCAACAGATAGTCTAAACAGTGAGACACTTTCAACATGCATGGTATTCACTCATTTATACAAAACACACATTGCGCCAGTCTTCCAACAATTATTCTTCTGACACTCTTCTTCCTCAGGTTTATAAATACACCAGGCAGGAAATTTTACTCAATCGCTTACGTTCAGTGACCTGATCAAGCTTGTGGTCTGTCCAAATGTGTATTTGAATAAATGGATGGATGGATGGACGTGTGATTGTGTTCTGTGCACACACACTCCAGTCACTTTTCCATCCTTTTGGAATGAACTTTTCATTCCTTGGATATTCTGCTCTTACTAAGAGACACCTTTATATTAATAAAGAAAAGACATCACGCTGTTTCAAGGGCATTTCACCAAGTAAGGGAAATTCATTAGCTCACACACGTATATCACTATACCACGCAATGGTAATTAAATGCAAGTTATATAAATGCATTTTGCTTATTTATGTGATGAAAACACGGCTGTCCATCTTCTATAAACCTGTGACTACACAATTACCAAAATACATGATTTATTTTTTTCCTATTTGGATTATGAAACAAACATGCAAACAATGTTTGTTTTATAGAAGAGACATGAAAAGTCTAGGCTTCCATATGGTTTATTTCCGAATATGTCAACTCTATTATAATTAAGACTATATAAAAACATAGCACAGATCCCTTGGCTTGATGTTGGACACGAGTCTTAACATGCATAACGGTCATGGATGAATTAAGATGCCTTGCACATACAGTTTGGTCACAAAGGCACTGTAACGCTGAACAGCATAACACAATTATTGAAGATGAATGCATTCAAATTAAATCCCCAGAATAAACCCGTTCAATCTAGTCATAGTGAAATCCCAAAGAATCACAGACACAACTGGGGTCTAAATCCTCCAACAGGTCCAATAAAGCATAGAACAGTACATGTGCCCTCGAACCACTCGCTTTTCCAATACTGTACTAGACACGGAAAAGGTTACACACAATATGCTTTATTTGTGTGAAGTACAAACCTTCCATCAGATCAAACCTTCATTATGCTGCCATCTAGCGGTTGAAAGAGCTTATAACACGCAAAGATCATGGCCTAAAGCACAATGAAATAAAAAGACTTCAATGGAAAAAACGCATCACCACCACTCTCCCATTGAGACTAGGAAAACATTGATCCTGTGTCTATAAAAAATAGTCACTGTATTATAACACAAACACATCAAGGGGGAAAAAACACACTGATTATTCTGGATGATCAAATGTGTTTTTATTGCTTACATAGCCAAACACTCTATTTCTCTTTTATTTATCAGGAATACTAAACATTTCTTCCTCTTTCCATTAGTAATAGACATTTATCAGAAACACCTTACCAAAGCCCTCCCCTTCCCCTCCCCGCCCCCACACACACACTTCTTCACAGACAAACCGCCATTTAAAACCTTCGTGAGGCAGCCTTGTCATCTGAGAGTAAATAGTATGTATGAAACTACAATTCATGTATAACTTTAAAGCTTTACTTCCTCCATGGCATTCTTCATATATGTAGTGTTTGATTGGTGAGTGTGAAGCGTGGTGATTTCTAACTATACTGTAGCTTTAATATGCTTTTGATTTTTGTTTTCTAAAACGGCAAAACAACCCTGAATTTTAGAAATTTCATCGTCACTACTAATTCGATGGAATAAAAGACATACAATAATGTTATGAACCTTATATCTCATTGTGAAAATCGGTTAAAAATTTGTCATCAATTCAACATCTAAACAAATATTGTTGAATAATGTTAAAAGCATATCTTTTTAAAACCTCTTTAAAATCTATAATGTATGAATGCTCCATTTCAATAAATCATATTTAAATGAAAGACATCCCAAATGGCACGTAGACGGATTCATTCCAAGAGGTCTGTTAATAAAAAAAATGATGAAAGACGGTGTTTCGTTGAAATTATGAATGTGAAAATAACAAAAAAAAAAAGAAAAAAATTACATATCAGCGCACCATTATTGATAGGACTCAATTATGAAGTATCGTGTGACAGTTATGTCGAACAGAGTGCGCACAGATAGATAATTAATAATAGTATATAAAATGAGATTCTATAAAAGAGGCAAACAGCCCAGTAAAAATGCAGGAAAAAGCTGATATGCTGAAAAATACGATGCGCAGCAGACGTGTCGCCGTGGAAAAGAAAGAAGAAAAAAAAAAGCACCAGGACTCTCCATGGAGACGGTCAGACGCGTTTAAAAAATGTCTTATGGCGTGTAAAATCATGATAGAAAATGTTAATGTCATAAAATGTGATTTCCATTTTAAAGAGAGAAACACAAACTGATCATCAAGATCAGATTACACTTTTACACAAGCACACACACACACACACACACACACACACACACACAGTTGGTCCCCTAAGGCTGTCGGGCTCAATAGGGCTCTTTGCGGTTGAGATAACGAATTCTGCTGGACGAGATGGTGGCGCTGCGAATCACCTCCATCCACCTGTATACGGCACAGAACAGTGCAACTTACATTACACAACACAGATCAGATTACACAGCTTTCAACAAAGACTGCATACAATTATCAACACATATAATTTACAATTTAGCTAAAGGAACAGTCAATTGTAACACACACACACACACACACACACACACACACACACACACACACACACACACAGCATACCTCTCAAAGGAGTACTCGCTCTCAGATCTGAAATAGTAAATGTGGGATTTGAAGTGCAGCTTGAACACATAATCCTTATGGATGTTCTCGGACTCGGCAGGAACGGTTACTGAGTAACCCAGCAGGGGCAAACTTGCCAATGGATACTCATCCTGAAAGACAGGCAGAAAGAAAAATAAACAAAATGAACAGAGAGAGAAAAAAGAGAGAGAGAGAAAAGAGAGAGAGAGAGAGAGAGAGAGAGAGAGAGAGAGAGAGAAAGACTTTTAATAAAGCGATATAGTGCCCTATTTAGAAATTCCACTGGTATGTGAGACATTTACAGTATAAACAGTTGAGTGTTTACATGTTGTACTGTACTGTGAGTACTGTATATTTTTCGTTTATTCGTTTATTTTGTGTGTGTGTGTGTGTGTGTGTGTGTGTGTATATATATAATCACCTGGTGTGTTTTGTAGAAAAACAAGCTGAAGTTGGTGAAAACCACCCACAACTTCTGCCAACCATTACTGTTTTTAAATTTCCTTAGCAGGTTCCCAGACAGCTGGTTCTAGAAAACAGAGTAGAAAGAATTGAGCTTACCATCTGTGTGTGTGTGTGTGTGTGTGTGCACATGTGACAGGACCAGATAAGTGTGAGTAAATAGACAGTGCTCTCTGCAGGGCATGTAGTGTCATCTTTTTGTGTTAGATTATCATATGAGCAGTTAAACAGGGGGTGTTTGAGAAAAGCTTGCGAGAGAGAAACCACTCAAACACTCACTACCTGCCTTCAGCTTACAAACCTCACACCTCAACCTTCCTGCCAACGAGCTGATGGACACAGTGAACTTTGTGTAAAAGTTCAAAGCCAGCGCAGAACAGTTGGATGTGCCACAGAGTACATGCCTTACTTATTATTACTACAACACTCCCAAATGTTTAATGAGAGTTATGCATACAAAGAGATCATTTGGCTTTGCAAGACTCTTATTAAAAAAAAAAAAAAAAAAAAAAAAAAAATATATATATATATATATATATATATATATATATATATATATATATATATATATATATATATATTATTCCGGCTTTCTTTTGGCCGTTCCTTTTGGAGTACCCTATATAAACTCTGGGTATGACATTAAAAAGGTATATAATGGCACACCAAACTGAATACAATATGATATATCTTGATTTAATAGCCGTAGCTCTACTGCCACCTACAGCCAATCTGGTCATTCATTTTCCTGACAGATGTTCCTACAGAACTGCTGCTCAATCAGAATCAGGTTTTTTGTTCACACACAGGAGGAATTTGGTTCTACCTGATGTCAACAAATGTTTTCTTTTAATGTTGTCCTAAAATCACTGTTCTGTGGAAATGCTAGATGCTGATTTGAACTGAAATCATAGGTGGGCAGATACTCAAAAGCAGCCCATCTGGCATCAGTAGCCACATGCCACACTCAAAATCCCTGAGATTCTCTCCTCGTTCGGATGTTTGATGTGAAACTATTGCTCAGTGTTTTTCTTCTGCATTTGCACTGCTGCCACGATTGAACACGGGTGCAGGTGTTGCCAATATAGCAGTCAACGAGTGGAACGCTGCGCATAATTGGTCTAAACACAGCATTGCACATCATGCAACATCTGGTTATACTGCTCACTATCACTGTCGCTTTATATCAAAAATATGCTCCTTTTGATTATTATTTATTTATTTATCCTGATAATTTCAGCACTATCAAGTACAATGTTAAATTGAATTACGAATAAGCAAACGGACAAAATTGGATTGTATGAGCGGATTACCGCTTAATGGTGCCGGACTGTGAATACACAGAAGGAAAGATGTTTTTATTTTTATTTTTTTTTTAATTAATCACAATTTTTACAAAGAAAAAAAAACTGATGACAATTACTCAAAGTATTAAAGTTGCTTTCTATATAGCGATGATCAAACCACTTAAATGGCAAACAAGATGCAAGATGTTGTGGTGCTTTTCTTCAAACCTTGTGCTGACTAGCATGCTGTAAAACAACATAACATGCATGGTAAGAGCTCTAGATTACAAATTGTTTAAAATTAAGGCGGTTTTGGGGTGTGGGAGCTGCGCTAGGGGTTTAAGTGCTGATGGTGAAAGAGGCAGTCTGAGGCAGGGTGTGTTACCTCCAGACTGATGCAGCAGTCAGTAAAGGAGAGACTCTGCATTCTGTACCAGCATACTACAGACACAGGTACTGCTCCCTGCCCCCGTGTGATACATACACTCACAGTAGCACGAGGCTCTACGCACACACACACACATACAGGAAGGCCGGGGGGTGGGGTAAAGATATAGAGAGAGGGATTCAGAGGGAGAGGACGAGGACCGACACACAGCCAACGAGACAGAAAGACAGACAGAAAGAGAGAGAAAGCAAGAGTGAGTGAAGCATGCGTTAATACACACACAGGAGTCAGTGTAAGGGTTAAAGAGACACTGCAGGAGACACTGGAGTGGAAAATGAGCAGAGAAACGAGACACCACTGCCACCTAGAACAAAACATTACACACATACACATGGTAACAGGGAGGAGGAAGAGAAAGACAGAGAGGTGGTTAGGCAGCGGAGAGCCTGGGTACCTCCATCGCTATGCTAAAGTCCAGCATAGAAACGCTGGTGTTGCGATGCCAGCAAACATGAACCGTGGTGTTACCACGGTGATGCGCCGAGCTGTTGCCATGACGCTCCAATGACGTACGAGACCCGGCCAGGTCATCCTCCGACTCGACCTCCGAGCCCCACTCCCCTGAGGGCTCTGAGAACATTTTGGTACGTTAATGCGTCGGCCTGCACAATCACTTACAGACGCAAGTACAAAATCGCTCCGGAAACATTACACGCGTCGCTGCACAGGATTTCCCGAACAATCTTGTCGTTCATCGATGCACTCAATGTACCTGTTACATGAGCAACCAGTTTCAGCATCTTAATCGTTACACATAAAAGCAAAGCTTGGGCTCAGCAATTACACAACAAAACACTGATTAAATTTCAATTCCAATATCATTCAAACACACAAGATATATAGTAATCAATAACAATCCCATCAGATGAACTTGCTTGGCGTCCCGAGCAATCATTAGATTATCATTTTGTCATGCAACGGTTGTTCGGCTCGTCTCACACGCGGCTCGATCTGATTGGCCGAAGAGTAACGGGACGATGGGATTGGTACTTACTGGCGTCATTGCTGTTGGTCAGCAGGCTTCCCGATGGTCCATTCGAGTCTTCAGCCAGATCTACTGCCATCTTCAAATCCTCCATCCATTTCTCCATCTCGGATACAGTACTAGAGGAAAAAACGTTATCGTGTGAGAGAAAGAGAGGAAAAGGCACAAAGACACAGACAGCGAGAGAGAGAGAGAGAGAGAGAGAGAGAGAGAGAGAGAGAGTGTGTGTGTGTCATCAATATAGATTTGCTTGTTCTCTTTGCTGTAAGGATGACGCAATATAATTTAGAAGGGAACTTCTGAAACCTAATATCTAGTACAGTAACTCTTTCCTTATAAGGCGGTTTTAAGACTTTTTAAGACCATTAAGAAATAAATTAAAGACCTATATCATTACATGAAAAACACACAAATACATTGTTAGTAACTGGTCTTAACAAAGCCCTTAATTCATTTATTTTAAGACGAATATCGCTGAACTTGCACTTACTCATAGCTGCAAAATAAAATCTGTAGTCAAGAGTGATTTACGCCAGTAACAGAAAGCTGATTGGCTGCTGCATGTTTGGTCTCTTTTGTAGTGAAAGAAAGAACCACAGAACCACCACAGAAACTAACAAACTAACAAAAGCATTTTAATGAGCATTAGAGGGATAGCCCTTACATCTACATCAAAGTATTTAAGCCTGTTTAAAATTAGAATGGCAAATCTAAAGAAATTTTAAGGCCATGAATATCATTTTATTTATTTATTTTAAGACATTTTAAGATTCTGAGAAAACTGGTGTAACTTTGATCTAAAATCATCAGCAGTTCAGAAATTCCTACACACACAAGAAAGGTGAAGCAGACATTAGCAGAACTATGGAACTAGACATATAACGTGAGAGACGGCATTACGAGATGTGAGTGTGAATATTACCTCGCTGCTACCACCACTGACTGACGCTGTGTGACCAGAGTGAAACAGTGAGGAACACCCCACTCCTCTTCACTCTCCCTGATCTGCCACACACACACACACACACACACACACACACACACACACACACACACACTTTTATCAGGCCACTAATCACACAGATAATGAGCATATTAACTACTACATGAAATGCAGAGACGTAGAAGAGAAATCGAAAGATGGTCTCACTGTCATTCCACGAAGAGGAAGTTGGCCGTGTATTTTAAACTGATTGGACCCTGTGATCCCCCGACTTGTGTACAGCAGTACGTCACTGAACTGAGACAAAGAAAGAAGAGGCGTTACTCACTTATTAAAAGAAAAAAATGTGTGTGTGCATAAGGGAACTAAAAGACTTCCTGGTTGGAATAATGGCCTTACATTGAGGTTTAAACAGTGCATTATGTAGCTTCTACAATACACACTTGAAAAAGTTATTTTTTTTTTTTTTTTACCAAAAAGAACATGCGCTGTTGCAGTCCTTTTCCAGAAAGTTTACTTAGGCAGCCTAGTCTGATGAACTCGCGTGTCGGGGTTGCCAGATTCTCGACCCCAATCAGGTCCTTCTGCAGCTCCAGAAGTCTCTGGTAGTTATCAGTCTTCAGCATGCTGGAGTGGAGCACTGACTCCAGTTCGGACACATCAGCCAGTGCAGCTGTAGATAAAAAATCAAACACGTCGTCATCGGAGAAGAGATCGTCTAAACAAATATAGTTTTAAAAGAGCAAAAAAATATATGAGTATTTTCTCTGGTTACAGGAAAGATGTTAAGGCCTTTTTCATTTCCAACACAGAATAAAATCTGTAGCTCATTGAGAGTCATCATGAGTGACTCAGTTACTGACATTCTCAAAACAAAACCCCAATCTTCCCAAACAACCACTTACTGACGCACTCACATAGTTATTTCTCGACACTGACAGAAATATACAAGCTTACTCACTGATATAAAAAACAGAGAGATTCTTAGATAATTAGTTGCCACAAGAACACGGAAGTGGAATTAATATAAAAGGCAATATAAATCATTCAAAAAACAACATAAGCATGAAGACACTGAACTTCGATGCTCTGAAGCATCAATAAAGCCTTATTATATTCACTCCTTTACATTTCAGTACATGCTAATGTGTATAATATACACACAGGTTTCCCAGGATCATTGGGATTCATTTGTAATATTTGAACTGCTCACCCCTGCAGTCTCTGAAGTCGGAGTGTGTGGCAGGGTAGTGTTTGCAGAGTCTCTCCAGGATTTGTTTATAATGCAGCAGTCTGTGCAGAGGCCTCAGTATGAACACGTTTAAGGGCACGTAGCACACCTTCTGCAGCTCAAAGTCTCGACACAAAGTTTCCAGCCGCCGCACCGAGCGACACGCCGCCTCCAGTTCGCTCACACACTCCGAGTGCTTCTGTAGCTGGGCCGTTAGCAGCTAAGTAGGCGAAATCACAGACAACACACACACACACACGCATGCAAAGTATCTTAAGATTTCATTTGATAAAGCAGATGAACCTTAAGTACCGAGTTATGTGTAATTTAATAAATTATGTCTCATAATAAATGATTGAGCACATTGAAAGGACTATACCTTCAGTCCCTGGGTGTTTTTCAGCATGATGTCCCCAATACGCTGGTAATCCCCCTTAATGTGGGCATTCGAGCGGCCTTCCCTGTATATATATATATACACACACATACACAGTGTTTGTGTTGTTTTAGAATTTAAAAACACTTGACCTGAATAAATGGTGTCACCAGGCTTTTATGCATTGCTGTGGATTACCAGCAGATGTCGCTGTTGTAATGTTCAGCGACGACACTGACTTTTTTTTTTGTCCGTATATGCCCTCGTAATCTCACTTCCGGTTAACCGGCACAAACGGGTGGATTTATAAATGCACTTGGAGACGGTGTCAGAGCATAAGAATCAAGAGGATGATGATGATGATGGTGATGGTAATTATGATGGTGATGATGGGAGTCAGGAAGAATATAAACCTTATACAACCAAGAGCCTACCATGTCACCACTATTGAGAACTGGACAGTGCCAGGTGTCATGGAAACCATGGACCCTGAGGCAAGCATTTTACCCACTGGGGGATAAGTGGTTGCCATGGAAACAATGTGTGTGTCATATGTGCACGCTTCTATGGTTGACACTCCCATGTTGATCTTCAAAACACAAAGACTACCTGCACATGAAAATTCATGAAATCATAAAAGTCGTATCAATATACCAATACGGCAGTGTGTGTGTGTGTGTGTGTGTGTGTGTGTGTGTTTCTAACCACAGTGCAAGTCTCTGCTCCAGCTCTTTAAGGAAGTCGGAGTGGTAAGTGTGAAGCGGCTCAAAGCTGGATTTTAAAAGGTTCCTCAGGGTCTCTGGAGCACACTCCTCCTTCGCCAGTGCATTCTGAAATGACTTCACATACACCATACACACAAACACCATAAATATGTGTGTAAACACATTACACATTACATAGAAATGCTCTTCTGTCCTTTTTAACCAATACATTTTTAAAATGTATAATATATTAACACACCAATACAGTAAATATTAATCAAAAATATCCCACAAACCACAGTCGACTTGTTTTTGTCGCACACGTGTAAAAATGAAATAAATAAATAAATAAATAAATACTCAAGGACAGGAAAAGTAGGGTTTTTTTGCCGCTTTTAGAAACATGACAAGTTTGTTTTAATCATAATAACTTCAAAAAAGAAAGAGGTGCTATAATTATAATTGATAACAGAACATTAAATATGAACATATAATAAACAGCATGTAGTTCCTTAATAAATACAAATAATAATTGGCAGAAATAGAATCAAACACTGAGGCATGATGGAAATAAAATCATCGCATGCTGTACTTTTTAAAGTGTTATAGATATTTAAAATGTGAATTTACTGTGCTAGTTATCAAATCAGAACATGTCTAAAATGTCTAATAACCAGTATTTTTATATTTTACTTGACATTTTATCACATAATCCACAGATGTGATGTAGGACACTATTTAATCCGGTAAGACTGTTTTCAAGTGGATGAACTATAAGACAGGTGTCCCATACACTACTACACTAAACCCTGGCTTCAGCTCGAACCCCCCAGAGCATGTGATTGATAAGAAATCAATCAGTTCTGTCCCTAAAGCACTACACAACTCCACCTAACTGATCCAATTATCACCTCACTACAGGCTTTACAGATACGAGATACTCTGATCTGATACCGCATATCGGAGTCTGGATCAATACCAGCAGGGAACAATGGATGAGCATTGAGTCATTCGGACTTCCCTTCTAATGTAATGTTAGGTGGGATTTTGAGGTACACCGTGCCAGTTATCGCCAGTGCACCAGGAGTGGATTATTTTACTGTAGCAAATATTTTCATTGCAGACACTATTCTAATTACTTTTCTAATTTATTCATTGATTAAATTCATTTATTTCCTTCGCATTTTTTTCTTCCTTTCTCTTACCCAGGACAAAAAAAATCTTATCGAGGGCAAATTTTACCCTCCTAGCAAACTTTCTAAAACATTTTAGCCTGATTGAAAAGGTCTGAAGATTACTCTCTCCGTCCATTATCTACCTACCTATTTATCCATCTATCCATCTATATATATATATATATATATATATATATATATATATATATATCATATATATATATATATATATATATATATATATATATACACACATACACCTATATATATACACATACACATATATACATGCATACATATACATACACACTGTCTGTGTGTGTGTGTGTGTGTGTGTGCGCACTCATCAGGTCCATCTATAACAGACTATAACAAGTATGGTAACAACGGGCCCTTTGTCCATCTAGACACCCATCCAAACACAGACATTATCCTTGATTCATTCTTTCATTACCAAGGTGATGAGCTCCAGATCCTTCAGGTAGGTTCTCTCCGTAGTGAGCAGCTCTTTGGCAATGAAGTATGCCTTGTCTGTCGGAAATCTCTGTATCACACAAATCACAAAATCATCGCTTTCAACAGCAAGAACAGCTATTCATAACCGAGTCCTACTGCTCAACGTTTAGTCTCTTGCTATGTTTCTGTTTTCGCAAAAGGAAGCCATGTCTGCACAAGAGCGCTGCGGTGCGTGGAGATGTGCTTCAGTTAGAGCAGATGCACAGCAATGTGCCATAAGGGATAATAGCCGACACCTGGCACCTATTTGGATTTTACACCAAGACAGATTTAAGGTTTATTCTATTCCATTAATACCATCTGCATTTGGAGGTTAAGGACGTGGCAGAAGGCTGCATTTTCCAAAAGCCCTGTGCATTTGCAATACATGTGAATTTTAACATCATTCTTTTTTTCCCAAGTCAAGAACAAAAAGGCTTTACTCAACTATATATAAAAGCATTATGAGGAACTAAAGGTTTTATACTGTTATCTTAAATTGCTTAGAAAAGTCAGATTTTTCATCACTGAGATCACTTTTCCTTTTTTTAACAGATTTCCAAAATGGTCTTATAGTTTAAAGCAAAAAGCAGATTTTATTGATAAACACTATCTTTAAAGAAAAGTAAGGATTCCAATATGTTACTGTAAAGTCGAAAAAATAAATAAGAACATACTTTTCTCTCTCTCATCCTATAAAATGTGTTTTTACATTGTGCTGGATTTACATTTGATCTTCTAAGTCGTTCTTTTGTCAATGCGCTAAATCTCATATATTCTACAGATGTGGATTCGGTCGCTTTGAAAGATTTGTCTTCCAGCACCTGGGTCATAAAACATCCAGAAATAGTGACTCTCACCTTCCTTCTGTTCTCCTCTTCATCATCCGTGCGCAGAATGCTGGCATCGTTCAGGAGCGGGGAAGTGAGCGGTGACGGCTGCTGATCATCGGGACTCGGACTCGCGCCGTTCAGCTCGTGTGCACAGCGATGACCGTTTACCAGAGACATGGACAAACCTGGGACTTCTACGGCAAAGAGAAAAGACCCAGCCCGAAAGGGAGGAGAGAAAGAGAGAGGTCTAAACACTCAGGCTTTTTCTAATCATTATACTATATTAAGCATACATTACAGAATCTCATGTGGCTCACTGTTCTTGTCACTGACTCGGTCTGCCTATACAAATAGATTTCTTGTGCAAAAAAAACAAAACAACAACAACCCAAAAACTATAGGTTTGAATATGTGGAAGTGTTTAACTGTACCACTTACACTCCAGTCTCTATTCCTAAAACCCAGGAGAGTGAACTCAGTACTTGCCCAACAGCGCCTCCTGTGCTCCCTGTCTGCAGCGCAGCC
The DNA here is from genome assembly GCA_030449085.1 of Kryptopterus vitreolus. NCBI lineage: Eukaryota > Metazoa > Chordata > Actinopteri > Siluriformes > Siluridae > Kryptopterus > Kryptopterus vitreolus. The sequence continues at coordinate 8,050,930 of JACRUU010000011.1, read as the reverse complement.
ATGTTAAATAAAACAGCCAATAGAGCAGCTCGATACAGCACAGATATACAAACACACATGCACACACAGATCACATCCCATTACAATGCAATGGTGGGAGCCATGACAAACACCAGACAGCCTACGCATGCATCAAAACCACCATGCCAAATGTATGTATACACTCACTGTATATACATGCATTTATGAACACAGCCTGACTCATGCACTAACAGTTCACACAAACACAAGTCTGGGTAGGAAAGGGGAGAAAGGGGGGGAGGGGGGCGGTGGTTGCTACAATCTAGGATGATGGTGACACAATCTTTAATAAAAGATTCTTGAGCCCAAATTCATAAAGGCCAACTTTATTGACACTAGAGCACAGCTGTATACAGTGTTATAGAGTTGAAATAGTTTTATAAAGAGAATAGAGATAAGAAAAATAAAACAGGGTCCAAAAGTCAGTAGCAAAAGCCAATAGAAGAACCACAGATGCTGAATGAGTGTGTGAATCTGAAAGTGGGAGAAAAAGAGAATGAATGAGTGTGAGTGTGAGCGTGAGTGTTTGTGTGTTTGTGCACGTGTGCGAATGCAAAAGATAATGCACTCACACCGGGGTTGGGGGGAAAACAAAAAAAAAAAAACGAAAAAAAAAACAAGTACAGTGACCGTGTTGAGGAAAAGAAAAAATGCTCAAGAAGCGAATTTTTAGTGGATAAATGGTGTCACAGTTTCAATATCACTTTAACGTATAACATACATTCATATGGGGAAACAGGAAGCAGTGCCTGGAATGACTGTGGTCTTTGCTGGACAACATACAAACAGGAAAAAAAAAGCAGTGAGAGAAGGGAAAGCATGCAGTTTAAGCCTTTAGAAACCAGCATCAGAGTATTACAAAGGCAAATCCCACAGCCATTCATTCGTCCATTCCATCATCGAACAGTTAAGAAAAGTAAAGAAAATAACAGGAGCATTTATTGATCATAAATGACAGTGATGGAAATGATAAGCTTTAAGCAGCTTTGGCCGGTGCATCAACACACCCAGAACCAGTGGGGAGGCAGAGAGGAAACAGAACCCAACCTTTGAAATAAAAGATACAGCAGACAAAAGGTGCCAAACTGCTTACTTTTAGAGAAAGTTGTGCTTTTTTTCCCACAGGGGGTACATTTGTGTATATATGGTGGGGGGTTTGGGGTTGGAATAACTGAACCAGATTAGGATTTATTACCATGGGAACAAAAAGTAACAGACAGGGCGTGGCAGGCAGGAACACCATTGTAAAGATGATATATAACCGTATCATGTGCTCTACTCTTCTACTCTTGACATTGCCACTGGGTAATACAGACTGCCCTATTAATAAATACGACTAGAAGATGCTTCCCCGTGTATTTTCGAGGAAAGAAACATGTCTGGATCTGTGCTAGATGAGAACTGAGAGGTCCTAATACTACTGCTATAAAAAAAATCATGACCATTAAGTAACGCGCATTGTGCAATGGGTACGTTATTTCAACACGTGGGAAAATGCCACTGCACAGTGAACACAGCATTTTTTTTGTATTTTGTGCAAATACGATATTATTAATACGATATAAAATGACGGACACTACGGATTTGTTTGTGTCTTTAGGCATTGTATAGATGCAAATGTGTCTACATGGAGATATCCGAGTGTCGGGACTCTATATTAATCACTGCATTATACGCCACTGAGTTTATGATGAAGCAAAAAGGATGTTTCTGCATACTTTCAGCCAAATCGCACTAATCACAACTCTAACAACTTATAATTGTAAAGAATATAAAGAAAGCAAATCCAAAATACATGACCATAAATCACGCACAATCTACGAATAACGAGGGCCTTTTATCAGATATTATTTGAAAAGTTTTTTTTGTAAACTCTCAGCAATTTCCGATGCGTATTTAAATCAAAGGACGCGAATTAAAGATGAATAAAATTCCAAAGCACGCTACGTTCTGACATGTTACATCCTTCACGTTACAAATGGTATATACAGATGTGTTCTATATAAAGAGTATAACTATAATCATTCAAAATATGAACATTAGCGCCTGGCATTTTTCTTTCGGTTTCCTAATCCTCACTCCTGCGTCTAAAAAGTACTACACTTATTAAAAAATAGCAAAGTGCCACAATCAAATATTAGAAACGTCATTCTTTACATGGATAAAAATGGGTGTTTGTGTGTGATGTTTTGTTGATCGAGAAATCATGTCAACATACGAAGGCCTCTGGTGGAGTGGAAAATCTCCCGGACCATGACGCTAAAGCCCACATCACAAACCTGCTATTCCAACACAATAATGTCTGCTTTCACTCCACATGACTGATTCACAGCCAGCCAGTTCACTTATCTACAGTTTAGGTGAAAGGTCCAACAAAAGGACTTGGCACTAAGCAAACGATTTGCTTCTCTTCACAGATAGAGAGTTGTCCACTATAATCAAAGAATAACAAATCAAGAACAATATTGCTACTATGGAAAGAGAATCAGGGTGCCAACTATTGTTCACTCGCACTTCCCCACTGAGCAGAAGTGTGACACGTACCTCGGCACGTACAGGGCGCCTTCGAGAAATAGATCCTCTTGCCAAGTATTTGCCCTGTCATTCCTCTCAGAGCCTTATACCACACAGTGCTGACTGAACATCTGTACTCTCTACACTAACAGTTAAACACCTGGCCTCCTTCCTCATCACTGAAATCCACCCCCACTCCCTCAACGTCGTCATCCAGCTGCAGGCTGCCGAATGACATCTTGTTTCTGGGGAGGTGAGAAACGGGGGAGGAGCTGTGCGCGGCCGGGTTGGCGAAACCCAGCGACTGGCTGCAAGAGCCGATGGACTCCATTTCGTCCGAGTCGCTGGTATCTGTACCGCTGCTTGTGGAGCCGTCGATCATTTGCATGGCGCTATGGCGACGATGGGGAGAGCCAGCACCGGCATTGGCTTGGCCAAGAGGGGAAAGGCCATTGGCCAGCATGCGGCGTTCGAGAGCGGCCATTCTTTCGGCTCTGGGAAAAACAGGCCGCGGTTGACTCAGGATCAACGGGTCCGTCTCAGAACGATTACCCACATTCTGGTGCTTGTGTGTGTTTACGGAATGATTCATGATTGGAGAGCAGCTGCTGAAATACCTGCCTTTTTCCTCCTGCGCAGCCGACCTCAGGCTAAAACTCCGCCCACTGATGGCTAAGCCATCCATAGCGTCATGCTGCCCATGGCCATTGTATCTCGTCTGGCTAAGAGAGCCGGTTCTATGAAAGGAGAAAAGGGCAGGGCTTGAGGTCAAGCTCCTGGTTCCTGGCAGATGGCGTATGGGGCCGGGGCTACGTGTGGCCAGCTCATCCAGTAATGTGCTATGGAGTATTCCACGTACTGGTGCCCCAGACACTGACCAGTCAAAAACTTCATAATTCTGGCTATGCGAGGTGGTGCTAGAGGTTTGAGTGGGACTGGGATAGAGAGGGGGCGGGGTATGAGTGACAGGCGATACAGGAGGAGATTCACTGTGTTTAATCTTATTTGGACTGGATTTGCATTCGTGGAGACGGGACGCATCGTCCCCTGGCCAGTGGCCAAGCGAGCCGTGCCTGTGACGTGTGCGAGACTGTGACCTACTGACTCGACCTCTGACTTCCATCTCACTAATCTCTGCATCGCTGCAGTCAATGTACGGGATTGAGGAGCAGCTGCCTTTAGCTGCATGGGACGCGACACCTGCAGTGCTGAGCTCGCCACTCTGCTGCCTGACACACGCATCAGATAACACGCCATCGCTCTGCTGAGCCGAAGGAGGAGGGCTTCCACGGATCCTCAACGCAGCCGAATCCTCAGAGCTTACCAACGCTGGCTCTTTCCAGCTTCGTCCATCAACCTGGGAGTAAGCGATAGAGCGAGGGAGCAACAGAGAGAGAGAGAGAGAGAGAGAGAGAGAGAGAGAGAGAGAGAGAAAGACAAAAGACAGAATTTTTTTTCTCATCTCATAGTGTCACTTTTTTTTACCTGCTGTAAATTAGCAATGGGAAGATCAGAGCATTTTACTGACTCGGGTCATTGAAATTCAAATTTGATTATCAAAATGACAATTGTTTTGGTCGTCTGATTATAAATGATAAACAAAAATGAGTAGCTCATGTCTTCTGTCTTGTAGAAGTAACAATAAGGTCAAGACAACAGTAGCTTGGTTTGGTTTTGGTTTCCGTACGCCATGTTTATGTTCATGGCTGAATTCTGTTGCCAGATTATGCTTTGCTGAGTAAAAAAATGAACATATTAAAGACCTGTTATGAAAGACTCATCGCTACTTGAAATCCATTTTTGAAAGAGCAAATGGAAGGCAATAAATAAGACCACATTTAGTGCTTTTGTGGTTGGAGTTTAGGGTTAAAATACAACCACTCATGCATCCTAAGAATTCTTCCTACAATAATGAATTGGCATACCTTATCTGAAACAGACACAAACACTCACCTTGACTAGAAGGATATTCCCAATTAGTACCTGGCACAATGACAGACCATATTTAAAAGTGCTATAGGGAATGCACCGAATAGAAAGACTTACTTGATTTGGCACTTGTGAGTGTGCAGGAGAAGGCAGTGGACAAAGATTGCTGTTGTACTGAACTTTACTGTGTTTCCTGCAAAAGACGCACAAAAGCAAGTATCTGAACAGTGGCTCTCTGTCACACACAGTTACCAAAAATGGCATCCAAGGCAAAGGAAAAACACTCCTCTGTCATTTTTGGAATCTGATCTATTTTCCAAGGCCACACATAAACTGTAGTGTTTGTGTTGATGAGGCATTTCTGACTGGTCTCACCTGTTAAAAGGATGCTTCTTATACTCAGCCTCTTTTACATAATCTATCACCTGCTTCTGAGTCCGGCCGCTGAGAGACACAACAGGTTACACAGTTAAATACAAATAGAGATTTGACTAATACATAGTATATAGAAACACATATATTAAAAAAAAATTTTAAATAAAGTACACAGGGCTTCTACAGGGTTCACATTTGAAGACATTTGTAAAACCATTAAGTGTAAGATTTAAGACATATAACTTATAGATGGTATCACACTTGTATTTTTCCATAGACAAAAAGAAAAAAAGTAGTTTAGTCATAATACAGCAGAATATGTGTAGAAAAGAACTACAAAGTCACAGACACTAACAAACAAAAACATTCTAGTGTGCTCCGGGAGCATTACAATTAGCATTAGCGGCAGCCTTACATAGACTTTGGAAACTTAAGACCCGTTCAAAATGAATTAAGACCTAAAAACAGCGACTTTAAGACTTCTGATTTTTAAATTGTAGACTTATAAAGACCTGACAGAAACCCTGTTTTGACTTAAATGGAAATAAACAGATTACAGTAGGCTTTTGCAAATATAAGAGCCTGTGCACTTAATAAAATAAGAACAGTGTATCTTGGGAGAATAAGTGGGTGTGTGTAAGAGACCCATGACCACTTCTAATGTGATGTATTTTCTGTCTAATAGATTCCCACTGCTGTGAGAATGGTTGTTTTGATTATGAACTCATGGCTGTCAATCAGTGAACATTTTTGGAACTCGCATGTGTCATTACATTACAATACAGGGCTCACAATATACAGGTCTCAAAGCAGCCAAATGCTTCCATTCCACATTAACTCCATTTCTGCTCAACCTTTTAGGGCAAATACACTGGTTTACTGTGTAGTTTACACATAACAGAAATAACAAATAAATCTTGCAACAAATTTGTACTTATTTATTAGATTATACTTCCCAGGAATATCACAATCACAAAGCACACATACAAAATGTGTATAGTGCCAGAGTGTGTTAGCAACACAGAGACAGACAGACACAGACACACAGACACACACACACAGAGAGAGAGAGAGAGAGAGAGACACACACACACAGACAGAGAGAGAGACAGACACACACACAAAGACACATACCTGAACCTGAAGGATGATCCTCTGCTGAAAAGGACGGGTTTGGGTTTGGGCTTGGGTTCTTCAAAGAGCCTAAAAAAGGCATGATACTCCACGCAGATCTTCCAGAAGACTTTACAGCAGTCCCGACTCGCCATAACAAATTCCAGAGTATCCTGACACGCGCTCTGCTGCAGACACAACACATTCCTATCTGCTTAGACAATAAATGTGTCTAATGACCCACTTTTTCTTAGGAGTAAAATGACTACAATGACATTAGAAGAGATCAGGATTGGCAGAGGGGGAAAAAAAACACCACAGCATATTCAAGTAGAAATGCTTACGTTAAGATCTGGTCTGAGTTTGATAAGGAACCTCTTCCTCTTGAAGCTGAGCTTGCGTACTTTAGACCAGTTGAAGGCATTGATCTTGGTATGACCCTGCACAAAAATACACGGCACATTAGGCCTTGATCGCTTGGGGCACTCCTGCACACAGTCCTATGAGAATTCCCCAGTGGAAGCCTTTTTCCCTTCTGTACTATGAGTGCAGTATTAATAGTCCCGTTTTAATTTATTCTTAACCAGGACAAATAGCTTTGTAACGAGGATGCATTTGCTTTCAATGTGTCACTGAAAAGATTACAGTCATTTCTCACACTGGTTCTAGTCAAGAACGTCTGAACGTGTGTGAGGTGTCTACCTGAAAGACCAGCACTCCTGTATGTGCTACAGCAAGGCTGAGTTTGGTCCCTTCTCGGTCTTTAGCCGGATGCAGTCTGATGCCGTACATCTCCAGCCTACGTGCCACCTCCAATAACTGGTAGTCCGACTCTGCTGGGGTGTGACCACTACGACAGACACAGACCACACACACACACACACACACACACACACACACTTCATCATTATTATTATTAATCATGCTAATTGATCATTGATCATTGATAATTGATCATGCTATGGGAGTAGCGCCATCAGACTTAAAGATCGTAATGATGCACATACACATGTTTATGGTGGAACTCCATGATCTTGTCCATGAGGGCCATCTGGTCAGGAATGTAGTTATTGTTGAGGAGGTGTTGTCGGCACTGAATCTCCTCAAAATCTCCAATCTCAGCTGAGAGAGAAAGAAAGCAGTGAACGAGGGGGAGGGAGAGAAAGATACAGATAGCGTGGGAAAGAAGGAGTAATGGGGGAGGGGCGGTTAACAAACCGGAAAGACGAAAGCCAGGTAGAATGCTTTTACCGAGCTATGAATGAGAAATTATAATGACAAGTGCATTGACACAAAGACTGATTCTGTCATGTTAGTGTTTATATGGCAGCTAAAACTGAGGGAATAAAAACATTTATAAATGTTTTCTTCAATGCATTTCTCAATTGTACAATCATTATTATTCAATGAAAGCATTACATTACATAACACACAAGCCCAGGCTTGAGATGGAGTTTTAGAACCTTTAGCGGTATGACAGCTTGGTTTTTATTCATACACATACGCACTCAAATATATCCATGGCAACAGATCTTACATTCCTGTCCAATTGTTTTCCCGGCAGAAAAATTACAATACTGTAGGTGAATGGACATTTGAATAGTTGTTGTAATACAATTCTGAAATCTGACACACACACACACACACACTCACATTGGATGATGTGCGAGACGAGTAGGGCAGCACTGCTGTCAGTGCAGGTGAGCAGACCACCGGCCAGATCTTGCCTGATCTGGAGGGCAAAGAGATACCTAAAAAAAAAAAACCACACACATCGTTGTTGACACACACTGTAATGAAGAGACGAAATGACAGACAGAAAACAACTGAGATAAGGGAAATTTCACCTCGTCAGCTCTTCCATCAGCTGGGCATGATCAGGAGGAAAAAACTTTACCACAAAGCGCAGAACTGTGTGCTTGGGGCCTTAACGCAGAAACAACGGAGTCAGATATGGAAATTCATGCAGAATATGCAAAACTCACAATGTATGAGAATACAGAGGGGAGACTTACGTTTGACCTGCTTTGTGATGGGTTTTAGAAGGTCGAGCCAAACCTGTGAAAAGTGTTAGGAATGAATCCAGGGGTGACTTATAAAACGACACGTACATATACTTTTGCAATGCAATGCACGCACGCGCACACACACACACACATATATATATATATATATTTTTTTTTTTTTCCCCTCTCTCTTCCCTGGAAATAAAATGCTTGATAAATCTGTTCTGAAAATATATATAGGACAGTATTGCTTAGAATTGCCTCATGCATGAGTCTCACCATCATCTTGTGCTGGTCTTGAAATTCCAGACCGAAATAATCTCCTTCGACCAGGTTGAGGTGAGTACACACCATATCAAATAAAACCTTTCCGGATGCTCGTTGCTGCAAGGGACACAAGCAAAAGTACATGAACATTCATATTTCACTGGTATATTGAAAAAAGTGCTTCAAATCATACAACTAACACAGTATTGAATTGAATTTTATTACCAAAAGATTTTGAAATTACAAACACATTTTGCTTTCAAATGAAGAATATGACTGTGAACAAATGCACGCTTAATTATATTTATATGTATGTAATTTTTCAACATTCGGTACATTGTTGAATTGTTTTTAACAATGGCATGTTTCACTAACATTATTCATTAAGAAAATTCTTCCAGGCACTTCAGTGCAATTCTGACTGCATTCTGCTTAGATGTCTTACAACAATCACAGTAAAAGGGAATAATATTTAGACAGGCCATAGACCAGTACAACTCACAGAACCATACACTACAAACCATCACACAATGCAATATAAACACCCTTCAATATACACTGTGTCATCAAAAGTATTGGGACATCCGGTCTTTCCTTGCGATAGAGGCTCTGATCTCAACCCTATTACTTCTGGAATGGACACTGACTGCACCTCAGATCTCCTCACTCTACATCAGTACCTGACTTTACTAACACTCTTGTCTCTGAATGAGCACAAATACTGACAAGAACACTCCAAAATCTAGTGGATCATCTTCCCTGAGTGGAGGCGAAATATAAGAGTAAATTGGGACCAAATGTGGAATGCGATGCAGAAAACGCACACGCCACACTTATGACCAGGTGCTGGCAAACTTTTTTTTTTCCAAAAAAAAAAAAAAATCTCTCAAAAACAACTTGCCGTAGCTCAACAATTGTTCTGTGTAAGCAAGCAAAGCCCAACACATTGTACAGGCAACTAACACAAGGTCAACAGAATCCAACAGATCTCACCACATCCAACATTAACCCATCAAAATCCAAAACATCTTAATAAGGGGATGCTTTATTTTTGACACATGCACAGTGAAATCGGTCTTCGCATATCCCAGTGATATCAGGGATCAGACCTCAGGGTCAGCTATGTTACAGGGCCTAACACACTTGCTTAAGGACCCTAAGAGTGGCAGCTTAGCAATACCAGGGCCTGAAACGTCAACATTCCGAACAATATCCAGAATCAATTTTTTTTTAACCAAAATGTTCAGAATAATAGATTAAAATGTCATTTTTCCACAAAGAAGCCTTCTTGAACTATTGCCGAGTTCTCATTCCAAAATATTATAAATGAGGACAGGGTGATATAACGCATTTCAACTGGCCAGGAAACTTCAAGCCAGATCTTGGGTTCATTTCAATGGCTCAGAACATTCCCTTTAACTCCCATAGAAAACACCATGGTTCCCCTCTGTATCACCATCACCCTGTTCTTCTTCCTGCTTGGGAAAAGGCTGAATGAGCCTGACTGTGGGAGGTCATTGAGGCGTACGGCTCCGACTGCCTTGCACATATTCGTCTGGTGACGGATGAAGCGAATGAGAAGCTATTCATTAAACGCAGAGAACAGATCACAGTCTGGTTATCTGTCCTACAGGCACAAAACATGCACCTACATGCTACACGGAGAGGTGGGAGCACGCCAAGCAGTTCATAAGGACGACACACACATAAAACATGGCAGTTTTAATGCATTACCGAGGAGGGAAAATCCCAAGAGAAGAGACAGGCAACGGCCCGCTGCCAAAATCACCAGTGGCCTTTGTGCCAAAACCAGAACTAAACCAGCATGAAGTCCTTCCTCCTCTCACTTGCTCTCAACATCTCTCTGTTATTCTCCCACAAAACACTCTTTCTTTTTCTGCCTACCCTCTCACCCGCCTCTCCTCTCTCCATCTCTCGCACCTTCTGTTTTCCTCCTTCCCCCTTTTTCCTCGACCAGCACAAGGCACTGACACATGAATCCAGGCTAACATGCAGCCCACTCAATTACTGAAAGGTCGCGAGCCAGCCGAAAACACCACTCCCATACACAAGCGCAAACACGCACCCACAGCAATCCCCCCCCAATCCCCCCCCCCCCCCCCCCCCCCCCCACACACACACACACACACACACAGTGCACATTCACTAAAAATAACTTGAACCGAGGTGCATTAAAAAGTCTTTCTAATGAACAAATACGTTCATTCACCGTATTGCAATAAATAAGATTCGCGTTGTAAATCAGGCGTCTGTGTTTTTTTTTCTCCCTTGCTATGTAAATTATCTCCACCTTTATTCAACAGCTGATTGAACGAGGCAGGACTCATCAGCTGCAATCATACCTGCTGCCAGCAGAGGGCCCTAAACAAACATACACACCACTCAGATTTAAGGATTAAACATTTAATAATACAATATTTTTGCTAACAGATGGAAATCCTGATGTCTTTTAATTATGGATATCAATTTAATTCGTAATAAATAGTGAAAAAAAAAAACATTATTTGCATAAGGAAACAGCATTCACTACAATGCTCTAGTTGGATAGATAAATATCTCTCAGGTGGTTGTGCTGGCACTCTCTAGATGATTCATTATCTCTTTTCTCTTACAGTCATCAGTACGACCAGCATCACTTTCTGCTGCACACTCTGGAAGCTGGACTGATAACAGAACAGGGAGGCCATTGTGCTAAAACTGGCAGCCTGACTCTTTCTGCTACTGTTCAGCGATTAATGCGCTGCGCAAAATAAAAAATAAAAAAAAGCGGGCGAGGTTCACAGGCCAATGCAGCCCGAATATTTACGGAGTGTCTGATGAACCATGCAGCAATGGGCGGCAGAACATTCCAGATAGAAACAGAACTGCTGCTACTGCTGCCTGAGGCACGAAACAAGAAGGGACATAGCAACTGGTCATACCACTCAGGGGAAGCAGAAAAGATGGCCTTCTGGACAAGGCTGCTTGTCTGAGTAGGTCACAGTGTAGCGAGAAGAAGAACGGTGGGGGTGGGGGGGGGGGGTGGCAGAAGGCCCGCAAGGCTGAGCAGGCCGAGCTGTCACTAGACCAGCGGTCTGGTCTTCACGACAAGACGAAACAAAATACGTCGCCGGATAATTGTTAGACTCGTCATAGCGCATTTTTTTAATTGCTTTTTCACTTTCCAAGCAATATAATTTTACATTCCGAAACAAACCGATCATATAAGGAGCGAGTAAAGTGTAGCCGGGAGGGCCTCGGTTTAAGTGGGAGTCTGCAGTGGAGGAAGGTGTCTGGGGATGAGCCAGAGGGGTAATGACTAATGTGGCACACCTGAGCCCTGTTTTTCCCACGTATATTAACATGCTCACCCTCTCTCGTTTTCTTTCCCTCCATCTCTCTCTCTCTCTCTCCCCCTCCCTCCCTCTATCCCTCTAAGCAGAAATCTATGCATATATGTTTGTGCATGTGTGTTTGCGAATGTACCACACTGACGAAGCAGCAATCTGAAAAGATGTAATCTCATTTGGTTTTCTTTCACTTTATCCTAGCGTGCCAACAAACACATGCAATGATAACGATAATAATAATAACAAAGCTTGTGTCAGCTTACCCTTGGCCTGTTGATGACTTTGTTACCATAACAAGAAAAAAATTGAGAAGGAAACCTATAAGCCACCATTGTGCTTCATGTTCATAACCCAGAGGGATCCATACTGTCTGCCTGCCATTAAAAAAAAAAGGATATACAATACAGAAAGCAACACGAGAACAAAATCATTTATTTATTTTGAGAAGAAGACATTCCACGATATTAAATGCAACTACAAGTTTGTTTATTACTAATAATAATATTAAAAAGGTTAATCTGAAAACTGTTGTAAGGGAATAAAAAAAAAAGAGGATGTGGGAAAAAATTCAGATTCTGGATGGTAAAACAGAAACGTGTTCATCCAGTCGTGGATAGTCACAAGTTCAAATTCAGGAAATGTCAGAGCCATTTGTGGCCAGGGAAGCACAAAAAGAGCAAAAACAAAAAAAAAAAAAACAAAAAAAAAAAAAACAAAACAGTGCCATGACATTGCTGAGAATGGGTTTCAACCATCATTATTACGACACCAGATAATCATGGGCATGGATATTGTGGCTTTACACTACCATGTGGCACAGTGATGCATAAAGATACGTTTGGCTGCCTTTAAATCTTCTTGAGCAAGCATGCATTCATTTTCAATCTTGGGCGAAGGATATGCAAATTAGGGGAAAACAAAATGTAGTATTCATTTTACCCCACGATCTTACCCCATCTGTGTACAATTGACAACACTTTCTAAATATACCCTTTAACAAAAAAAAAAACAGTAAAGGTCATTAAGACACAAGGGATAAAAGTTGTAAGTGAAGTGATCGCTCTTTACTTCCACTGAGAGTCTGTCAATAGGGATCTTAAAAGAAATAGCACTGTAACAGGAAATTCAATATGGTCTGGCTCAGTCCTCACACCTGCTCAACACACACACACACACACACACACACACACACACACACACACACACACACACACACACACACACACACACAATCACTGCCAAGGGCAAATCGAAAACGCCAGTGCAGATGTCTAACCTGGACACCATCACTATCTGAGGCACTACATCAATCTAAAAAATAATAATAATAATAATAATAAAATAAAATAAACTGTCTCCTTACAGCAAGGGATAGGGGGAGGTGGAGGGGGAAAAAGAGAGAGAAAGAATGACAAAAAAATAGCTTTCAAGCTTTCAACTCCGCTTTTAAGTTAAAGACTTATGGCCCAAACTAGAACAGGAATTTGCAAGCGCTCATTTTTCTGCCACAGAGAAACAATGCCCAAGCCAAAAGTGCACGCTAAATCTAGTTTTTCTTCTCTTTCCTTTCTGCAGCTTTTCCTTTTTTGACTACGTATACACTGCGTATTTAAAACCCCTCGCTAGTATTAAGTGACACAACTTATGTATAGAAATATATTCAAAAGATCTCTTGTATAACTTTAACTCCTTTAAACGAAACTTCGGTGTCTTTAATTCTAGCATCTTACATTTCACACACGTACTATTCATCTTAATCTTATCTGACAGAAGAGGAAGGAACGATAGAACCAGGAATTCCTGCCTAATGCTATTACTTTTGCCTTTACGTTGCTCAGTCACTGGTACTTTCCTGAAATACAAATCTGTTTTCCATTACTTTTTTTTTTTTTCTTTAACATGCCCATGTCAACTCACACTGCCGCTTATTTCCTCTCGGGGAAAAAAAATTCCTGTGGGCACCTTTTCGGTTCGTTCCATCACCAATGGTTCAAGGAAAGTTTGCTCAGTGACCTCTTGGCAGTGCAAATGACTCGAGTCAACAGAACTGCAACCTTCAAGGGTATTGTGTGGTATTCTGGTACAATTTCCCTTTTTAAAACCAAAATGTAGCATATGATTTCAACATTTCTGGTTTATATATATTTGATATATATATATATATATATATATATATATATATATATATATCTATATATATATATATATATATATATATATATATATATATATATATATATAAGAAAAATATATACCTAGATATCAACGGAATGCTTATAATACATGACATGGAGGCAAAGAACCTTCACCTAGAGCTGGGCGATTAATCGTTACTATGGATTAATTTGAGTTTATGGTTTATGTCGATCTTTAAAAAAATAAAAGAAAATTGATCACAGCGAGCTTCCATAATAAGAAATACAATGTGGCAGCTCGCTCTGACACAGCCTGAGCCTGAGCCTTGTTTCCAAGAGGGGATTGGCTTCATCAGTTGTACGGAAACAGTTCGAGTTTGTAACTTCAGGCGCTCAACAAGTCAAAGCCCGATTTAAAATTTGTCCAAAGTTTGTGGCAACTAAAGGAAGCAGAATGATCAATTTATTCCAGCACCTCAAACAGAACCATTGTGTTGAATGGGGAGGTGTATGTGACGCAGCGGGAAAAACATGACAGCGGCAGCCCCAAAACACCGGATGTAAACAGGTAAATATAGCAGACACATTATCCAACTGTATCCAAAATCGAAAAATCACATTTTGTCTAAATAAAACCAGCAATTCAAATTATATGACATAACAACCAGCTCTATCTTCACTCCAAGTTCACCTGTTTAAAATTGACCCTGGAAATACAATCACAAATAACACTTTCTAGCCAATCAGAATCAAGGATCTGTGCAAACCATGGTGTATAAGGCCAACTTTTTAACTATACATTTCAGCTGCTGTCATTGTCTCTCAACCTACAATGACATTATAACCAGTTTATAATAATGTAAATACAATTAATTTCTTGCTACCGAATACAAATCTGTTTATCTTAATCATGTAACAAGAAGATAAGCTCTTAGTCTTTCACTCCCATTTGTTTACACGCACAAACTGACTTTCTGCCAGCGCTTTTCCAAAACAGCATGCAAGCTTCGTTCACACCTGACGCTGGTGCGAGTTGGAGTTTGTGGTGAGTGATCTGCTGAATGATTTCTTTGACACGGTGAATAACGGTCACAGGACTGTGAGGAAAGGAGCTCACAAGGTGTAACTAGTGAACACTAAATGGTATAGTAATATTCCCAGTGACGCAATCTCTTCCGATTTAAAGAGAACCACCAGTAGATTACTTGTGTGTAATGTGTTGGCAGCAGGCATTTACTCATAACAAAGTGTGGCAGCGTAAATGTTAGGGAACCGAACTGAAAACTGGTCTGTGCAAATTATTACTTCATGAGCTGAAATTGGTGGATGTATGTCTTTCGCAATCGTGCAAGGAATTTTAAACTGAGACAGATGTCAGGGGGGTAAATTCATCAAGACGAGTATAAAACATTACCCTGGAAACAAACACACACACACACACACACACACACACACACACACACAACACACACACACACACACACACACAAGCTCATTATAATTATATTGATCCCCTGTATATTGTAGTGCACTATTTCTCTAGCAGCAGTCTATCCCTTATTAATATTTGATTGCATTATAATACTAAATCCTTGTGAAACATATGCAAGTGTATAGTAATTATTATTTGACTACAATGCAGTAAATGTAGGTGGAAAATAAAAATAAGGAAATGATGCTGGATTTACAAATAATTATTCAAGGTATTATTTGTGCCACTTAATATGAAAACTCAATATAAATTCACTAGCAGTCAAGGGTTTGGACACACCTTCTCATTTAAATGTTTTTCTTTATTTCCATGACTATTTACATTGTAAATTCTCACTGAAGGCATCAAAACTATTTATGAACACATTATGTAGTAAACTGTTCAACCAATCGAGATGGAGCACAGAGTGAAGGCAAAAGGGCCAACAACTGCTTTAAGACTGTTGGAAAAGCATTTCAGGTGACATCATCATGAAGCTCAGAGAGAATGGCAAAAGTGTACAAAGCAGGAATCAAAGCAAAGGGTGGCTATTTTGAAGAATCTAAACAATGAAACATTCATCTTCTACTACCGCTATATCCGATCTTCCCTCAGGTCACAGGGAGCCTGTGCATATCTCCAGGCGTCTATGGGCATTAAGGCAGGATACACCCTGGATGGAATGCCAACCCATCACAGCGCACAAACACTCACATTCATACACACACACACACAGACACACACACACACACACACACACGGGACAATTTTCCAAGGTGCCACTCAAACTACCGTGCATGTTTTTGGACGGGGGGAAACCGGAGAACATGGAGAAAAACACCCTGAGGCATGGGGGGGAACATGCAAACTCTACACACACATGGCCGAGACGGGAATCGAACCCGGATACTGGAGGTGTTAGGTGAAAATGGTAAGCCACCGTGCTAAGCCACTGTGCCCCTATGACTATGAAACATATTTTGAGTTCCTATGCACTTTTTTGTTTATTATATCTACAACTAGAATCTACAATGTAAATAGTCATGAAAGTGAAGAAAACCATTAAATAAGAAGGTGTGTCCAAACTTTTGACAAGTAGCGTATTCAATTTAGGGCAGGGTACATGTTGTAGGAGGAGATATATCTATATATAATATATATAGATATATATATATATATATATATATATATATATATATATATATATATATATATATATATACCTAGATATACATATATACTATACATATATATATATATATATATATATATATATATATATATAGATATATATATATATATATATATACACACATATAGTCTCTATATATACATACATACATACACACATATATATATATATATACATATATATATATATATATATATATATATATATATATATATATATATATATATACATATATATATATACACACACACACACACACACACACACGTTTACATCAATAAAGCTTTGCTTTATATACATACAATGTCTCAAAATGATCCGTTTTTAATGAGAACTACTGAGAACCACAACCGTTGGGCGAGGAAGAAAGTGGGCGTGTCCTGCAGCAGAGTTTAGAAAAGTCAAATTTAATGGCAACTCGCCATAGAGCTAGAACAAGAAGCTGCTAGACGTGTGCTGCAATACTATGACACAGAACTAGCATTGGCACAACTGAAAGATGAGAAACATAACGAGGGAGGCACTGCTGCCACGTGGTCAGGGTTTGGGAGGAACAAATCCGGCATGGAGCTCAGCATTGTGATTTATACGATATGCATCAAAGCAAACATCAACAAATGCAGTTACTTTGTTTGAGATCATTTTCTTCTTAGATATATACGATTTTACAAGACTTGAATATTGATAGGAAAAATATGTGGTCGATAGCAACATGAGGCTTAAATGAATGCAAATATAAACGGATTCAGAAGTGGCCTTTAATCTAATCGAAAGTCATGCATGTCATGTGTCCTGAAATCTTGAGGAAAGGCCCATCTGTTTACACACGAAAGCACAACAGTTTTATGTGCCTGGATGAGCTTGTATAACTATGACAAGATGGCATCAGCTCCCTTGTTCTCGCTCCCTCACAACAACACACACACACACACACACACACACACACACACATACACACACACATACATGAGAGAAATAAATAACCATATGCAGGCAGTGTGTTGACATACACTTGTAGGTGCTAACATGAGGCCTACAGCTGCAGCTTGAGTGTGTTTACATAATCAGACCTATTCTACCTTGATCATATGGTTCATTGGACAATTAAGTCACACTGACGTATGTAACGTAATCTGGTGCCTTTCCCTATTCTGATTATTCCAATATTTTTCCGCTTTGCTGCTCATGGGTTTCCAAAGCAAACATTTTGCTATCTAGGCTAATAAAACTCGCACTTATCGAATACCGATAAACTACAAGTGAACCCCTTGTGATCGATGATACATAGAGGGGTGTCTAGGTATTTTAGGTCCTACAAATTAGGGTGATATTTGAGTGATATCTGCAAACACACATTTGGGAAAAACAACATAAGGCTATAAATATATTAAACAAACACACATACATACATTCTTAGAGAGGGATATGGATATATATGTGTGTATGTGTGTGTGTGTGTGTGTGTGTGTGTGTGCTGGGGCAGATTTATCTGTGCCAATACATTTACAACTGAGCAATTGAGGCTTAAGGGCCTTGCTCAAGGGCCCACTAATGGCAGATTGGTGGTGCTGGGGTTTGAACCTTTGACCTTCTGGTCCAGAGCCCAACGCCTTAACCAGTGATCTACCACCTCCCCCATTGTTTACTCCTGCCAAAATATCATGATTAGACCATCTGGTGTCATAAAACAGTATCAGAGGCGTAAAATGTAAATTGGAATAAATACGAAATCTGTCAAATAAGAAATCACAAACACTGAAAGATGGCTTAAGGGCAATAGTATATGCAGGTTTGTGGGTGATCAACACAAATCTCTCATCCAATCATAGCTAGAGCACAAGTTTGACCAGAGGTCATGGCCCCCCACTCTCCACCACAGTCAGCATCTAATCAACAGTGGGTGTATGTGTGTGTGTGTGTGTGTGTGTGTGTGTGTGTGTGTGTGTGTGTGTGTGTGTGTGTGTGTGTGTGTGTGTGTGTGTGTGATCTCTAGTATATGGAAGAATATATCTAGAGAGTTATGCTGCTGAGGTTTTAGACTGCTGGTTAGAGGCCGTTCTATTGCAGGGAAAAATTGACACTTGAGTGGAAAACGGACAAGCATAAGAACAAAGAGATATTTATGCAAAATGAACATTTTCATTTGACGAACGCTCACCATAAAAAAAAATCAGGCAGGCTGAAATAAATACGTCCATAATGGCTTCTTGTTTTGATCAAAATGAAGGTAAAGCGATATAGACTGTGGACATTAGACTTAATAACGAGAAAAAAAAAATTTAACCCATCCATCATTTCTGCTCTATTGGGAGAAGCAGCGAGCAACAGAATCACTTTTTTTTTTTTTAAACACATTCTCCAATAATATCTAATGTGTGATTGATTTTGTTTGTTTGTCAGGTCACTCCAAAATTCATACAAGAGGTCTGTATCTATAAAAATACATAATAATAATAATAATAATAATAAAATACATTTGTGCGCAAACACACACACACACACCTATGACGCTCACACAGCCGTTGGAAAGGAACCGATAAAGCCACTGTGTACAGATTAAAGTAAACTCCTTATCCTTCATACTCAAGGAAGGCCAGCAGCTCTCAGAAGCCACACACATACACACACACACACACACACACACACACACACACACACACACACACACACACACACACACACAAGATTGAGGTCAATAATGCTCAGGTCCTGATGTCGGAGATAGCAGCAATTCTACACACAAGGAAACACCAACATGCATGTTTATACACACACACACACACACACACACACACACACACACACACACACACACACACACACACACACACACACATGCAGGAATACATAACATGAAAGTCAAAAGAGTGATGAGAAGAATATCCACGTGTACATACAGTTACCATGGCAACTCAAGACCAGGGAATATGCTATCCTATGAGGTTCCTAGGAGGATCTGAAGGCTTTGGGATCCTTGTGCTTGATTTATGACGGAGAAGTCATAAATAAATGAATATGAGATGCAACTGCATTATTTTATGCACCATAGAAAAGACACACTGTTATCTCTTGCTCTCTGCCCCTCCCCCCCTTTCAGATTTCGTTTCAGGATCTGCTACTTGCAATTCATCCGAGTGACATCAGTAAATCTAGCTGCTTCGACATAGCAAGGAGGAAAGCGATCCCCATCAGTGTAACTCCAGACACTCCAAGGCGACGGAACGACACCTTGGCATGTCCGAATGTGGACTTCGTCCCCTTTCAAGTGGGATCAGGTTTACAACGCGACCTGTCATTTAAGCGAATGCTAATGAGGTCAGCAAATTTTAATCCAAGTACAAAAACCACAACGTATGAAAAGTAGTATTTCTGGGGCAAATGGTACTTCGCTATTCATCTCAACACAAAGCCCTTTCACTTGTTATTGACCTTGTGGTGAAATAAGAACTAAAAGTGAAAGCTAGTACAGTGACGCTCGGCGGTCTTGTCCGGTGCTGACCTGTATAATCCGGCACTGCCATGGCAACCTGGGAAATTTGTGAAATTTTCGGATAACCGCAGGTAGGTTATCCAACCCGAACCTCCTCTGCTGCAATGAATTGAGCTGAAATGGATCGTGTGTGTTGACACTCCGCACAACACTTTTATGCAAGATTTCTTTTTTTTTTTTATTATTTTTATAAAACTTCCTGGATGTGCAACTGATCCTTTATTTATCTAAAAACAACCAAAAAAAACCCCACGAACACAAGAAGGTGAGAGTTTAGGTTGGCTTGGTGCTAAAAGTATGCTAAGAGATAGCACACACATAGCTCATACTGTGCACTGGCAGGGAGTGTTTTATATGGAGCGCTTTTTAGTATTGACACAAGGTCGTGTATAAAAATGCGTCCTCTGCTTCTGCTGGATAGAAAAGCAGAAGAACCAGTCCACTCCGCAGTGCCAAATGCAAATGAAATCTCCTGATTGTCTCTCTCTCTCTCTCTCTCTCTCTCCTTTTCCTGGTTGATTACCATCTCTCATGCCTTGACATAAAAGAGGGGGGTGAAGAGGAGAGGGGAAAAGGGGGGGAAAAAAAAAAGAAGCAAGAAATTGCCCCGACACATTTTTGGGAAGAGGAGGAGTTGCATAAAGCTTCATTGAAGTGAGCCAAGCCCTTTTCAATAGCCTAGTTAGTTCACTATTATATTTCTTTTTTTTGTAGGATCTCTCTCTCTCTCTCTCTCTCTCTCTCACCACACACACACACACACACACACACACACACACACACACACACACACACACACACACACACACACACACACACACACACACACTCTTATAGGACCATGTTTCCATGGTAACTTTTCCATGCAGAAGCAACGGGGTGGCGTCTCCAGTCATCTTCCAATCCACTCCATTCCTTCATAGCGTAAGGCTCGGGTTAATAAAAGCCCAGTTCAGCTGATGCGGTTGGATCCGGCGCTGCTGAAATGCACGGTGTAAGAGTTTGAAGACAGTGGCTCTCTTTTAGTAGATTTAATTGCTTGTTACGAGTCTCCGCGGACCTCGGGAGGAGCGAGCAATAAAGATTACGGCTTCTAATTTTGATCCGAGCTCCTCAGTAGCTCGTCACTCAAACTTCTATTGTGTACTACATGCACGCGTTACAGACGCTCCGAAACCGGTAAATCAGCAACGGGAGTGGGAGAGGATAAGAAAGATAACGAAACGGTGCAATTTCAAGTTTATTATTTCTATAGCGCTTTTCCCAATGTGAATTAATGACGATTAAAGCTCCAATGAAACATTGGCTGTTTTAACAACCACAAAAGACATCAGATTAAAAGGAATGATAGGAACCTGAAATGACCTCTACACCAAAAAAAAAACTTTGCAATAACATATATAAGAAGTACGGCACAGACTTTAAAGTACACACTTCGTCGTAAGTATAACAGGGCATTATCTCGAATTTGGAATGTGTGCTTAGTGAGACGCGAGCGGTGGCCCAGAATTGAGGCGTTACAGCAGTTAAGTAGACGTGAGCCCATGGATAAGAATAGCATCCCAGTGGGAACTTCCTGTGTAGAGAGGACATCGGTCCTCAGTGCAGCACCCACACGCACGCAAGACAACATCCCATCTGGTCTGCACAACACATCGACAATCATACTATTCACTCGAAGAGCATTGCTCATCCAGGACTGGCAGAGCTACTGGCATACTGAATAGATATTATGCACTAGACTATATTGGAATATGAATTTCATTATTGGGGGGGGGTTCATTCATAAATACAGGCGATTGTGAAGAGAATAAGTCTAATGGAGAGTACAGTGGAAGAAACTGTTTCAGGCTGACATTAGTCTTGTTCTGAGGGAAAAAGAGAGTATAATCCATCTGCACGGATTATACAATTCAACACAGTAAAGAAGGATGTATGTGACGTACACATGTGCGTTTTAAAAACGTGTGGGGGTGTCGAGGGTGGGCTTTTGAACTGTCCCAGTTTATTCCTTCCAACAGGATAAAGGTTAATATGAAGAGCTACTAGAACAATGGTTTCATGTCTGCCTGTGTGTGTGTGTGTGTGTGTGTGTGTGTGTGTGTGCCCGCTCATCAAAGTGGCCTGGATTTTCAGGACAAAGGACGCAAAAAGAGAACTGGCCAGCCGCTAAACAAATATGAAACATTTTCACATCAGAAGGTGCATCACACTGCGCAGGAAGTGGCGTCTCTGACAACACAATTAATGATTTACTGTTAATCTCGTCACTGATTTACTCCGAGCATTCAGTTGTGGCAGGGTGCGGAGCGAGGAGGCATGCTAAAAGTCCTGCGATGGTCATTGTGATTGCCACAAACACACAAATAAACCCCACCCACTCCCACTCAGACACACACACACATCCTGCTAAAGCGGATAAACAATAATCCAACGTGGTCCGCTGGGAATACACTGTTACACATACACAGAAGATCAAGCGGCGAGCGGAAGAAACAGCATGTGACTCAAATTACAAATCAAACATGAATAAATGAAGAGATCTGTTGCAATAACAAGGGTTACGACATCAGAATTCCTTCTCAAAAAGACACACATATATACGCACACGTGTGTTTGCGTATACATACATGTATGTGTGTGTGTGCATATATATGTGTCTTTTTGAGATGGCGTAACCCTTGCTATTGCAAAAGATCACTTCATTTATTCATGTTTGATTTGTCATTTGAGTCACATGCGTATATATACACACACACACACACACACACACACATATATATGCATTATGACCAACCATAATTTAATAGTTTAAGGGTCACAGAAATCGCAATGAACTTTTATTTTATTTAAACAGAAACCTATAGAAATCGCCCCATGACGTGATAGACAGGTGAAGTTTGTCAAGCCTGTGATGCAATCACTTCCTGCTCATTTGGGACACTTTTCCCCTTTAATCTAATCTTTGTTAAATGGTGGAGGCAATTAGACATTGTGTAGGCCAAACATGACCTGAATAAACCGTGTAGTGCACGTGTACCACAAAAACCAGCAAAACCATTCCTAAAACTGTTTACGCCCATCAGTAAATAAATGTAGACAAAGTGAATATCGAAATCTTTGAGATGCATGTGGACAAATACAGATGTTGCTTTCTTCGCTCGGTTTATTCGGGGGAAAAAATGGTGGCAATGCCAGACGAGGTGAAACAGAAGAACGTACGTGCATACAGAATGTATAATTGTATATTTACTAGTCAAACTTAATCTTCAACTACTGTTTATTGAAGCTCATAGAACTTTTTATGAAAAAAAAGTGCTTTTTATGAGATTGCTGCGTCAGAAAGAGCTCTCTCTAAGGGTTGGGAAATTGTGTGTCTTGGTATAACCATAGTTAGGTAATCATAGTTTGAGCTACTACAATTTGGCATGGGATTTATAAAACAAAAGAGAAACAGTAGCATTAAAGCTTCAAATCTTACAATGATTCAATCAAGGCTTTGGGATCTGCTCTAAAATGATAATCAACAATAATAACACTGAAGATGAGTGCGTGTATAATGAATGTGGGCTAAACAGTAGAGTAGTGTTAAAACAGTACCAACATTTATGCTTGAGGAGTATTGATTACATGTGGAATCGCTGTCTATTAATAATTCTGACTGGCAGTCATAATATTGCTAGAGCTGGGAATATCAAACGCTCACCTTTACCACACTGCTGCTGAATCTCTCCGAAGTGGATTCATTTTCCTAGAACAGCAGCACTGCAAATCACAGGGATAGAATACGCACTACTTCTTTTGTGCTTTTGTTTTTTTTTTAAGTAACCTCGACCTAATAAACGGCAAATCGGACTGTCAAAGCATGCACTTTAACAAAGTGCAAAATTCTTTTCGATATGCTGACGTCTGTCTGAATTCCTCTTCTCTGTTTAACACTCATTCTTTCTTTCTTTCACACCCTCTGCACTTTTGGCAGCGCTTTGTAACAGAGGTAAGGCTGCTCCTTTACGGTTTCTGCCGCAGGAGAATCTTCAGGACAGACAGACAATGTCGCACTTGTTTTTGGCTTTATTAAATCCGAGAAAAGAAAGGAACGGAGGAACGGCTGATTATACTCATTATAACAAGATCTAACTTGTTTTGCAGAATGTTCCATGACATTAAATGTTAAACTATTAGCTGATTAAAATGTATAGCATGACATTCTATAATAAAGTTACATTTAATCAGTCAGAAGTGATTTTATTTGCCGTTATGTGGAAAATTTCAGGTCAGGCCTCTTCCTCAATAAAATGCAACCGAATAACACAGCTGTGTTACATTTGCATAATTTGATAACAAAAATTTGCTTTGTAATATGAATTATAGTCAGGACCCCTGTGTTGAGTATAATCCCTGAAGCAGTCATCCTATACGATGCTTTATGAATGGAGGGAGGTGGTAGCTCAGTGGGCTCTGGACCAGAAGATCGCTGGTTCAAGTCCACCCACCACCACCAAGATGCCACTGGTGGACCCTTGAGCAAGGCCCTTAACCCTCAGTTTCTCAGTTGTAAGTCGTTCTGGATAAGAGCGTCTACCAAATGCCATAAATGTAAATGAAGAACAGATCATCACGTCATAAAATCCTTTTCTGAACACAATGTTCAGTGAGACATTTCAGAGTGCTGTAAGGAAACTGAACAGAAGGATGGAAGCTGAAATCTCGGCGCGGTAAACTGGACACACTGGACGGTGAAACTCGGCTCAGGGAGCCATACCAGATTTACCCAATTAAATATTCATCAATGTGAATTAAATATTTATTGCAAGCGTAAAGACTACCAGTAAATAACCAGTGCCCATGAAACATCACAAAACAGCTGGGTCCACACACACAAACACACACACAGAGCTGTTTACTGAGGGAAATACCCAGATGCAATTTCCCTTCTTCGCAACATCTGTGCAGCTCCATACGAAGGAAAACCACAGACAGACAAGTAGACAGGGGAGGAGAACAGCGTTCACATTCCACTCCTAAAAACGTTCACTACTGATTTAACATAGACAGAGAAGTGTAATGCAGTGGAATTAATCTATTCAGTGGCTATGCAAGAACCACAAAACATCTAAGAAGCTGATGTGAAAGCCACTGGAATTAATCATAAACAGAGAACAAACCTGGATTGGTATTTATTACATTATAAATGATAGTTTATTATAGTTAACTTTTTCCTTTTTTAGCGCTTTCTTTTTTTTTTTTACATTGTGAAAAAAAGGGGTGTGATCACATGACCTTGCTCTTTTACATTCAGAAATCTGATCGTGAAAGGCATCCCAATTAAACCACGCTCACACAGTGTATGCTAATACATGAACAGGACGGCAATTAATGTTTATTAACTTTTAAAACACATGAGACTGTGGAAAGCGGGCAATTTAGTCGACTTTGGAGCTCTATCTCTGCTACAAAGCTCAAGGCATTTCCACTGATCATTTTTCATCATCAATAATAGGATTTTTTTTTAATTTTAAGATATGATAAAACTCTGTATTTAATTTTACACATATTTTGTATTATGACCGATAAACATGCAATCATACATTTTCTTAATTGAATTTGTTTTCAAAATATTCTAGGGGAGATCGATTGCAGAACCGTACATCATATCGAATTATGACTGGCATCCATATAGCTTTTGTAGTAAACTATAGCGCAATTTGAATGAGGAGGATGTACATATGGACTTTTGCAGTGCCATGCTGGCGGCTGCCCAAATACATTACAATAAATAGGCAACTTCAGCGATATTCCTTTGTGCTTAACAGGCATTTCCTGTATATCACATATATCTGTATATTTCTCAAAATTCCGTTGACAATTTGTCCATGTTACATCTATATTTTGTCTGTATTTTCCCATGAGGCATTAATAAGTATGACAAATGAACATATAGTTTTACTAAGGATCAGTTTCGTGCACTTTATAAACACAAGCGTGTAAAGAACAGAATCTCTGAAAATAGCATCAAATGAGCAATGAAGAGAAATGCTGTTCATAAACTAGAATGTGGTACTTGTAGTAATAATACATGTTATAGGGCTCGCTAGTTTGCATCGTCATAAAATCGGGATATATAGTAACAAAACGGAAGTGTTCCTGCAGCACAATGACGCTCACTTCTTTCACTAACTGACCAAGTTCCTCTCTCTCTCTCTCTCTCTCTCTCGGAAATAAAGAGTAAGAACAAGCTTTTGAATCTTAAAAATAGTGTGCCATGTTTTTTTTTTTTTTTTTTTTATGAAAGTTACAGAAGCGACCTTTTTTCTGTAAATAGACCCAGCCAAGGGGATGATGGCAAAGAAAAGCATTCAAATCTGTGCAGTAGGTGAAATAGGAATGCTCTGTGAGGAGTTTTACTCCATGCAACTCTGGCCAAAGAGAGAGAGAAAAAAAAAGTTCCTCAGTCCCTCTCTTTCTCACACAAACTCACCAGGAAAAAAAAGTGCTGTCTGAATTCTGAATTCCCATTCCCTCTCTAAAGCTCTTCTCATTCCCTCGCACTCCCTCTCCACTTCAGCAGCGGTTCGAGAAAATTGCGATATTGCAGGTTCCAACTAAAATAAACATACGAATTTCAGACTCCACCCGGCGTGATGATCCTGCTTCAGATTTAGCAGCAACATGCAGCACAACCGCAAACTCACACCAGGGAAGTGGAGCAAAACCCTAAAGAGTACTCGCTTCCATCAAGCTCGAAAATCAGGATCACTATCAGATGTAGGGCAGAGAAAGACCTCACGCACTTCTGCACAAAGTAAATCTTTGAGCATGTGTTCGACACACACACACACACACACACACACACACACACACAGTAGCTGATTTGAACCTCATGGCAACTTCAAACTCTAGCCAGCCTAGTTAATTGCGCACACGGCAAAACAACACCGCATCTTTCCACCAGACCGTACCGACAGCTGCAATTATTTGATCGTAGCTTCTCTAACAAAACTCGCTCATAATCGCACAATTCTACATGCGGACACACAGAAAACAAACAATTTGGGTCAATCAGTCTAGAAACAGCGGCGCACTGTGGCTTAAGGAGCCAAGATTGTAAATGTCAAGCTGCAGGTGTCGATTTTGAAGCAGAATAATTCTACTTCCTGCTCATTCGTGCAACGGGAAACTTTTATTACTTTATTTTTCAGTCAGTTACCATATCAACATCTTACTACAGGCAGTTCTTTCCATCATGCAGACAGCATTATGTCACTCTCTCGCCCTGCCTCTCTCATACACACACACACACACACACACACACACACACACACAACGTGAATCCGTTATCAAAAATGAATACACCCTTGAGAATGTGCAGTTTTTAATACTTTCACGCAAAATAAATGTTTCGGGTTATAATCTGCTGTAAACAACACAAACAATCACAGCAGGCTAAGAAAATTACACTCATGTTAACCCCTTGTTTAATCATGTATAAAACCATGATCTGCATTAAAAAAAGTAAATAAATAAAAAAAACATATACATACAGACACAACACACACACATATATACGATATTATATATATATATATATATATATATATAGATATATAATATATATATATATATATATATGCACGTATACATACACACACACACCACACACACACACCTATCTATATATATATATATATATATATATATATATATATATATATATATATATATATATATATATATATATATATATATATACATACACACACACACACACACACACACACCAACACACACACGCAATTTTTATATCACAGTGCAAAAAAAAGCGAGGTATGAAATGAATTTCACACATAAAACATTTGTGAGTATATTAATTTTATATATATATAAAATTCTTGCTCTCACAAATGTTTTATGTGTAAAATTTCATGACTTGCATCTTTCATAAGCGATGAATTGAAAATGTACTCTGGTACCAGGACTTAATCTAGTCCATTAAACCTCTGATGCTGCAAACCCATAGTTTGGCAGTAGAGCAGTAAATGAAATATGAAAGCCACTCACAGAGATGTCGAATATCTCCTCGGAGTCATCCAGCATGCGCACCCTGATGGCTATTTGGCGGCCGGTGGGCATGGCCGGTGGCTTCTGGCCTGATTCCAGCGTGCTGATGCCCAGAGACTCCGGGGCGCCCAGACGCTGCCCTGCCGAGGACGTTGGCTCCTGTTCCACCATAGTCTTCTTCACTCCCTCCACTTGCCTAAAGGACGAACACAGCATACACATCGCTTTGTAAGAAAGCAGTAAAGCAGGGCGAGTGCAACGCAAACAGAAGACAGATTGTACGTTTACGGATACGGACAGAAATCTACGTTCGGTTTGAGGAATTGTTTATTGAACGTCAGGAAATTAATTCGCCTCTGCGCTAGCTTTATCACAATAAACACACAGAGCTGCACAATATATTGCTTGTCACACATCTGGTAAATCACCGAAGGCCACAATATGCAGATGAGCTCGGTTCCAATGCACACACGAGCCTACCTTATATTGCTTATCCATGTGATGTCAGACTTCTAATGTTAAATCAGCAGTACATTTTTCCGTATAGATTAGTTATGCTATACAGGATATAGCACAGCCCGTGTCATATTTAGCAGGCGGCTAGAAGGAAACCGATCGAATGAGAAAATATTTCCTGGTAGGAGTGGCCTCATTTGGGATGATGGCCCCGCCCCCATCCACAATGATTGCAGCATGATGAAAATGGTGGGAAATGATCGTGTGCCTTTTCTCCATCAGCACGTCTCAACCAAGCTGGGGGGGAAGGGGGGGTTTGGTTAGAGAGTGTAATCATCGAAACATTGATTAAGGGAAGATCTTCTGGTAGATATCCCTCCAGCACAACCCAAAACCCCCTACCACCCAATGGTATCTACTAATCAAATAAGCATGCTAATAAACCAGGGATATTCTTTGTATGCATTAGGTGTCCACTGACCCATGCTACATATTCTGTCAGCTCTTGTACACTTTCCACAGTGGGTCGAAGATTTTTTCTGTGGACTGAAATCACATACAGACGATTACTGGTTGCCCTGGCATCCCTCATCGATAAGCTAAATTCTGTTGCGCTCCATAATGCACCGCTTCAAACGCATGATCACTTCACATCACACCGATCCTATGAACATTAGGACCCAGAGGAGGCCGTGGATAATAGAGAATGAAGTGTTCCCTTTCCGAATAACATATCCCTTAAGAGACAGCCATTAAATCAGCCACCATCTTCCGTGTGCTCTCAAATTACTACCAACAGAGTTACATGCAAGATACACACACACACATCACTGACAATAGCCCAATCTCTCTACAACTCTCAGCAACTTTCACACAGCACTAATGGTCGAAGAGGAAAAACCTCACCCCTTATTCCATTTTTGCTGAAATTCAATACCCTCCGCACATAACATGACCTGGGTTTCCATAAAGGTAAGCCTTTGTGCGTGTACATGTATGCATGCGTGAATGTATACATACGAACGTGAACACAGGTTTTAAGAAAAAGGTTTGGTACCGACGACAGGCCTGAGGCATTCTCTCTCAGAGACTCTCAAAGCTGTTGCACTGAATGAAAGAGCTGCGCTCTCCAAAAACCTCTCCTGCTTCTTTCCGATTCGGAGTCTGTTCCACTCTGTTTATCACACATTCCTGACCAGCGATGTCACCACAAAGCCTTCACTGGCTGGGGGGCATTTGAGACCGTGGGGGAGACAGCGGAGAGAAGAGAGACCGAGAAAGAGAAGGATTATATAGGTGTATGTTACACATAAACTAACTTGACGTTGTACGATACAGATACATATTTCCACATCAGCAAAGACTTGAAATAACACGACACCTCTCCAGCAGTTTCGCAAATCACCACGTGGCACATGCCTTCAAGTCGATAACAAGTCAGGATAATGAGTTTATCTGGTTGAAAATGCAAATCTGTTTATTCGACGTCCAGTGGACAATCTCGAATCTCCTTACGCTAAATCGGGGTTAGTTTGCATTTGAGACAAATGTATTGTCGCTGACTCTTTGATGCGTTGGGCAAGACTGACATGACTCAGAGCACAAAGGATGAAAACAAAGCATTGTGGGTATTACTAAGCACCCATTCCAGTCGCTTAGATCTAAAGCTGCATACTGTGTGTGTGTGTTTTTTTAAAGATTTTTATAAATTATCCAGCCATCATGAGAGTCTGAAATGTTAGTTCTGGCTCTGAGTGAAGGATTAAATTAGTGGCGCGGTGTATTACACAGTCACAGCATTTCTTTGGTTAAGCCTCATTAAGCCTCATGAATATTCACAATGTCATTATAAATATTCCGTCTCTACATGCTGGATGGTAAATGAACAACCTAAACGTATTAGAACAAGAATTAATGATTACCTTCACCTGGCTAGTTTCGCCCGAACCGACAGATGTGAAAGAATGCTCATGCACAGCAAGAACTCCTCGCTAAGAATTAAGGTGCTGTTCACATCCTCTCTATTTATTAAAAAAAAGGAAATAAAATACATATCTTCCAACCAATGATAGAAAACATACTGAATGAATTTCCCAAAAAGAATATTAAATCTACAGTAATTTCTTTCAGCATTTTAATATATCTCGGGTGAAAATAACACCTGGGTGTATAATATTAATGCCTTGACTTTTCTTAATTCCACAATACAGACAGGGTTCTGAATATCAACCATTGCTCAGTACTAATCACAGTGCTAATCAACTCTGACATCAGCAAGGCAACTGTAGAATCTCTGTTGCCAAGTTATGCGATGCTGGCGTGCCGTAAGACAACTGCTTTACTCCGCTCACATGCTGTTGTTTGTCACTCGCAGACATTCTTTACATAATAAACGATTCCATTTGGAATGCTACTATATTGGGCCCAATAACGTTTCAGGCTTTAACACTGATAGTCATTATCATATCAGAGAAGCTTTACTATTCGGGTTAGGACTGACTCCTTTATCTTGACCCTCCCTCCCACTCCCAAATCTGACAACTCACAACGTCCTACTCTCGACAAGAGAGTGATAACTTTGATTTTTGTGAGGCTTTTGTCTCCAAACGCATAGTAAAATGCGACAGTTCTCTGTTGGTTTGAATAAATTCAAAGCAGTATTTCCCCCTCATCACTGCGACGAATTTGCAAGTGGAGAGGAGAGGTAGAGTCCTGCAAAAAAATCAACCATCAAAGCATGAGTGGTTTCTAACGGCCGGAAAAGCTGTGACCCCACTGCTGTCCCAGCTGGCTTTGAAGTTGTTTACAGTAAAAATTCCACATGAGACAGTAAGGATGTGTGTGTGTGTGTGTGTGTGTGTGTGTGTGTGTGTGTGTGTGTGTGTGAGGGAGCGAGAGAGAAAACTAAGAGAGAGGGTTTGTATGTGTATTTACCGTCCCCACATGGATATAAATATTGTACTGTTGGATAGGCCTTGTGGGAACATTTGTCTCGTCCACGTGAGAAAAAGAAAATGCGCCCCCGAGAAAAAACAACAGCAACAAACTAAAGCCCTATCAGAATTTGAAAATATTTAAAGAGAGTTTTCCTTTTGGTTACTGATTTAAAGCTTACGTGGAGGTAAAAGTCAGGGTTTATTAATGATCTCCATTAATGATTACGTCAGACATGTGTGTCTATGTGTGTTCGCTGGCGATAAGAACAGTAGATCTTCTGTTCCGGCCCCACACCACCAACCCTCTTGCTTATTCATCAGGATGTGATCAGAACCCCATCACCCCTCATTCCATAAACCAGGTTAGGGTGTGGCACAGCCAGTTTCACCCCTGATCAAGTTTCCACTAAAACACCAATTCATTCCTAGGGGGGGGGCAACCGAAATATCCCTTTCCATTCGGTCCCTCTGCACATATCATTCACACGGCTGTAATATTAGTGAGTGTGTCAATAACCGCATGTAATCCGCCGCTAATAATAAGCAATTAAGATTTACAAGTGAGAGGGATCGGATGACAGATGACAGATCCGCAGGGCCAAAGATCAGATGTACAGCAGTTGAGTGTTAAGAAACCTGGCACGAAGCTTGTGGAGCTACTGGAAAACATGTGGCTTCGATTATAACCCGAGCCCAACATGGGATCTTCTCTTCCTACCTATTCAGTACGTCCGAGTGCATGCAAGGCTTTTGTAGTAAGTAGCATGCTGGAACACACGCTAGCAACAGTTCGGGCTTATTGTAGCCTCCTGCAAGACACATCCACGAGCAAACACAAAGCCAGGGCTGTGCGGTTTTGGCGATGAAAAGTCCCGAGTCCTTCTACACCTCGGACGGAATCTATTGCAGTGCTCAATGGAGACGTGGCTGATAATACCGACCCTGCTGCTCCAGCCGAACCGACAAAACGAGTCCCCTATACAGCAGTCCACATGTCTTTCTCAACTCATTTCGAGCAGGAAAAAAAAAACAAAAAAAAAAGAAAACAACCTCCCCTGCTTTCACACACTCGACCCAACCATTCACCTCCCTCGTACAAGTTTCACACAGCCGCCTGAACTGAACACAACGAGCGGTACGGAGAGAACTTACCCTGCTTACAGAAGCGCGTCCACGTCGCCTTCTTTACACCACCACCCCCTCGAAATGGATTTTTTTTTTAAAATAATGAATATATATGTATAAGGGATTCAAGGCCTGAGTTCGAACACCAGCCGAACCCAGTTCAGATGCGGTTGGTTGCGTAGAGGAGCGTCGTGGCGGTCGCCATGTCGGCCGGCTCCCCGTGGAGGCGGCAGTAGCAGCAGTAGGATTGTGCAGGAGCGCCTCCGCTCACTACAATGAACGAGCCGTCGACTGGGAATTACAGCCACCGCAGCCGAGCAGGGGTCTATACTGCCACCTAAAGGCCACGGCGAGATCACACGGCACCTACGCTTCATTAAAATGCTTTTATGTATGTATGTATGTATGTATGTATGTATGTATGTATGTATGTATTTATGTATTTATTTATTTATTTTAAACAATGATCTACATTTGCGTTAATACGGGCGTTACATATGCCACGCCATAAACCAACCCTATATCAAATAACCCATACAAAACATGTTTACACTTCCTTTTATCTATTTAGTCCCTACCACAATCTGTATGGAGACTTTGAATGTGCAATAACCTAACATTTAGCATCTTCATATTTTAACAAGTCACTAATGTTACATTTTTAAATACTTTGTTTTACATTTTACTTTTATTCATCTTAACGACTGAAACTTAATTTCGTTGTTTCCTGTGCAATGCAAATAAATAATGATATTCTGTATGTTATATTATTATACATTTCCAATATTGTCATCCATTCATGCATTGACTATACATCTAATCTTACTATACCTCTAATCCCTGAGTCTTATCTCAGGGAATCTCAGGGAAGAAGACATAGGAAACAGTTACAGGACACATTTGTACACTTAGAGTTGCAAAGTTTCCAAGATAAGAACATTTCCATAGGAATTAAAGGGGGAATATATGGAGAGAATTATTGGGAATACATCAACTTGAATCAAAATTGAATCAAATTGTATTTTTAAATCACAATTAAAATTGAAAACTTTATCTTTATCTTTATTTTTTTTAAATTCTGCATATAACAGGGGAAAAAACAAAAAATAAAACAAATGACAAAAATGGAATTATAAAACATTAAAAGTACAGGAGGCAGTATAAGTTTTAAGCATCGATTTGAATTCATCCAGTGTAGTTCTAATATGTCGGATAAAGCGGTAGAAAATGAATGATTGAATGATGAATGAATAGTTCTAATATGTACTGGGTTGTTGTTCAACATCTTAGGGACAGCCACTATGAAAGCTTGATCACAACTCCATTGTAGGTGAGATCGTGGTGCAGATAAGAGATGGTGATCTCTAGGTTGCTGCAACCAACGTAGGACATCGAGGTGGGTTATGAGGGAATAATTAAGTAGGAGGGGTATTTGGGGGCTTGGTTGCAGCAAGCTTTATAGACAAACACTTAGGTCTTAATATCAATATGTAACAAACTGGCAACCAATTAAACACATCCAGGGTAGATATTAACAGAGAACTTAAATGCAGTTTACCAAAACCAGATTGAATGCAAATTAATTTCAATTTTTACCTTGTACATTCATCAGTCTCATGTACACAGCACACTTACTGCAGGCCATTGAGGTCCTAATCCCCCTACATGGCATGTGCATTTTTCCATAACATAACACATGTCTTACATCCTATACAAAAATTGTTCATCTTGGCGAGTATTCACATTAATTACACAAATATTATATACATTTATGTTTAAAACATCCTTGTGCTGTAAGTTAAATTATTCTAACCTCTATTCTATAAGTCAAAATTTATTTTTGGTTTTAAATCTGTATTAGTTTGTATGTATAATAGTTTATATGTATGTTCTTTTATGATACAGTTTATATACATTTCCCCCATTTTTAATGAATTCCTATAATTTCCATAACATGGTCTTCGAAATGGGGAGAGGTATCAGAGGGTTGGGACCAGAGAACCTGAAGATTATGCTTCTCAGAATGCACAGGACAGGGGCGTTAGTGTATTGCGATATTGTATTGACGATCTCATTATTTTATATATGTATTTTTTAACAAAGAAACTGAAATATGAATTGGGGGAGAGATAAAAAGAGAGAGAATTTATTGACACATTTTCTGCTTTGGTCACATGTGGATACCAACAACAGTTTAGACTCAATTTTTACCCAGTGAATATTATGTTGTTGTGTTATGCTTTTATTATGTTGTGTAATAATAAAAACCCTTATGTGGGTAACACAGAATTTCTATAACTTACAGAACTGATTTCAGAGTTTTATAATCTACCTGGTGTCAATCTCAGAGTGTTCTGAGTCAATCCCTGGTGTTCCCTTTAGAGTCAGATTCCCCAATTTGTTGTGGTTTATCATTGATTAATATAGTGTATATGTATCCACTGATGTCCTACACCAAGGGTGGGCAATTATATTTTCCAAAGGGCCACATGAGAAACCTGAGGTGTGTTCGTGGGCCAAACCAACAATAAAGTTGAACATAATTTATGCTCAATATTAATTTTTTTCCACTTGTAAAGAATGGTAAAATATATGTTTATTATGCTACCAAAAGAATAAGGATATTCTATTTAAGGAAAAGAAAAAAAATCGCTGCATTTTTTCCTTAATTTTTATCACTGAGAATACTCCAACAATGTCAGCACTGCTGTGCGGTTATACTTTCTTCTGGTGCGGCAAAAAAGTCAAAGCAGTTCAGAGTGCTGGATTAAAAGGACCAAGGAGCCGGATGTGGCCCCCGGGCTGTAGTTTGCCCTCCCCTGTTGATATGTTTCATATCTTGTATATGGTCCTATAATGATGGAATACATTATGATATCGATGAGAGAGAGAGAGAGAGAGAGAGAGAGAGAGGTAGATAGATATATAGATAGTTTAATAGTTTATTAATAGTTGTATTATAATAATTATTCTCATTCTATGGTTCTATTCTAACCAATCACAGGGTATTTGAGCCTATATGCATTTGCCTACATGCATCTGTTGTCTTCAAAGTGCAGTTGCATAGGAACTGCAATCCTGTGGGACCCAAGTGAAAAGTCACCTGAATGAGCAAGCTTGAGCTAGGAGTCAAACATGAGGTTTGTGGGGCACAGAAATGCCATGTGTATTAATATAAGAGGGTATATGGCACTCCCATAGTACTCAAGCACTATAAAATATTTACAACTGTCACTCTGTCATCTTTAGTGACTGTTTATGGCGGAAGGGAAAGAAAATACATTGTACATGTGTAAAGGTGTGTGAATGGTGGCATGCAATGGACTGGAAAACAATCGATGAATTTCTGCCTTATTCCATGTGTTCCTAAGATAAACTATTATCCTGACAAAACTGATCTTGCACATGAGTAAAAATAGAAATTCAATCTGGGTGAATACTGAATAGACTTTACACCACAGAGAGAATAATATTTTTCCACATTTTCTGGCTGTATATATATATATATATATATATATATATATATATATATATACATATATATATATATATATATATATATATCTATTCATTCATTCATTCATCTTCTTCTACCACTATAAATCCCTCGGGTCACAGGGAGCCTGTGCCTATCTCAGGCGTCTATGGGCATGAAGGCAGGATACACCCTGGATGGAATACAACCCGTCGCAGGGCACACACACACATCATAATCACACACACATTCATACACTAGGGACAATTTTTACAAGGTGACAATCAACCTACCGTGCATGTTTTTGGACTGGGGGAAACTGGAGAACCCAGAGAAAAACCCCCTGAGACGCGGGGAGAACATGAAAACTCCACACACAGATGGCCGAGACGGGAATCGAACCCCGACCCTGGAGGTGTGAAGCGAACATGCTAACCACTAAGCCACTGTTCCCCTTTCTGGAAGTCTTTCTGGAAGTAAAGCTATATTATTTTGTTGATATATTATTGTCAATTAATTCCCTCAAGATATTTCCAATATATATATATATATATATATATATCTATATATATATATATATATATATATATATATATATATATATATATATATATATATTCATTCATTCATCTTCTACCGCTTTATCCGATCTTCCCTCGGGTCACGGGGAGCCTGTGCCGATCTCAGGCGTCTATGGGCATTAAGGCAGGATACACCCTGGATGGAATGCCAACCCATCGCAGGGCACACACACACACACATTCACACACACATTCATACACTAGGGACAATTTTCCAAGGTGCCAATCAACCTACCGTGCATGTTTTTGGACCGGGGGGGGGGGGGGGGGGGGGAAACCGGAGAACCCGGAGAAAAAAAAACCCCCTGAGGCACAGGGAGAACATGCAAACTCCACACACACATGGACCGAGACGGGAATCGAACCCGGATCCTGGCGGTGTGAGGCGAATGTGCTAACCACTACGCCACCGTGCCCCTATATCATATAATTAAATATATATATATTATATATATATATATATATATATATATATATATATATATATATATATATATCTATATATATATACAGTGGCAAGAAAAAGTATGTGAACCTTTTGGAATTTCATGGTTTTCTGAATAAATTTGTCATAAAATGTTATCTGATCTTCATCTAATTGTATCTGATGGGAGGTGGTAGCCCAGTGGTTAAGGTGTTGGACTCTGGACCGGAAGATCATGGGTTCAAACCCCACCACCACCAAGCTGCCACTAGTGGGCCCTTGAGCAAGGCCCTTAACCCTCAATTGCTTAGTTGTAAGTCGCTCTGGATAAGGGCGTCTGCTAAATGCCGCAAATGTAAATGTAAATCTAATTCATTGGTATTGACAAACACAATGTGTCTAAAAATAATAACACCAAAAAATACAATCTTTCTTGTCTTTATTGAACACAATCATTCAACATTCAAAATGGCAGTGGAAAAAGTAAGTGAAACCTTAGAATTGAATAACTGGTTGACCCCCCCTGGCAGCAATAACCTCAACCAGGCGCTTCCTGTAGCTGTGGATCAGACCTGCACATCGCTGAGGAGGAATTTTAGCCCATTCTTCCTGGCAGAACTGCTTTAGCTCTGTCATATTCTTTGGACGTCTCATGTGTATGGCCCTCTTCAAGTCAATCCATAGCATCTCTATTGGGTTGAGGTCTGGGCTCTGACTTGGCCACTCCAAAAGGCGGATTTTGTTTTTCTGAAGCCATTCTGTTGTGGACTTGCTCCGGTGTTTTGGGTCGTTGTCCTGTTGCATCACCCACTTTCTACACAGTTTCAGCTGATGTACAGACATTCTCACATTATCCTGAAGAATTGTCTGATATACTTGGGAATTCATCTTCCCCTCAATGATTGCAAGCTGGCCAGGCCCTGATGCAGCAAAGCAGGCCCAAATCATGATGCTTCCTCCACCGTACTTTACAGTTGGGATGATGTTTTCATGACGATATGCCGTGCCCTTTCTACGCCAGATGTAGTGCTGTGTGTTTTTTCCAAATAGTTCAATCTTAGTTTCATCAGTCCACAAAACATTTTGCCAATACCGCTGTGGAGTGTCAATGTGCTCTTTTGCAAACTTAAGGCATGCAGCAATGTTCTTTTTAGTAAGCAGCGGCTTCCTTCGCGGTGTCCTGCCGTGGATACCCTGCTTGTTCAGTGTTTAACGTATTGTAGACTCATGAACAGATATGTTAGCAAGTTCCAATGATGCCTTCAAATCTTTGGCTGTCATTCGGGGTTGTTTCTTTACCTCATTGATGAGTGTTCGTGGTGCTCTTGGTGTCATTTTGACGGGGCGCCCACTTCTAGGTAGAGTAGCAACAGTCCCAAATTGTCTCCATTTGTAGATTGTTTGCCGAACTGTAGACTGGTGAATTTCTAAAGTCTTTGAAATAACTTTGTAACCCTCGCCAGCTTCATGTAAATCAACAATTCTTGATCGTAGGTCCTCTGAAAGCTCTTTTTGGCGAGGCATGGCTCACATAATCATGTTCTTCTTGTGCAGAGCAAACTCCAAAGGTTTGAGGGGTTTTTATCAGTCAAAGTAGCTGTAGTCCACACCTCCAAACTTATTATCGTTTTTTTTAAAGCTTCTAGGTGTCCACTAGTAAGAGCTCTAGAGAAACAGCATCTGCACTTCCTACCATCCTACAGCAGAGGATGCCAAACATTTATGTGAAGAATGTGCATCATAACACAGAGGACAAAACCTCCCCACAATGTCATTGTCAGTAGCTCCAGTCCACAAAACAGTCAGTAACGTGATGTATGCTATGAATTAAATTCAAGTGACACCAGTTCAGCAAATAGAAGGGCTTCAAAACTTAACACATCGCTAAAGTACTCTCTGGCGATTCAAGGGAACAAATCACTCCATGGCTGTTATTGAATATTGTAGCTGGGGGGGTTTTACAATGTCATCCGGAAACAACTCACCTGGCATCAAGGTAATGGAAACTGCCATCATGAACTTTTTCCAGCAGGAAAGCATTTTTGATTTGAGTGACAGTACGTAGGCTTGCACCTGAGCACAGTTCACTGGAGTGTGGAAGAGCGATGATTGAATGCTCGCTCTCATCGCCTCGGCTTCTCCCAAATTGAAATGAAATTGTCATCCGAACAAATTGAAGGTATACTCCTTGGTGTTAGAGCAACAAAGGGTCGACGGGCCACTGGATTTGTTCTCGAGCACAAAAAACACACAAAACAAGTTCCTGCTTTTTGAGTTCCTAGACCAAAGAAGATGCACGCATTAATAGAAAGTAAGTTACAACAAGGATTTATTTATACATTTTTCAAATGTCAAAGCTGTAATGCAATATAAATATTTACTTGGAAACATCTTGAGGGAATTAATTCACAATAATATATGAAAAGAGTATAACTTTACTTCCAGAAAGACTTCTGCAAATAAAGACACACTATATGGACAAAAATATCAAAAAACCTGACTTCTCCATCCTTTTATAGCTCTTCCCTAAACTGTTAGGAGGCACAACATTCTATATGATATCTTTCTATGTGGTATCATAACATTTCCTCATTTCAACTAGAAAACAATGCAAACTTGATCCAGCAGGACAACGCCGCTGTGCACCAAGCCATCTCCATGAAGTTATGCTTTATATGGGTTGGAGTGAAAGATCTTGAGTGGCCTGCTATAGAGCTCTGATCTCAACCCTACTTGAACATGAACATTTACCACAACCCAGATGTCTTTACCTTAAATCATTAAAGACCTTGTGGCTACATGATCACAAATCTCCACTAACTCGGAAATCTAGTAGAATATCTTACCAGAAAATAGAGTTTATTGTAATAGTAAATGAATGTGGGATGGGATTTTCAAAAAGCACATTATGGCCAGGTGTCTACAAACTTTCTTTGCAAATAGTGTAGTAAAGAGACATAATCATGGAGTATAAAAAAAAAAATTATATATTATCATTCATTCATACACATTGTTTTCTTTTCAGGTATGGGAGGCCAACACAAAGGCATTACACTAGGGACCAACCACACACACCACAAAGGAGACATCCAGAGGCTCTTCATAGGGACTTAAGGGTATTAAATGCAGGTTGGACGGGGGAAATATAGAAATATCGGTGTATATATATATATATATATATATATATATATATATATATATATATATATATATATGTGTGTGTGTGTGTGTGTGTGTATATGATGTGTATATATTTATATATATATATATATATATATATATATATATATATATATATAATATATATATTCATTCATTCATTCATCTTCTACCGCTATATCCGATCTCCCTCCCTCGGGTCACGGGGCAGCCTGTGTGCCTATCTCAGGCGTCTATGGGCATTAAGGCAGGATACACCCTGGATGGAATGCCAACCCATCACAGGGCACACGCACACATTCACACACATACACTAGGGACAAACAATTTTCCAAGGTGCCAATCAACCTACCGTGCATGTTTTTGGGCCGGGGAGGAAACCCGGAGAACCCGGAGAAAAAAACCCCTGAGGCACGGGCACGGGGAGAACATGCAAACTCCACACACACACATGGTCGAGACGGGGAATCGAACCCGGATCC
This sequence comes from Kryptopterus vitreolus, assembly GCA_030449085.1. Classification (NCBI taxonomy): domain Eukaryota; kingdom Metazoa; phylum Chordata; class Actinopteri; order Siluriformes; family Siluridae; genus Kryptopterus; species Kryptopterus vitreolus. The sequence continues at coordinate 8,010,371 of JACRUU010000011.1, read as the reverse complement.
TGGCGGTGTGAGGCGAACATGCTAACCACTAAGCCACTGTGTCCCTTATATATATATATATATATATATATATTATATATATATATATATATATATATATATATATATATATATATATATATATATATATATATATATATATATATATATATATATATATATATATATATATATATATAAATATATAAATATTTAAATTTATATATACATTTCTATTATATATAAATTCACAATAAATGTATTGTGGTTTCTTTCTTATGTGGTCTCATGTGCTTTTTTTCCTTAATACTGTCATATTTGGTTTCAAATCCAAATGCATTTTTTCTTTTCGTTTTGGAAAGAAAGAAAAAAAACGGTTTCATTTTTTGACAGTGTGCTTGCATCATTTCCACATTACACCAAGCATGTAATTAACAGTGACTGCTATAACATATCTGTTTTTGTTTTTGTTTTATCTATAAGACCCTAATAAAGAACTGTAAAGTAGTCTAACTGCCAGCAGTTGAGCCAGCACGTGATCTTAGGCTTCTCAATAGCTGTTCACCCATGAAAACCCGCAGTGTTCAGCTCCTCCGGACGTTGCAGCAACGGCAGAAGAATTCGACATGCTAAGCTTTTCCAGCCCTCTGTGGGTTTGTTTGCCAGCTGTTGTCGCTCCGAGGCATTTCATCTTTACAATAGCGTCACTTACAGTTGACCCAGGCAGCTGTAGCAGTGTGGAAATTTGATCTACTCAGTTGTTGGAACGGTGGAACCATTAGGAAGTTCATTATAAGCTCTCCAGAGCTCTCCATTCTACTGCAGTCGTCTTTTTTTTTCTTCTGCATTTTCCGTACAGAGATTACACAACCGAGTGCACAATTTCACACCTGTATCAGCTAAAGGTGCACCTCAAATAGCTCAACTCTATTCCATCGAAAGGGGTGGAAAAAGTGCATTTTGAATGACTCATTACTACAGCGTTCTGTAAAAAGCACCGAACTGAACATTCTTCATTAGATATTTTGTTAAGCTGGTTTTTTTGGATCAGGACATTCGCATTCACACGAACGTATACACGCAACAATGTAGGAGTGTTGAAATTGGTAGACTGTGTAATCAGAAGATAATCAGAGTCTCTTGTAATATGTGTGTGTGTGTGTGTGTGTGTGTGTAAGTGAGAGGGGGGGTGGGTGTAAACTGGCTGTGGTGCCTCCACACCACCTACTCATTCCTATGTTGAGCAGAGGGATGAGGGATAAAAAGATGCAGCTCTGTTCTTCTCTTCATTTCTTCATTCCAGCCGCCCACCTGCTTTCTAGGTCCCTAAGAGCAAAAGCTTCTGTGATGAACACACACACACACACACACACACACACACACACACACACACACACACACACACACACCCACACACTAAGGTGCTATGAACATTGAGGTAAAGGTTATGAGACACTCTAGGCACACAAAGCACACATGCACTCAAACAAGCTTTGTGTGTGTTACAGATTAAATGTTGTGTTTGATTGCTATTCAAGGTCATGTGCTCCTTTTAGTGTTATAGGTGAATATCTTTGGAGAAATGTATGCATTATACATAAGCACTGGTCCAGCATCAGATGTATGACCCGAAAAGCAATTTGACAAGTAAAAGCATCAATGTTTTGAAGAAAGTAATGCTGGCATTGCAGGGGTGCTATTTCCTGCCCAGTGATTTTCCAGCCTGCAGAAGGAGAAGCTCATCTTCCACACATATACACACACACACACACACACACACACACACACACACACACACACACACACACACACACACACATATGAATCATATTGCACATCTATGCCAGTATGGGAAGTGAAAAAGTGAGAGAATATAGGAGAAAGCGTAGCATTGATCTTAGCAATTAGTGCTGCGATGATAATAATAATAATAATAATGCACATATTCCCATTAGTACTTTCACTCTATTATCCTGTTTAAAAACAACAAAGACGAGTATAAACACCATTTCTAACTGCAGGGAAAACAAAGCTGCACTAATGCCAAAAAGGAATAATCAAACTCACTCATACACACACACACGTACACACATACATATCCATCATTAGTGGCATGAGTGTAGATAGTGCAGCTCTGCATTGATCCTATAATGGATCAATGCTATTAAGTTCTCAACACAAGCCCACTCTTTCACTTAATGCATTATACAACGATAATTTGAATGGGTCAAATTATGACAGGGTTAATGGGTTCGCACTGGGAAGACACTGAGTATCTTGCTGCACAGGAACATGACCAACTGCCCAAATCCCCAACAAGACTGGGGATTTTGATTGGGGTTTTGAAACCAAATAGTGTAGTAGCACATTCTCGTGGAGTGTTACTTGTAATTAAGGAATGTAATAAAATCTATTTGAATATATGGGAGGGGCATGGTGGCTTAGTGGTTAGTACATTCGCATCACACCGCCAGGGTCGGGGTCCGATTCCCGTCTTGGCCATGTGTGTGCGGAGTTTGCATGTCCCTCCCGTGCCTCAGGGGTTTTTTCTCCTGGTTCTCAGGTTTCCTCCCTGGTCCAAAAACATGCACGGTAGGTTGATTGGCACCTTGGAAAATTGTCCCTAGTGTATGAATGAATGTGAATTGAATGTGTGTGTGCCCTGTGATGGTTTGGCATTCCATCCAGGGTGTATTCTGCCTTAATGCCCATAGATGCCTGAGATAGGCACAGACTCCCCGTGACCCGAGGGAAGATCGGATATAGTGGTAGAAGATGAATGAATGAATGCATGAATGAATGGGGATTTTGGTCCTCTTATTATTTTGTATCTTGTTTTTTTTTACCATCTTTCTTTTGTGCTGTGAGATATAGAGACCACTGTCATTAGCAAATACTGCACTAGCAAATACAAATTCCCCAACCAACCAAATTCCCCTATTAGCATGCGCTAATAACAATCAGGAATGATGGCTGGGGCCCATATCTAAACTAGTGCATGCACTGTATTATTCTTGATGCTGTCTGCTGCGGTCTGCAAATCGAATAAAGCCGGAGCACACATTCTTCAGCGGCATTATTCGACACTGCACATTAAGCCATATAAAGAAAGATTCCCACTGAGAGGCCGAACTTCCTGCGCTTCGCTGCAGTCCCAGAACACTCTCAGACTGACAATGTGCTTTCTAAACACTATCCCATGTCTGTATCTGCTCCCATATGCAATCTCTGACAAACTGCTACAATCGTTGACGGTTAATAAAGAGGCTGCTTATGTTGTCTAAACATTTTTCTTCCTTTTAAATGTCTTTCCATCTTTGAAGTCCTGCCACTTCACACTTCCTTTATCTCCTCCCTTCATCTCTCTCTCTCTCTGTAACACTGTGTAACGCTGAGCACAAATCTAGTGCGAATAAACTGTATAGAAGAAGAAACGTACGAGACGTGTACTGTGAATCCACAAACAACTGGGTGGCAAATATTATGTAATGATAATGTCTCAACATTAAGATTTCATAGGCTTCTGTAAACACACAAAGACAACAAGAGAAACTAATCTAATAGACACACACACTTACATGGACACACACACACACACACATACACATACAGGTAAACCGTGATTCAGTTTATTACTTATACGTGAATGCAGACTCCAGACTGTGAGTTCTCCCGAGATCTCACCCAGCATCTCCAGTCTTCCCACGCATCACAGAACATCCGACTGCTGCTATCGCTACCTTATGTAACGCTTTCGATGAAAACAGCTCTCTCGACGCAGGAGGTCGGGAGGGAGAGTCCGACCAGTGACTAGCAGCCTCAAATCAATCTTACATTAGAAATACTGCAGAGGATATGGTTTCGTAAGCGAGTAATGCAGAGCCATGTAACAAAACCTTTAGAGCTTTATCCTGGTGGTTCCCAGGTTTATCGTAGCCGGGATATATTCAATGTGGAAATACACTTTCGTCGTAAAGCATCATTTATGCACAAACTGTCTTTGGACAGACAACCTAGAGGAAAACCACATGGACTCAGAGACATGTTGGACTATACAGATAGTAACCTACATTCAAATTCAAACTAGTGACCCTGGTACTGTTCACAACATTCTGCTCCGTAACAGATGCTCATAATTATGTTAATATGATGTAACACTGGGTCTGTATCTGCTATAAATGTAAGCAAATAAATAAATAAATACATACATACAAAATATATATGTATGTATGTATATGAATATATATATATATATATTCATTCATTCATTCATCTTCTACCGCTATATCCGATCTTCCCTCAGGTCATGGGGAGCCTGTGCCTATCTCAGGCGTCTATGGGCATTAAGGCAGGATACACCCTGGATGGAATGCCAACCCATTGCAGGGCACACACACACTCACATTCACACACACATTCTTACACTAGAGACAATTTTCCAAGGTGCCAATCAACCTACCGTGCATGTTTTTGGACCGGGAGGAAACCGGAGAACCCGGAGAAAAACCCCCTGAGGCACGGGGAGAACATGCAAACTCCACACACACATGGCCGAGACGGGAATCGAACCCGGATCCTGGCGGTGTGAGGCGAACGTGCTAACCACTAAGCCACCGTGCCCCCACATATATATAAATATATATATATATGGTAATTCTATTATAATATACTCCTTCCTGAAGTGCTTTTCCGTTCTCAGGTTGTACATATTCACCACACGGTACACAAAAATGTCTGCAGAATAACGCAGTGTGAACCACATCAGTTTACCGGTCACTGCACCAATGTGACATGATTACTTTAACATATGAAACAAAGCAGAAACATATCCCTCAGCAGCAGCCAGCGGACAAAAAACAGCTGCCCGTGGCACTGTCAAATATGCGAAAATATCCCCAGATGCAGTCTGAGAATAAAAAATGAAACTGTATAAACATTGAAAGAGCATTGCACTGAGAAAGCAAAATCTAAATGTTCTTTTTTTGCAGTTTGGGGGAGGATAAAAAATCAGACCTTTTATTTTGAGCTATTTTTGGTATGGGCAGACATGTTCTGAGCCCTGAACTTGTATTTTTAGCTTGTATAAATATTGTGACAGTTGGCTGAACCCTGGTTTTAACTGTTCACTGCTTGTAGCTGCATAGACGGGAAAAAACACGCCGCAGCACTGACCGTGTTATTGCTAGAATGAACGGGTGGAAACAAACAAACGCCACTGTTGTGTTTATCCGTAGACCATTTACAACATTTGACAGCCATTCTTCCTTATCCAGAGCAACTTATAATCACACTATAAGGGCAAAAGTATCAGGACACCTGACTGCTTAACCAGCAAGGCCAGTGATGATATTGCATTCTGAAATACATAATATGGACATGATTCCTATTATGTAGGTGTGACGGCCGTGTGTTTGATGGGCAGCACTGGCTCACAATCTCTGCTTCAGTCAAGCCTAAAGGTGTTTAGTGGGATTTGGTGTGGGCTAGTCGAGCTCTGGCATCCCCTAAACCCAGACTTTCCATCAGACTATCAAACAGGCGTTTGATAGTCTACGTTTTACGCCCCATGCACCTCAGCACCGTGACCTCTCTATGTGACTTTACCTGCTCTTCTGCTTGAGTTGCTGCTGTTCCATAACAATTCAGTTAACTTACATAGGATTGTGTATATACTAGAGATAAAATTTCACATACTTATTTCAGTATCACACTCACTGACCTCTTTAGAACATATAAAAGTGCTTTAAAATGCAGACTGAATGGCAATATGGGCACGAATTTATACACCCGTGGCAATGCCTCAGACTGAACCAAACAAACATATTCAATTATTACTATAGGTGTCCCAATACTTTTGCCCATATCATGTATATATGGGCACTATAAACAGGGGAGGGAGTAGCTCAGTTGTCTAAGGTCCCCAGTATGGCCATGCTTGGGTCCTTGAGCAAGACCCTTAACCCTCTGTGCTCCAGCAACCAACAACAAGCTGGGATATGCGAAGAAACAATGTCACTGTGCTGTAATGTATATGTGACAAATAAAGGCTATTCTATTCTTCTTCTATATCTTCTTGCGTGTTCCTTGGAATATTGAACTAATGCAAATAGCCAGTCAAACCAAACAAACATGTTCTAATTGATGTTTAGGGTTAATTTGGATAATCGTAAAGCTTTCCTAAAGGGTGCTGAAAATGAATGAACATGCTTTGTAACAGAACTCTATATGGCTCAAACTTTATAGACACCTGACAATCAACCACATGTGATGCAGTTCTCCTTTGCTGCTATAATTGCCTGCCCTCGTTTCACTCTTCGTTTTTTTTCCCCTCCACTAGATTTTAGAGCGTGGCTGTGGGGATTTGTGCTCGTTCAGCAACAAGAGCAGTAGTGAGGTCAGAGCTCTGTACAGGCCACTCAAGTTACTTCCACTCCTCCATAGCTTCGTGAAGCTAACATTATGCACAGGGGCATTGTCGTGATGAACACATTCAGGCTTCTTAGTTACAAACATGGGAAATCTTACAGCAAGAACAAACGTTCTATACAAATGTGGGCATTATGTCACCTTCGGAGATGATGTACACTTCAAAAGGTCAACAAGAATTTGAAGTGACACGTTCTCAGTCCCGCAAGCAGCAGACATCATTTCGAGTCGTATCAGTACAGTTTAGATTTACGGTCCACACAGTAAAAAAAAAAAAAAATGCTGTAGCTAAAACCTTCCCTGTAACATGATGATTCATGTTTTCATCTTCAGTAAGCTCTATATCTAGTCCGAGACTTGGTGGATCAGGACCTTTCCCAGGAGGATGGCAGAGAATGATACAACCAGAAACTAATTCACACCTAGAGGTATTGTTTTAAGGTACGAGGTTAGTGGAGAACCTGCAGAAACACACACAGGGGATGTGGAGAACATGCTAAACTACATACTCCAACCTTGCTGTTTGAAATTCCAGTAGATTGTAGGTGCATTAAAAAAAAGACCTAAAGGAAGGATTTCAGGACTTTGCTTTAACTCTTATGTGTTTGTATTTTCCAGTGCCTGCTAGGTTTTGCTTCAGTAGTAAGGTGAAGTAGGCGAGTTTGACACGGTTTGGACATGTACAGAGGAGGGTCATGGAGTACATAAGGAGAAGAATGCTGAGGATGGAGGTGCCAGGTAGGAGGAAAAGAGGAAGGCCAAGGAGGTTTATGGATATTGTGGAGGAAGACATGAAGGTAGGTGTGTGTGTGTGTGGGGGGGGGGGGGGGCTGTAGGCAGATGTAGAGGACAGGTTGGTATAGAGAATCTGATCTACTGTTTTGCATGTATACATTTCAATACCTTTGGCAAAAAATAGATAATTGAGTAGTAGAACTCGAGTCAACAGCTGCAACATATTTACCTTCCTAGTCCTTCTTGTTACTAAGATTTATGTCACAAAATACCATTAAAATCAAGGTCACACAACAATAACATCTGACCTTGCTATAACCTTGATGCTACTTGAGTCCATTCTAAAATAGAACTAAGATAAGATCGATTTATCAATCAGAAATTAATATTCATCATCTATTAATTCCGGAAACGTCTTCGTGACTATTGTTTTCTCTGCTTGTTAAGATATTTTTAGAAATCCTACAAACCAGTGCTTCTTCTTGAGATATCGCCCTAATGAGACTCCCGGATAGCCAAAAACGAGTGGAGGCATAAAAAGTTAATGATGTCAAAACAAACTTCAGCTGACTGTAACAAGGTCGAAAATGTTTTTTTTTTTCCCTTTCACAAATGTGTGAAGAATAATCCTTGGGATTGTACTCAAAGAGCTCCTTTACAACTGTAACACTACACATCCGCATGCACACATTATAATCTGTTAACACTTGTTCTCAGAAGAGGAAACGTGAGGAGGGAGGGGTGGGGGGAGGAGGGGGGTTGGTGGTTGGGTGCAAAGCAGCGAGAACAGAACATGAGGAATTTGACTCTGAAATTCCCCTCAATCAACATCTTTCACCCTCCATCACTTACACCATCTGTGGCACAGTGGATCTGTTACTATTAGTGTAGAAATGTTAAATGGGGCTTATATTTAACAACCAAGTGTGCGTCTTCAAGACTAACTGAGGCAATAACTATTAGGGTTTTCAATTAGCTTTTCATGTATTCTCAATGAGATTTGAACCTGAACCCGCTAATTATGCAAATGTACTTCTGTGTATGCAAAAAAACTATCCAAAATGTAATTAAACAATAAAAATGTTGGACGGTTTAATTGTGAACATTACTGAGTATCTCACTGGTTAAGGCTGCTGAGCAGAAGGTCGGGGGTTCGAGCCTCGGGTATCACCAAGCTGCCACTCTTGGGTCCTTGAGCAAGGCCCTTAACCCTTTGTGCTCCAAGGGTGCACTCGGACCCTGCATCCAAACAACCTGGGATATGCGAAGTCACCATGCCATAAGGTAACCCTAAATACATTCAAACACTAATGCCGCCCCCCCCCCCCACCCCACCCCGAACACAACCTTTAATGCTACACCTGAAACTACATCTCAACATAGAATACACACACTTTGTGTTCACAAAAAAAAAAAAATAAAAAAAATAAAAAAAAGAGCAGGAGGAAAAGAGGACAAATGAACACACCATTGTTTTTATAAGTATGTAAATAAAAGCAAGGCAGCTTGCATGTGAAGAACTTGTCTCTCCAATACTATTTTCCCTACAGTCATGGCTTTTTATTAAAGGAGCGTTAGCAATGATGTGTTGAACACACTTTATTGAGGTGCCAAATGAAAGAGTGTCACCATTCATTCAGAAAGGAGAGAGTAAATGTTCACATAAAAAAATATAAAATCAACAATGAATACACAGCACCTCACTGCTCTGGTCTGACCGGAGTGATCGTCGTTTTTTTTTTTTTGGCTCAAACTCTTTAAATCTGCTTTCGGGTTGCTCGGCTTTCTGGTCATGCACTCGGTCCACGGGCTCACACTCACAGGAAGAAGGAGCCGGAGTGGAACGGGCAACATCCATATTTGTATTTAAATTACCGGCATCATCATCAATGAATTTCATTACTGTCTGAAATTGGTTTTCTCCCTGTGCACCCCCCCCGCGTGTGTGTGTGAGAAACGCTAGCACTACACTGGAGTTGGATGGCACCGTGTGAACAATGTTTAACCCAAATCAGGAGCAAAATTCAAATGCTGGATGATGAAATCTCCACAGAAACGGAAGGAGGCCTGGGGTTTTCTGTGCTCAGAGTCCAGCGATAATCTCTCGGAAAGAAAACACACAACTGATACATAACATCACACTGATGTTCAAGGGGAAACGAAAGAAAATACAGAATCGTCTACAAGTTCCATCCTTCAGAACAACAAAGACCAAAGAGGGGAGGATAAGATGTTAGATTGTTTTTTTGTTGTTTTTTTTTTTGGTAGTGTTGAAGCGAGTGATCATCCTATCTTTATCCTACCTCTAATCGATCTTTTATTAAAGTTTAATGGTTTGAGGTTGTGGAGGTCGATTCCTCGCCTAGAAGAGCTCTGTCTAAGTTACATGATTAAAACACATCTTCAAGATCAAAATGGCTTGAATTAACAGGGAAACAATTTATGAATTTCAAAAAAAAACAAAAAAAAAAAAAAAAAACAAAAAAAAAAACCCAATGGCTAAATAGTGTTAACATACCTAAGGAGTAAGCGTAGCCTCCTACTCCACTAGGAAACAGGGCACTCACTCTTAAGGCTAGTGCACTTCTCTGTGAGTCAGTCAGGTAAAGTGACAAAAACGGCTCATTCGGACATATTTATAGATACGCCGGAATGAATTACACTATGAGAAAACTGATGCACCAGAAAGAACATCTATTGAAATGTATGTGTATTGTGTAAATGTATATGTCTGTGCCTGCATGTTTGTGCATGTGTGTGTATGTGTATATGTGTGTGTGTGTATGTGTGTGTTTGCGCGAGCCCTCGGGCTGGAGGGTTATTGTATATTGCAGGAGGAGCAGCAGGGATCGTCTTTGTCTGGCAGCGCTGCGTAGTCCATCTGTCGGACGATTTCGGCGAACAGTTCATCCACCATGGTCTTGCTCTTGGCTGAAGTCTCGATAAAGGGACAGCCCCATTCCTCAGCCAGAGCCTGACCCTCGCTCACAGACACCTCCCGCTCACTCTCCAGATCCACCTTATTGCCCACCAGGATCACCGGCACCTTCTCATACCTGCGGAGAGAAAACCAACGTCAGCTTCCTGCTGCCGAGCTGTTCACTCTCGTTCTCTGAATTACTTACTTTTAATGACGTCAGGATATATATATATATATATATATATATAGAGAGAGAGAGAGGGAGAGAGATATATATATATAAGATATATATATATATATATGATATATATATATATAGATATATAGATATATATATATATATAGATATATATATATATATATATATATAGATATATATATATATATATATATATATATATATATATATATATATATATATATACATATATATATATATATATATTATATATATATATATATATATATATATAATATTATAATATATATATATATATATATATATATATATATATATATGAGGGAGAAGAAAGGGGAAAAAAACACACACACACACAAAGGTATCAGTGCCCAGAAAAGAAAAGTTTGGAACGAGAGCAAATCGGTGAGCTTCTGAACGGGTGAATAAACCAACTAATCGGTCATTAAAGCCACCCTGATGTCTGGATTAGTTTGATGCTTTTTAGATGTGGCACCATACAGAGCGGTGCTGTTAACTACTCATTAGCCAGGCCTGCACGCAAACAGCAGCCAAGTAACGGGAACGATGTAGAGACGTATTCCTTCACTGACTCTTAATCATAGTATTTTTTGTTATACCCCATACAGGCATAACACTATGACATAACATTTTGAATGGTGAAGTGAATAACACTGATTATCTCTTCTTCATGGCTCCTGTTAAAGGCTGAGACTTAAAGTGAACATTTTTGATGTTGAGGCGTTAAAAGCAGGAAAAACGGGAACGCATATGGATTCGAGTTTGACAAAGGCCAAAACGTGAAGGCTAGACAACCCGGGTCAGAGCATCTCCATAGGTGCACTGTGGTCCCGGTCTGCATAGTGACCCGAGGAAGGCAGAGGAGTGAACCAGCGACAGGGTGACTAATGCACATGGCGAGTGAAGGCTGACCCGTGTGGGCCGATCCATCATACGAGTCAGCTCAAACTGCTGAAGAACGTACTGATGATAATACTAGATGGGTCAGAACTGTTTTGGCAGCAAAAAGAGACCAACACAATATTAGACTGGGAGTCATAATGTTATGCCTTATCGAAGTATCTAGCTTTCTATCCCGAATAACAACTATTACTGAATCTGGGTGAAATAAATTCAAAACCTGTTCACTGTAAACAGTTTGTTTTCAGCTTTCAAATAATGAACAAAGCGGGGGGGGGGAGACAGGTTACGGTGCTTGTAAAGCTGAACATGTACACACTTGCAAAACACTCATTAGGCAAAAATTTGGCGACTGGAAAAACGCATGGCTCTGCCAAGCATGTGCGAAAGCCACGGAAATCAGCTGAGCATGGAGCTGAAACTAAATAATTATTAGATACAATTAGATCAATCACACATACAGCTTTTATTTGTTATTTAGTAAGAACACGGTTCCGGCCTTTAATCAGTTTAGGTTGATTCAGTCATTTGTACATCAGATCAGAATCATACCCAAGATTACTTGGAACCAGACAAAGGAGAACTTGTTCAGATAATGAGGAAGTGATTGTTTTAGGTGTAAATCTCACCTGCCTAAACTTAGCGAGACAGGTCTCTTATAATGAACAAATCATTTATTTGTCTTTGTAATATTTTAAGAAAAATCTTATTTTTTAATTGTTGAAGTTGCATACAAGAATACTGCGCAAAAAAAATCCATTTTAGTAAATGTAATTGCCTCTTCAATGGCCACACAGTAAGTCACATGCAGCCACTCATTTAATGAACTTATTATAAATATTCACACTCATTTATTTATTTATTAGATCTTGTAATGGCACACACTTGATCCCTGATCTGTATGGAATTTGGTAGGTTTAACTGCAAGTTTAATAATAATAAAAAAAATATTATAAAAATAATAAAAATGACACGATTGCAGAAAGAAATAGTTTTTTCCTGCTGATATTGCATTTAAAGTTTAAAAAAAAAGTAATGTAATCTGAACGCTGCATTTTTTTTCTTTGCACCACTCAATGTTGATTAATAATGATAAATAATAATCCATCTATCCATCTTCCTCCGCTTATCCGGGACCGGGTCGCGGGGGCAGCAGTCTAAGCAGAGATGCCCAGACTTCCCTCTCTCCAGCCACTTCCTCTAGCTCCCCCGGGGGGATGCCGAGGCGTTCCCAGGACAGTCGAGAGACATAGTCCCTCCAACGTGTTCTGGGTCTTCCCCGAGGCCTTTTCCCGGAGGGACATGCCCGAAACACCTCCCCTGGAAGGCGCCCAGGAGGCATCCGAAATAGATGCCCGAGCCACGCCAGCTGGCCCATCTCGATGTGGAGGAGCAGCGGATCTACTCTGAGCTCCTCCCGAGTGACTGAACTTCTCACCCTATCTCTAAGGGAGCGCCCAGCCACCCTGCGAAGGAAGCTCATTTCGGCCGCCTGTATCCGGGATCTTGTCCTTTCGGTCATGACCCAAAGCTCATGGCCATAGGTGAGAGTAGGAACGTAGATCGACCAGTAAATTGAGAGCTTTGCCTTTTGGCTCAGCTCCCTCTTCACTATGACGGACCGGTACATCGACCGCATTACTGCAGAGGCTGCACCGATCCGCCTGTCGATCTCCCGTTCCATCCTCCCCTCACTCGTGAACGAGACCCCAAGATACTTGAACTCCTCCACTTGGGGAAGGAGCTCTCCACCAACCTGAAGTGGGCTAACCACCTTTTTGCGGCTAAGGACCATGGCCTCGGACTTGGAGGTGCTGATCTTCATCCCAGCTGCTTCTTCACACTCGGCTGCAAACCTTCCCAGTGCATGCTGAAGGTCTTGGCCTGATGGAGCCAACAGGACAACATCATCGGCAAAAAGCAGAGACGAGATCCTGTGGTCCCCAAACCAGACTCCCTCCAGCCCCTGGCTGCTCCTAGAAATTCTGTCCATAAAAATAATGAACAGAACCGGTGACAAAGGGCAGCCTTGCCGGAGTCCAACATGCACCGGAAACAGGTCTGACTTACTGCCGGCAATGCGAACCAAACTCCTGCTCCGTGCATACAGAGATCGCGCCCGCCCTCAACAGAGGGCCTCGGACCCCATACTCCCGGAGCACCCCCCACAGAGTGCAGCGAAGGGACACGGTCGAATGCCTTCTCCAAATCCACAAAGCACATGTGGACCGGTTGGGCAAACTCCCATGATCCCTCCATCACCCGGTATAGAGATGGTCCAGTGTTCCACGGCCAGGTCGAAAACCGCATTGTTCCTCCTGAATCCGGGGTTCGACTAAAGGCCGAATTCTCCTCTCCAGTACCCTGGCATAGACTTTCCCAGGAAGGCTGAGGAGTGTGATCCCCCTATAGTTGGAGCACACCCTCCGGTCCCCTTTCTTAAAAAGAGGAACCACCACCCCGGTCTGCCAATCCAGAGGCACCGTCCCCAGCTGCCACGCGATGTTGCAGAGGCGTGTCAGCCAAGACAGCCCCACAACATCCAGAGACTTCAGGTACTCAGGGCGGATCTCATCCACCCCCGCTGCTCTGCCACCGAGAAGCTTCTCAACTACCTCGGTGACCTCAGCTTGGGTGATAGATGACGCCACCTCTGAGCCCATGGCCTCTGCTTCCTCATCGGAAGGCATGACTCCGGGGTTGAGGTGATGTCCCCAGTTGAAGTCAACAGATCCCCACCTCCACTGTAGACAGTTTTGGCAGGGCACTGCTTCCCCCTTCTGATATGTCGGACGGTTTGCCAGAACTTCTTTGAGGCCGACCGATAGTCCCTCTCCATGGCCTCTCCGAACTCCTCCCATACCCGAGATTTTGCCTCAACAACCACCCGGGCCGCAGCCCGCTTGGCCTGACGGTACCCATCAGCTGCCTCAGGGGTCCCGAGAGCCAACCAGGCTCGGAAAGGACTCCTTCAACAGCTTGACGGCATCCCTTACTTCCGGAGACCACCACCGGGTTCTGGGATTACCGCCGCGACAGGCACCTGAGACCTTGACGGCCGCAGCTTAGAATGGCTGCATCGACAACGGAGGTGGAGAACATGGTCCACTCAGACTCAATGTCTCCAACCTCCCTCGGGATCTGGTTGAAGCTCTGCCGGAGGTGGGAGTTAAAGATGTCTCTGACAGGGGGTTCTGCTAGGCGTTCCCAGCACACCCTCACAATACGTTTGGGTCTGCCGAGTCTGTCCAGCTTCCTTCCCCGCCATCGAATCCAGCTCACCACCAGGTGGTGATCAGTTGACAGCTCCGCCCCTCTCTTCACCCGAGTGTCCAAAACACACGGACGGAGGTCAGATGAGACAACCACAAGGTCTATCATCGATCTCCGTCCTAGGGTGTCCTGGTACCATGTGTACTGATGGACACCCTTGTGCTTGAACATGGTGTTCGTTATGGACAAACTATGGCTAGCACAGAAGTCCAATAACTGAGCACCACTCGGGTTCAGATCAGGGGGGCCGTTCCTCCCAATCACGCCCCTCCAGGTATCACTGTCGTTGCCCACGTGGGCATTGAAGTCCCCCAGTAGAACAACGGAATCTCCAGTCGGGGCGTTTATCAGCGCCCCTCCCAGAGACGCCAAGAAGGCCGGGTACTCTACACTGGCATTCGGCCCATAGGCACAAACAGTGAGAGACTTTTGCCCAACCCGAAGGCGCAGGGAAACGACCCTCTCGTTCACCGGGGTAAACTCCAATACATGACGGCTAAGATGGGGGGCTATGAGCAGGCCCACACCAGCCCGTCGTCTCTCACCGCCGGCAACTCCAGAATAATGGAGAGTCCAGCCTCTCTCGAGGAGTGTGGTTCCAGAGCCCAGACTGTGGGTGGAGGTGAGCCCGACTATCTCTAGCCGATATCTCTCAACCTCCCGCACAAGCTCGGGCTCTTTCCCAACCAGCGAGGTGACATTCCATGTCCCTAGAGCTAGTCTCTGTGTCCAGAGGTCGGGTCGTCGAGGCCTCCGCCTTCGACCACTGCCCGAACCACATTGCACCGGTCCCTTATGAGCCTTCCTGCAGGTGGTGGGCCCACGGGGAGGTGTCCCCACGTCACTCATTCGGGCTGAGCCCGGCCGGGCCCCATGGGTGGAGGCCCGACCACCAGGCGCTCGCTTTCGAGCCCCAGCCCCGGGCCTGGCTCCAGGGAGGAGCCCCGGCTGCGCCATACCGGGCGACGTTACGGTCCTTGATTTTAATTTTTTCATAAGGGGAATATGAATATAAATAATAATATAAAAATCAATTCCAAATAACTTGTTAAAAGAGTATGCGCACTGTATGGTATTTTCTTAATGATTCCAAACCATGGAACCTTATTCATCCCAGTTCTTTCTTTTTTCATTTGCAGCCTTTTCTTTTACCACAGAAGTCCAAGTTTAGCGGATGATGCATCAGTAATAACGGATTGCAGGAAACAGTAATTTGGCTCAATTAATTTTTGTACTCAACTAGAGAAATCGTTACAGCCTGAAAGAAAAATGCAATGCAAAAAAGATGTCGAGAGAATGAGGAATCAGCAGTACAGCAGCATTAATGTCTCGTGGGAGATCATAAGAGAAATGACTGCAACCCGAAGAGAAACGACTAGAGGGTGAATAGGTTTGCTTTAATGCTATATTCATTTCGATTGTTAACGCCTGCTTCAGACCCGTGTCAAAGAGAACAACCAGCGGGACAACAGAACGGACTTCTCCTTTTGTCGTTACGCTCTGGCTTTGCTGGATAAAATATTCATGCCATTTAAGTCATGCAGCATTCTGTAAAAGGCACAAATGCACACCGTGGTGCAGCAGTGTGCCGGTCAAGTCCGCATAGGATAAAGTCAATGGGCATCACAGAGCTCAGGAAGCCGCATTCCTGAAGGAAATGGATAAAGTCTTGGCAGTGTTACAACACGAGAATACAGGTTTTTGTGGACTGCCTTTTTTTTGGTCATGTCCTGTCTGAGAATAACGCAGGAGCAGGCTCAGCATAATGTTTTCAATGTGGGACGTTGGCAGATGAGTCTCTATGGGAGCATCTCATTTCCATTTTAATGATAAAACAGCAGAGCAGTAAAGTTTTACAATAATGTGCAGCAAAGCCAGACAATTCTTGGGGCATTCTAGCTTACTGACTAACTTAATAACAACAAAAACAGCAAAAAAAAAGGAAGTCCGTCTATAAATTTGGAAGCACAAAATAAAAAAATGAAAAAAAACCTGCAGATTTATATTCATTTAGTACTTGGTCAATAAGTGCTATATCGTTATCAGGGTCAGGGAGGATCTGGAATACACCGGACTGGAATGAAGCTGGAATACACCCTGCAATAAACTCCATTTGCAAGCCACATGGGAGGAAACTGGAGAACCTTGAGGAAACCCAGATCACTGAGAATATGAGAATGTGAAGTGGCAATGCCGCATCAGCGTGCTAACAAATCGCTTCCATACATTTCCACGCATTTCCACCTTCTGTCAAGGAACTGGCAAGTAGTCGGATTGGACAGGGTTTGAAGAGTGTGGAAAATATCCAGTGAACGACTGGCAGGGGAAAAGAAAAAAAAAAAAGCAACATCTTTTGCTATGGTTGCTATGGTGATTCAAATTACTTCTCGAATGTCAAATTGGACTGTGCAGTGGCGAAAAAAAAACCCTAAACAAAACAACAAAAAAACCTAGTTCTAGTTGATATGAATAGAAACATTGCCAGGGACAAAACGGTACAGACAGATCGTTCACACAAAACAATGCCATTCTCACAAGTGAGCCTCGCTTGGTCAGAGTGCTGTTAGTAAAATCGCCGAGCAGGACGGCCACTCGGAGATGTTGCGTGGATGTGAGAGAGGCTGTGTTGGAAATCAGGCCCGGGCACCACACTGAACTATTTTTACCCCAACACACAAAAAAAAATTCTTGTCCACACATACACAATAACACCGAGTGACACACGGAGAGAGAGAGAGAGAGAGAGAGAGAGAGAGAGAGAGAGAAAGAGAGCACACACTCCCACGATCCAGCTCTTTAAATAAATCACTGATTATAGTGGCGGACTGATGGCTGTGCTGCGCAGTGTGTGCATGGAGGGCGTGTGGACATGGCAGTGGTTTTGGTTAGCTGTCTCTCATGAAGATGTGTGCTTCTGTGGGAAAATACAGCAGGGGAAGTGGAGGAGGAGGAGGAGTGGTGGTGTGATGTGCTAAGATGGTGGACACAAAAAATAAATAAATAAATAAACAGCCACTGATTGCACATGGCCCAACACACAAACAGAAAATATGAAGGTGAGGTTTTCTGCAATTGTGAATGTCATACAAAATTGTATTGATATTTTATTTCATTAAAACATTGCTTCCCAAAATACTGATGGATTAGAGTTGCAACATCCTCGTTATTTTTCCCGCTTTCGTTTTGCTGACATGCACCAGGATTCTAAACATCTAACCCGCGTTCGGCGTACATGTCCGATCCGGAGAATTCCCAAGCAAGCAATCCAGAGCGCCTTGCTGCAAGTGCTCACTACCTAGTTTATAACATGACAGTGTTGTTGTAGCGGAGCAGTGTGCTATTTGTGTAAAATAGAGAGTGCGAGAGCGCTGTCGTGGTGAATATCGGCGAGCCTGCGATTCAGCTTCGGGAACGGAGCCACAGGTAATCACAGCTGTGCCGATATTCAGTCCGACAGCACGACTGCGAGTGCGATATCGGTTTTACATAACAGCTCTACAAACAAGAAATTAATATTGAGCGACTGACATTTCAGACACAACGTGGGTCTTTTGTTTATTCGCCCCGTCAATGAAAATGGTTCCCAAAAGAAGCCACAGCTGGATTGAGCATTGTGTGTTGCCATGCCGACATGCAGGACTGACTGGCAGCCCATAGTAAGCACTGAAAAGGTTTCACTGTAATGAACTTCTGCTAAATTTCGGTTTCTATAAAGAGAACACAGCAGAGAGGAGCGATGCGAACGCTGTAATGGGCTGGTGCTGTTGTGCCGAATGTCCCCACTCTGGGAAAACGCCGCTTAACCAATCAAATTAGTGGACCCAAAAATAAATAACTGTTGTGTTACTGCACAGTGCATTCTTTTTTTATTTGCTTTGCTACAGAACATTATTGTATGTCTGACTAAATACTCAAAAAAAAATGTGTGTGTGTGTGTATATATATATATATATATAACAATTATTGTGTGGATATTGTATTCATTGTATACAGACAAACGCAACTACACTAGTCATTAGATGTATTGTCTCCGAATGGCTGTGAGGTTTTACCCGGTCACTTTTTTACACACTTTATGAGCATTATGCATGTCTTTAAAAAAAAATAATAAATAAAAAAAAACAAATGTTTTATCGGAAATTGAGGTCCATTCTGGGTTGCATGAGAAAAGAGAGCGCGCTACTCGATGGCCAATGAAGGAAAACGTTATAACTTGCCCTCAGGTGGTATATCTGTGTTTCAGATGGGATTTTAGTGGCCCTGCACAGCAGCGAAAATAATGCACACAGCAGTCTATCCATGCTGGGATGCCTGACGGAAAACAAACACTTTCTGTATATGAAAACATGCGCAGTGCATGAACAACTGCACATTGGCAAATTTAGTGTGTGAACTCAAATCACCCGCAACTAACCATTTCTCGAGGCTCTACGAAGAAATTATATATACATTATTTTCATAGTGCATTATGCATGCGCTCCCAACTCATACACATGACCGATTATCTTTCTAAACAGATAGGATTACATACACACACACACACACAAACCATTGAGGATGTGTTAATACTTATCAGAACACGCAATCCGATATGATATCCTTAGATTCTGAGCTCACTTCCATTGCACTCCTCAGGTCAGTCAGAGGTACATTGCAGATCTTTTCTGCTGCCACTGCCCAGATTCACAGCGGCTCAGGCATACACAAACACAGCTTATATTTAATACATGACCACTCGACAGATCCACACCAGCCAAGGGGGAGGGGAAGACCAGCGATCATCCTATGGCCCTAAACCTGACCAGACAACCCGTTCTCCTGGTCGGATCAGTCCAAAGCATCTAGCAGCTAAAAAAAGAGCTCTTCACCATCAGTGCCTCGCATTGGCAGCTCTCGAAAAAGCACTGCTGAAAAACATCAAGACATCATTACAGTGTTGTTCAGGAAAAGACAGAATGTAATCACTCTGAGAGGTAGCAGCAAAATATCAGGAAATGTCTTCTTTACTAAGCACAGCTACAATACATCATCCTAGGGCATGAAAAGCGTAATTTCGAGTGATCGTGCACCTATTGACTTCTTGCAAACGAGGAGGGGAAAAAAAAAAGCCTGATCCTAGAAAAGCAACAAGTTCTGCCTCCTGTTCTTGCCTAACATGTGCAAGAGCCTAAATGCCACAAAAGAAAAACATCCATTACTCTTGTTGACAACGAATCCCCAATGCATAGTGCGCTCCACGGCCTTTACTACAGGAGGGTAAACCTGGGGCCGTGTCATGTGTCCTGTGACACTCGTCTGTTAACTCGTGTATAAAAAGACAGTAATTAGCAATGATGTAGCAGGAGCGACAGTTCAAAAACTTGTGACATGTCAAATAAAAAGGTACAAGCCCTCACACCCAACCCACTTGGTAGCTGTCTAGTGATATGAGTGATTTAGTGACAAAACATGATGTGTAACTAATGTAGGAAAAAAAATACAGATTAGACATACAGTATGGGGGCAAGGAAATCATTCAATTAATGATATTTGTGAAACACTTCAAGCCTCGTCTTCCACACCTACCCAAACCTATGAGAGGCGTGAGTGTAAATGACTTTATGCTTATCTTTAGACTTCCAGCCAATGATAGAGCAACAACGCGCAAGTTCTATACAATTTACATAATACATTTGGGAGACACTAACTGCAGGTTACATCTGAGCAACTGCCTTGCTCAAGGGCCCACCAGTAGTATTGGGATTTGAACCTGCAATCTTCCGGTCCACCAGAGGCCAATACCTTAACCACTGAGCTACTGCCTGTGTACTGTCTGCATATATACTGTAATACTGTAAAAGGCACATCACAAAGTGCGGTTCAGGCACTTTACAAATACTGATGATAAAACATGTTTTATATTTAAATAATTTATATATAAAAAAAAAACACTTCCACATTGACGAGAGGCTAAACATTTCCAGAGTTTCCCACTTCCTGTGCAATTCCAGCTGTGAAATGCACATGTGGCAGTATCAGAGTGTGAACTCAGCAGTGCACAGCAGACACAACCACTTTTCCACTGGATAACGTGGGGGCTCGGCTAATATGAATGGACGAACTGCTACAGCTTCTGTTCATGTAACACAAAGCCCTAGATGATCTCAAGAGGTTATAGTGTGATGACATCATTTCTCCCATCATCCTATAACACCAACAATTGCAGTTGAGCTGCTTTTTTGGAGGAGCTTGATTGATCAACAGATGCTATTACTGCAGCTGCAGCCACAGGGTCCGAAATCAGTGCTGTCACGATCCTTACAAATAAGGAGGTCAAAGTAAGCTTATATTGTTTAGTAATATATATTATTTAATTAAGACCCAAAGAAAGTAAAACAATGAAAAATGTGGCCAAGTTGTGTCAGTTATGTAAAAAAAAATATTAATAATAAAAATCTTTAAAAATCACAATGTGAACTATCCCAACTTGTGGTGGTGTTCTGATTCAAAATCATAAGGGTAATCATAACATCCTATGCAACTCCACAAGCCAACTAAAACACTACACACGACTGTATGAGCCAAACAACATACTTTACATGCCAATGTTAGCATATCATGCAGCTACACATAAGTGCATGTAGCTGCAATATTTTATGCAGTCTTCATTTTTTCTGACTTGGCACCTTTGCCAAGCTTACGGATTGTAGTAATACAGTAATGGCTCTTACTTAATGACATGAATATGCCCTCAGAAAGCAACATAGCAGCATACATACATTAGATATATTATATATATATATAGATATATATATATATATAGATATATATAGATATATATATATATATATATATATATATAGATATATATCCACACATACATACATATATATATATGTATCTATATATATATATATATATAGACATACATACACACATACATATACATACATATATATATATATCTATATATATATATATATATATATATATATATATATATATATATATATATATATATATATAATATATATATACACACACATACACACACACACAAAAAACAACCCTATATTCTATAGTTCTGTGCTCTTCTGAATCAAAGGTTGTGCTGAATATGAAGTTGGTGAAAAATCAAGCTTTATGTTTCTCTGCAAAAGTATTTGTTCAAGGATAGATTTAGACTGTAATTATTATAAACAATCTGTTAGAGTAGCTCCGGACTACAATTAGAATGAGCAGCTCTGCATAAATAGTCTTGTCAATGACAAAACTGTGAGGAATGATCATTAGGTGCCACTCTGATGGAGATGGGTTCCCTTTTGAGCCTGGTTCATCTCCATGTCTCTTCCTCATACCATCTAAAGGAGTGTTTCCTTGCCACTGGTGTGCTCATTAAGGATACACTTTTAAGGACTAAACTTAAAGGCACTAACATACAAATATTATAACCTGTGCATCTGTTTTGGGTCAGGAAGCTGGAAAATACCACGGAAAAACAAAGGACTGTCATTTTGCCTCGCTTTATAAAATATATAATGGTTGCAGGATTGTCTTAGCTTCCCCTGTCACTATAGTGCTTAGTCATGAGTGTCTCGGCCAAAAGAGAATCGAGAAAATGAATGCGAGTCTTGATAGAAAATCCTGTCCAAATACTACGGAGGAAAAATTAATCAGTGTATAATTCACACTATGGAAATACTAGCAAAATGACATCCCATACAGGAAGAATAGCACACATGACACACAACTCTCCAGGTCTATAAAAGTGGGTTTAAGAATTGGCCAGCTCACACAGGGAGAACAATCAGACGCCACTATTTGTTTTCCCTGTTTCATTGTGTAGTTGGAATCTTGAGCAAATACTGTAGTTAATCACACACAGACTGACCAACAAGAGGAGGGCTTCGAACAAATCAACAGCAGGCCTCACTATGTGGGCTATTCTAGCTTGACCCTGGAGTGAGATCACAGCGAAACTATTGACTCGGTGCCCAAAGGCCAGGTGTTCTCACCTAAGGATTTGGTGTAAATCTGACAGACATTCATTGCAAGATCAAGAGCTAGTGTTCATCTGTCAATACTGTACGTGTGTGTGTGTGTGTGTGTGTGTGTGTGTGTGTTGAGAAAGAAAAAGCTCCAGCAGTAAGGCACTACTGCAGAACCTGTCATCACTGCTACGTCAGTGCACTGCAGGCTCGGTTTCTCCGGGCGCTACCTTTTCACGCGGATGATTTGGTCCCGCATGGGTTTGATGTCCTGGAAGCTTTGTTGGTTCACCAGGCTGTACACCAGGATGAAGCCCTGGCCGTTCTTGATGTACAGGTCGCGCATTGAGGCGAACTGCTCCGTGCCGGCTGTGTCCAGGATCTCAAGCACCGAGGGCGACGAGTCCACCTCGATCTCCTTGCGGTAGAAGTCCTCGATGGTCGGGTCGTACTTCTCGATGAAGGTGCCGGTGACAAACTGCACGGTGAGGGCGGATTTGCCCACGCCGCCGCTGCCCAGCACCACCACTTTATACTCGCGCATAGCTCGGAAGAGGAGGTGGGATGAGGGGGGGGGGACGAGGGAAGGAGGAGAAAAACGGGGGATAAAACTAAAACGGAAAACGCGCACTAGCACCCGGTCATTTAACAAATGTAGTAAAAGGCAAAGCTGGGGGGAAGGGGGTGGGCTTCGCTACAGGGCCAGTGACGGAGCGACTCCCATGCCGCTCCTGGCGCCTTCACGCTCTTAGCTCGGCGAAGTAAACAAGCGGCGCACAAAGGCGCGGAGCCCGAACGAGGAAACGGAGAAGCAGCGGCGCATTATCGCGGTCCTGCCCGGCTTAGACAAGTAGCGCAAAAACCCGCCTGCTGCTGCTGCACGTTCTTCCGGCCCGTTCGACAGCCCGCGCTCCTAAATCATCCGAGAGGGAGAAACGCCGCTGCTCCTGCGCACAGGAACATTAGCTGCAGTATTGGCTAAGCTAACAAAGCTGCACCGTAACCTAACCGCAAATAAATATCTGTAGAAATATGTATATTTAAAAATGATTAAAATAAAAAAACAGCCCCGCATGCGAATGTCCTTAAAGTGAAAAGGGAGCGGTTTAGAGCAAACAATCCCTCGTGCGCGTTTTCACGTCGCCTCTTCCCCCGCGCACCGACACAGCCGCGGCCGCCATGCTCTCGGGTGGAGACCCACAAACGCCGCCGCCGCCGTCGCCGCGTTACCGCCCGTTTCCGCTGCTCGGCTTCCGTAGCCAGCGCCAACAGGAGGACGTCATCAGCGCCTCGTGTACGGACGGAGCTGCGCCGGGGAGCCCTGATAGGCGCGGCCACGCGTCGCAAACCTCGCCCGCGCGCGTGCGTGCAGGGAGCGCGCACGACTTCCAAACACGGATTTCCGCTTGGAGCTTGAAGGGGCGGGGATGGAGCGGGTGATGGTGGTGAGAGAGGGAGGGAGGGAGGGAGGGAGGGAGGGAGAGGTGGATGGGGTTCTGTCCAATAGGCGACGGAATTGAGGACGCGCGCCGAAAAGAGCAGCGTGCCGGATGCTGTTGCTATGGAAACGAACCAGGCCTTCCAAAAGGCCAAGCGTGGATGCGCAGAAGTGTAGTGTCACTGTAGTTATTACATGTAATACAAGATCACTACAATAGTTGTTGTACTTATGTGTTTTCCACTCTCGTTCCTGAGGGTCATTTACATCATGCTTTACTTCAGTTTCTGAAGCCAGCCTTTAATACAGAAACTCACTGTCGTACTCCATAGCTATCCTTTGTCCTCTAAACACCCCCCCCCCCTCTACAATTCTGTCATGTTACCTAACCTCAAGTTTCCATACCAAGTCTCTTCACTGATTAATGAACTTAAATTTCACCACTAAACACAATGCTGTGGAAGGATCACTTTACACAATGAACTCCTTATTCCCTTCGTCCCAAGTATAATGTCCCTGGTTTCCATATCAGGATGTGTGCTGTAGGACTTATGCTTGTGCAGAATGAATCTGAAGACAAGCAGCTGCTTTATCCTCTTTGTCTTGGCACTGACCAGCTAATGGACTGGTTTCCTTCTTTTATTTTTTTTTCTTGACCATGACATTTGCTGCACTGACTGCAGTAATGCTTAATGCTGACACAGTGCACTTGGCTGCCAGATTCAGACCCTTCAGAGTTGAATCGGAATCAAGCTTTGCAGGCCGAACAGCTTGCTACTTGCAAATTCCCGTGTCCGGCGTCTACCGATAAGCATAGAACAGCCCTAAAAAAAAAAAGAAAGAAAAAAAAAAGTTACCAGGCACTGTAGTGACTCAGCTGAGATCATGTCCTTTAACAGACCCTAATGATGAGTCATCCTCATCACATGCTGTGTATACAAAATTCTACCTAGTAGACACTGACCGTGTGGTTAAACTTAAGTCTGGAAATGGTTCTCGACCGGTCCTAATCACCCCAATGCTTTGAATGTGTTTGTTTAAACAATGCTGGTCATGACAGCACATGTTATGTGACAGTACAGTGATTTTAGTGACTGAGCTCAGTGGTGTGTGAATATGATGGATCACTAGAAGGTCATGCTCGTTACATGAATGCAGCCTATGTCTGTATTACTTTGCAAATCACCACATGAACTCCTGTTTTGTATAGTTCCCAGTTGCCATTCAGACATTTATAAACACAGAACCCTTTCTAAAGTTTGTGCTCAAAGGAGTGGCATTCTAATTTGGCCTCACAACAGTGTACACAACAGTGTAATGTACACGTATCCTTCTCTCCTATGTTGGTCAGTGAGTTTAAGATTGTGTTGTACTGGTTTTATGTGCTCGCTCTAGGGATTAAATATTCCAGACACATGCAGCCTGCTGGATTGGGATGTGTTTACAGTACCTGATAAGATGAATCCATTTGATATGATTCCCTAAGACCCTGGCACTGGGATCTCCTCAAATGTTCAGGTGTTTATACAGGTCAAACTGAGTTTCTTTGCAAACCTCGGATCACCAGAAAAAAAAATACTGCACACATTAGAAATAAGCTCACCTTGCATGCAAATAATGTGTTTGGTAGCTCTCAGATACCAGCATACAAAATAATAGATAATAATTGCACTAAGGAATAGACAAAGATAATGATAATTGCACCTAATACTAAATACATAAAAAAAATACAGTGTATACATGTACATTGGGATTGGATCTTGGTGCACAACATTCATTCATTCATTCTTCTTCTACCGCTATATCCGATCTTCCCTCGGGTCACAGAGAGCCTGTGCCTATCTCAGGCGTCTGTGGGCATTAAGGTAGGATACACCCTGGATGGAATGCCAACCCATCGCAGGGCACACACACTCACATTCACACACACATATTCACACACTAGGGACAATTTTCCAAGGTGCCAATCAACCTACCGTACATGTTTTTGGACCGGGAGGAAACCGGAGAACCAGGAGAAAAACCCCCTGAGGCACGGGGAGAACATGCAAACTCCACACACACATGGCCGAGACGGGAATCGAACCCGGACCCTGGCGGTGTGAGGCGAACGTGCTAACCACTACGCCACCTGGTGCACAACAGTGCTACAATAATTGTCAGATTAAGGAATTGTTCCACAATATATATAAGTAATAATGATAATATGCTATAATAATAATAGAGGCACGGTGGCTTAGTAGTTAGCATGTTTGCCTCACACCTCCAGGGTCGGGGGTTCGATTCCCGTCTCGGCCATGTGTGTGTGTAGTTTTGCATGTTCTCCCCGTGCCTCAGGGGGTTTCTCTCCGGGTTCTCTGGTTTCCCCCCGGTCCAAAAACATGCATGGTAGGTTGATTGACACCTTGGAAAATTGTCCCTTAGTCTATGAATGTCTGTGATTGTGAGTGTGTGTGTCCTGTGATGGGTTGGCATTCCATCCAGGGTGTATCCTGCCTTAATGCCCATAGGCGCCTGAGATAGGCACAGGATCCCCGTGACCCGAGGGAAGATCGGATACAGCGGTAGAAAATGAATGAATGAATGATAATAATAATAATAATACAGTCCTGTGTAAAGGTGCTCAGATGGTTGTCGTCTGTGGTGGTGACTCACCTTTGAACACAAAATATCTCCCTAAAATTATATCATCCAATTTTGTGGCTTGACCTTAAAAGTGAACATGAAGAACATTTCCTGCTGTGCCTGGTTTATGGCCGATTCCTCAGACATATTCATCTGCATAGAAAAAGAAAATGATGCCGGATATCATCATGGCAACTAGTTTGACTGAAAACCCAGTGCCTTACAGTGACACGTCACTTCATAAAGCGCTTTATTTAGAAGTCCTATACCTCAAAAACCATCACTGTTCACTTTCTCCTGCTCCTATAAACATAACACTACCTTTCCCACACATACGCTTCATCACGTCCTCGCTGTATATTGATAAAGATAAAACACACGATGGCCATTAAAGATTTTATTCACTTTGTGACAATATATTTTACAAACTTTATCTTTACAGAACAAAAAAAAAAGAAGCAATAAACTACTTAATATTACACAAAGAAACATATATATATATATAAAAAAAAGCTCTATAAATTCTTCTGTGTGGTGTAATCGATCTGCATGAAATTAGACCAGGTGAATCCATCCTTGTCGTTCAATAAAGCCAAGGAACAAAATAGTGTTTCGAAAACAAAGTACAGCTTAGTACATCTGTTAGCTTAAAACCATTTCTCTACACCAGGAAGCAGTACATCCAGGCATTCATCCTGTAAGCAATCTTTGGGCACCTAAAACCTCAATGTTCA
Organism: Kryptopterus vitreolus; assembly: GCA_030449085.1. Classification (NCBI taxonomy): domain Eukaryota; kingdom Metazoa; phylum Chordata; class Actinopteri; order Siluriformes; family Siluridae; genus Kryptopterus; species Kryptopterus vitreolus. The sequence goes on along the minus strand of JACRUU010000011.1, from coordinate 7,983,154 downwards.
GCCCAGGTGTAGAAAAAAAGGTTTTATTATACCGATCCTTCTTTTACAGCAGATTGCTGAATTTATTTCGTTCGTTTTAGGAGAGCCAATGTGGACTTTTTTCCTTTCTTTTCCTACAAAAACTTTCAAACAATGTTAAGAGACATGAAATGGTCAGAGCAACACATAGAAGATAAGGCAAAGATCACATGTGAACAGACTAAGGTAGTGAGTGCTCTTTAGCCCTCGAGTCATAAACCTGTCCAGAATGTGCTACAACAGTCAAAGAGTTAAATTACATTCTGCAATTCTTACCCACCAGACCGACACTAAGAAAGCAGGAGACGCACTGATGCACACCGATGATAAGACACATTCATATGTTAAGTGAACGCTCTGTAATGGGAGACAGAACACAAGTCTCTCCGGATCAGTCGTAGGGACAAAGCAGTAAACATGACTATTTCTATTATTGTTGTTATTTATTAGAATTATCTCTGGAACAAATCCACCCTTCTATTGTAATGCCAGTGATATCTGATCTCCTATAGTGTGTTACATTAGGCTTGTGCTCATGCTCTAGATTCATGACACACCACTATTTATTTATTTCTTTTTGATTCCAAGAAATTCCAATGAATATGCATTTACATCTGGACAATGAAAATAAACCTGTATAAACAATAATTAGAATAAATGAAAACAATTTAAGACTAATTTACTATTATATATATAAATATAAATATATATATATATATATAAAATATATATATATATATATATATATATTTTTTTTTTTTTTTAGTTTTTTTAGTATAGTATGGTCCATGACAATAAGGCATTGAAACTAAGTATTTTTCCCCAGCAGTAGGAAAATATACTTGAACCTACCATCTTTAAAAAAAAAAAAAAAAAAAAAAAAAAAACATGAACATCACTTACAAAAAATTTCATTCGTAGCAATTTTGAACTGTCACATTAACAAATTAGTACTGATCTAAAATATTAGCACACGAAAAAGTGAACTATAAAATGAAATGCGGTGTTACCGTTGACATAACGCGAACACTTCGGCAGCGTGACCTGCTCCGACGCGTCATGCAGTGTCGAGTGTTCCTTTCAGCTGGCTTCCTGTACCGCTCACCGCTTCTCTTCCACACCTCATTGTTACACACCTCAAACAACCACTATTACATCGTTAGATTCACAAACAGCTGTGTAAAAAACGACGCAGTGCTTAATGCTAGGGGAAAAAAATTAAGCATCCCTGCGTTTCTCTTCCTTCACAAGTTAGCTGATGGAGGGAAGGAAGGTGGCCCCAAGCTGGCCTTTAAAAAAAAAAAACAAAAAAAAACAAAAAAAAAAAAAAAAAAAAAAAACACGGCGTCTGAACAACGAGGTCCTACATCAAATAAATTACATTCATCTCAAAACAAAACATAACAATGGTCCATTAACCACGATCAATACCGCAACATTACATAATAGTTCTCATATATCTTATAGATCACAACATAAATTATCCCCAGGCGACGCTGAGAACTTAAATGACTACAAGTCTGAGCAGTGCCTTTGCGTATCTAAACTAAAGATTGTCTAGGTTCTCACATGGCATGTTTTTTTTTTTTTGTTTGTGTTTTTTTTTTTTTTTTTTAAAACTCTGCCCTGAATTCAAACACACATAAAAACACACAAACACACATAAAAATAGAAATTATAGGACTGACTGCCAACTAAATTTAAGTGGATTAGAATAATAGAGCTATTTAGTATTAGATCAGTTACGTCATACTGTTGTCAAGTCACTTTTCTAGGAGATAAAATAAATGTAAGATCTTATAGACGCCTATGGAATATATATATATATATATATATATATATATATATATATATATATATATATATATATATATATATATATATTTATATTCAAAATAAATTATTAAAACATTCGTTTTAATTGAGACCCGAAGCAACCGATTAATGAAAAAGTGCTACTTTGGGAAGATTGTTTCTCTATAGTTGCTATAGATTTGAGATGGTAGTCCTTGATAATTCAATATGCAAATGTAAAGAAAAGGCTTTCCCAGACAGCAGTCACAGACTCGTCTTCTACAGGTCGTCATTTTGGGTTAGCGAATACAAATCTGTTATCCTTTTCATTAAGAAAAAAAACAAAAAAAAAACAAAAAAAAAACAACAGTGAACGTGACATCAACGGTCAACAGATTTTTTTAACCTTCTTTTTTTTTGAGAGAGAGAATGACAGACTGAAGCAATGAATATTCAACATGAGCAGTTCAAACTAATCTTTATCCATACTATGCTTGTGAAGAACATTGTTAGGCACTTATACAGAATCATAACAGAATAAATACCGAAACCAAAAAAAAAAAGAAACAGGATGAACGCAGCCCAGTCTGGCTCGACTATGCACAGCTCGTACTGCTGGGACGTGTAGACCCCTGAGTCTAGCTGTAGAGCCCAGATGTAGTAACTTACGCTCTGTTGCTATGCACAACACACACGCACATTTAAAGTCGGACAAGTGCACACGATCGTCTCTTTGTTTCTCATATTTTCACTCTCTACCGATGGCACAGTATCAAGAGGATAACTTCTACTGTGGCAAAACCTGTAACGCTAAAATTTCAACTAAAGATACGATAAAAAGAACGTCGGTAATAAAGTAATAAAATTCAGATTCACATCAAGTTTTTAAAGGGTTAGTGTTGTCACTATTCTGTTTGGCCACTGTTAAAGGTGAATATCTTTTTCTTTTTTTTTTCTCTCTTTCTATCAATAATTTGGCTGTCAGAGTTCTCTGTACGAGAGGCTGCTCTGTCGCGGCAGCGCTCAGGCAAAAAACAACAACAACAAAAAAGCCTCGGGTGTGGAGCTGAGAGGTGAACTCACTCTGTCCTACTCCTGCATAGCTTTCACATGCTGTTTGACATTCTCCTACAGGGCTGTGACGTGCTGCCTGCCATCCTCCTGCATGGTTTCGGCATTCGGGGCTTAGACAGTTCCTTTTGATGCCGGTGCAGGCAGATAAACTCTCGGAAATCAGTAAGTCTGGACTCGGATTGGAGAGAACTATAAATCCTTAAACTGGGCTTCTCATAGTCTTTCTCCAGATGTTGCCCTTTTTCTTGAAAAAAAAAAATAACCAAAAAGTGCAAATATAGTCACACAGTAAAACATGTGTTGAATAACTTCATACTCAACAGTGGAGATGATACTGTGGATAAGTGTAGAATTATATAATGTACTTAAACAAGCAAAAAAAAAAAAGAAAGAAAAAAAAGAAAGAAAGAGTATGATTTTGTCCCAGTGAATGAAACTCGATTAGAAACATATATGGTTGATTCATTTCTTGTGGTGTATATATTGTATATATTTTCTGTATAATGTATTATTGAACAGAACTGTAGGGAAAATATTATAAGGCTGTGTGTGTGTGTGTGTGTGTGTGTGTTAGCATGCATGTAGCAGTAATTCTGTAAAGTTGAGGTTGTTATATCCACACAGTTGCTGTTTAAGAAGTGTGTGTGTGTTGCGCTGGCACTCTGTTCCTCTCCTGCGCTCTATTTCAGAATGATCTGTAGCAGAAAGAGCAAAAAAGCATGTTAAAATATTTGTAAAAACCCTTTACCGAGTAGAAAATGTACGTGGGGGGGAAAAACAACCACTGAACAAATGAAGAATTCTTTGGGATTTCTAGTTGTAATGCGAGCTCTAATAATTTTACCATGTTTTGCAGACACACTTATCCACAGTGACTTATACCTGAGCAGGTATGGTTTAAAGGCCTTCCTCAGCTTGGTGGTACTAGTCATTGAACTTATGACCTTCCGAGCAGAAGTTCAACACTTTAACCAAAACTTAAACCACTGAGTTTAATCTTTATCCAACACCTACACCAGTGATCTTACCTTCACATAATACACATAATAACCTGCTACATGAGTAGTAAAGGTGCTAAAAACAATGTGTGTTAATGTAGATCCTGTTTGAATACACATTTACTTTTTTCTTTTGCACAATTACTGAATTTGTGGAATGGTTTACGGGTCATCATGATTTGATTGTTTTTTTTAATTTATTTTGGAAATGCAGATTTGTTTTGGCAGAGAAACTGCTCGCTTACTAGCCGTCAAATTAATAATCCATAAAAAATCGTATATATTCTAAATAAGACAAAATAATGTCAAATGGAATAATCTTCACAAATATAATCCTGCAAGTACCTTCTCTCCCTATTCATATTCCTGACTGACTGCTAGGTATGTCAAATGTTTTCTACTTTACATATCAAAATGTTCAAATACTTGATCTGATATGAAATGACATGCACTTCTCAATGCTGCACCTTGTACCTTCACCTTACAGTGACTGCTTATTGAAATGCATTCCAAAATAAAATAAAAAAATACAAAAATAAATTCCGCTCCACAAATAAAGGTACTGACTGAAATATCGCAGTGTATAACCGCTAAGGATCAGTAAAGCTTTGTCGATTGTGGTTAATAATTCAGAAATCATACTTAAACCACAGTTAAGTATGAATTAAGTAAAGCATTAGATGTTTACAACCTCTTCTCACTTTTATATTAAACAGGATCCCTTCCTGATTGTTAACTGAACAATGTTACAGGTTGTAAATTGACTAGAACAGACTGGAGGGACTGTTAGAGAGGTACTATAACCTAGTAACCTAGGTACTAAGCTTTTTTTAAAGCTCAAGTATTTAATCTGCAAAGTGACCAGCAGAGGGCAGTAATACATGGATTATGAATCAGAAAACATGGGCAAACAGCATTATTCATTGTGCTTTCATTAATGTCAAAAACTGCTCTGGTTGTAATCAACCAGACAAACTGTGTTCTGTGCGCCAGTGTCAAGGGCAGCTATATCAAGGCAAACACATGCAAAACAATGATGGCAATGAAGCAGCAAAAACTACACACTGCATGTAGGGGGAGCTCCAAACAGCTGTTGTGAGAGATTGAGGAGACATGATCTGCTTAAGGAGTCAGACTACTAACTGCAATATAGAGCCAGCGAGAGCCAAACCAACAAAGCTAAAAAAAAAACAAAAAAAACAACAACAAAACAAAACAGAGTCACGCTGAATAACTTATACTCTAACCACATACATGCAGTTCTGTCTGACAAAAGGTAATTAGCTCTAACGACTGTTTGCAGAATGTAACCTGGGTTAGAAAAAGCAGCCAATAAGCTATCAGGAAGTCTTTCTTGATAGCTTATGTTTAAATGCATGGAGGCTAAAAGAGAGATATCGGAGACGTCTGATCTGTGTAAAAGGAGATACTCCTGTAAAAGCGAGGTATCTGTTCCTGAACTATGAGGGTGGGAACAGTGAGAGAGAGCTTGTAAAGGAGCAAACCTGATTGGCGGTTGCCGCGACGGCAGCAGCAGCGTAGGGGCTTGCAGCAGGAGCGGAGGCGGTAGCAGGCGGGGCACTGAGCATCATGGGAACTTTTTTCAGGAAGGGAACCATGAAAGCAATGAACAAGGAGGAGTAGCGTTACGGTAACCATAGAATTGTGTGGGATATATCTGTATATGCGTGTGCTTGTATCTAATAATAATAGTCAAAGAAAAAAAAAAGAAAGGTAAAGCCACTAGTATAAATCAGACCAGCAGATGGCATGCAGACAACGAGCAAAGCAGTAGAGAGAAGGAGAATATGAGTCAATCAGATATTACTGATGTGTTATTATTAATAAAGGCACCATATTGGTTCAAAACAGAAGAAAAATAAATGAACAGAGGACAGTAAATAAGACTAATGGTTATGCTTAGGAATAAAATACAAATTCACAACGGCCAAACTGTATAGAAGCACTATGAAGAACGGCACAAGGCCAGAACGGAAACAGATACATAAATGCAGAAGCGTTCAAGTAACCAAATGCAAGCACTCATTCAGAATTAAACCTGATTTTAATATGCACCCCATGTACAGTACAAGGCAAAGTGGGTTTTTTTTTTTTGTTTGTTTGTTTTTTTATAGAGCCACCACAGTGACTTTTTTTAATTATTTAACTATATGCATTTTTAGACATATAATATATATTTACACCACAATAATAATGTAAGACTAGTTCTGTCAAAAGCAATATTTATATAAATAAATATGGAAGAAAACATGCAATTAACTAAAGACAAATTTCTTACTCAACAATAATAATAATAACAATAATAATATAACTACCACGTCAGTTATTTTTTTCAGCTTAACATAAAGACACAAAGCCAAAACGTCTAACATTGTGACCGGAGAATTGATCAACCCATGAAGTATATCAGTATATTTTTCATGTTTGTTACTAAGCATACAAATGCAATATCTCATAAATATTATAAAGTTACAGTGGTAGTGTGTCATGTAATTGGAAAGTTGTGCTACATAATGACTGTTTGCACACAAGCATAAATATAAATGTCAAGTGAACTGGTTGGAGGCAGCAGATCGACGCTAGTTTGCATTATAGCTCATGTGGAGTCATTCAAACAAAAAATCAATCTGAGAATGCTTATGATTTTAAAGAGATACGTGCCAACTCTTACACATGAACATATTGTAATGTGATATGGCACTGTGAAAATCCACCTACATTCACCAAAATAGGTGGAGCTACAGAAGTGACACAAGTAAGCATTAAACTATAGGCCCACTGACTTCAGTGTCTCTCTGTGCAGAATTAAAAAAAATGTTTCATTGCCATTCAATACCTGGAGACATGCACTACCACTGAAGATCCTGAAATTTAAGGAGTGATATATTTATGCGGATGCATTACAAAATATATTAGGAATATTGATTATGATTCTATCTAGACACCCTATGCATGCAGGAGGACATGCGGTAATCTGGTGACAAATTGCAAGCTGAAAAAAATAATCATTTTTTATTTCCTGTCGAGAAGATACAATTTCATACATTACTATCATACGGAAATGCATATGATAGCAATGACTTGCCATATTGTACAATTTTGTTATACTGTCAAGTAAATAATAAATGATCTATAAGGTACAGAGGGCATTTTCAGTACATAGTCCAGTTGAGAAGACTATCAAAGAGATCACTGGAAAAGGTCATAAAGAAACAACAGATAAAAACATACCGATGCCAGGTCCAGGAGACATGCACAATACTGATCCTACAGCAGCAGTAGAGAGAAGACAATGTAAGTTAATGTAACCGCCCAGATACAGAGTGTTTTACATGCGTCTACATCACAGAAGCCGAAGCTCGCTAGACAGACATAATAGAGGTACGAAAAGCTCACAAAGACTTAAGAAGAACTGAGGCCAAAGTAAAGTTTTACATTTGTGAGCAGTAACTAACACTCTAAAGGACAATGCTTTAACCAACACATTAAAGTAAACCAAATAAATGTACGTGAAGTTTATGTGTGTACCTGTGGGGAACAGTGCAGTAGAAGGCTGCAGAGGCGTGTTGGCAAGAGCTTGCTGGTAGTGAAGAACACTGGGGTTTAATAGACCGCCAGGCCCTGCACTTTTCTCTAGAGCCACTCGCTTGGCCAGTGGCTGCAACATGTGAGGAAATGCCTGGGAGAGAGAGGGAGAAAGAACGCAACACTGGGTAAGGAGAAAAAGAATGGGTATTGACATCAATAAATAAACATTCAACATTTCTAAACTGAGGGCTAATATCGAATCACGTTAATTAAATCATGACCCCCTAAGGAATACTTTAAAGAGATAAGATTTGACCTGGCACACCTGAGGGGTTGAGGGTAAAAAAAAAATAATTTTTAGCATAGAGCACAGGATGTCCACACAAACAGGATGAGCAATTCGAGAATCTTAAACAAGGAAGCGAAATCAAATCTGAAAATAGCCACGGTACAATAACAGTGATTTAAGACCATGCAAAGCCAGAGGTGAAAGGTGAAGTACCATGTCAACAGTTGCCTCGAGGGGTCGCTTCAGCACTTTGGCACTTGACTGAGTCTGCACACAGCACGCAGCCAACACATGATGGCAGTGGGCCAATGGGAGTCAAGCGTATTAACAAACAGCAAGCACAGGTGCATCATGGGAACAGCATTGCATTGTGGAGAGGTGAGAGGAAAAAAAAACACACAAAAAAAAATGAAATAACTGGAATGCTGTTTACTACATAAACAATATGCATGCACACAAACAAAACAAGTTTAATCAGTGTTATCCTCGTTAAGCCCTACGAACAGTTCTGTTAAAAAAAAAAAAAGAAGAAGAAGAAGAAGCTGCAGGAAAAAAAAAACACTACTACGGCACAAAAGTGCAGGATGCTTCATTAGTTGCTCGACAAAACCACAATAACTTGGGAAAAATATCAGCGTGTTAATTCCATCTTTGAAAAAAACACACATCATTCTTCCCTTGGCTTATTTCTAGAGCTACTGGAATATTGAAGGTAAACTAATGAAGCATGTTCGGTGGTTATGTCTGACAGCAGCTGCCCCTTGATGCTATGCATGTACCTGTAAATATAAGATGCAGTCTAGATGTGTGTGTGGGTGTGTGTGTGTGGGGGGTGGATTAAGGCTTTGTTTGAGGGCGTAAATGTATCATGAATAGTGGCAATGTTTGGAGTGTTTGTATTCTTAGTGTTTGAGGTATATGTTTATGTTAGTGGGTGTGAACAATGTCAGAAACAAAAAGCCACGGGAGCTTCTGAAATCGGTGTATACAGAATATAATAATGCGTGCGTGCGTGTTCACTGAGCCTCACCATAGCAGCGGTTGCAGCAGTGCTCTGGGTACTCTGAGAGCTTTTGAGGCGTGCCTGCAAATGAGCAGGAGGGTGAAAGTATTTGCACTTCTCTCTGGAGCAGCGGCTCTTCACGTAGTCCATGCACACTGTCACTGTGTTATCAGTGCTGTCAATCATGGGGCTGTCACTAGGGTGGGCAAACCGACAGTCTGTCTCTCCTCGGGAGCAGTTCCCCCGCTGAAACTCTCTACACACCTACACATACAGCATCAGCCAACAACAAAAATAGCAACTCTCAGATCCGATGCAATGTAAGGACTGAAACCTGGGCATATGTGTGCCTCTGTGTGAGTACTAGAATGCTTTTAGTGTACCAAGGACAACTGTCTGCATGCAACGCAGAGATAGATAAAGAGAGAGAGAGTGAGAGAGAGGAACTGGTTAACTGTAATTGCATAAATGGTTTGTGTACCTCCAGTTTGTCAGAGCGCAGTGTTTTCTGAGATGAGGAAGATGAGTTGGAGCTCTGCACTGCTACTGCAGGGCTACCAGGGACAATCACAGGGTTGCTCGGGAGCATCTCCGTGGCAACCAGCCCCATCCCATGAGTGACAGGAGAGAGGTAGGGGGAGTAGCTGATCCCAGGTGCTGGCCCTAGACTCTGAGCAACAGGAAAGGAAGACTGCAAAAAAAAAACAAAAAAAAAAAAACATAGAGCCCAAACTTATCTTTTGCGCTATCTGTTAAAATACTGATGTAAATAAAAACATACATTTCTTTTGTTCATACAAGATTAATATGGAAAGGACATAATGATCCAAATGGCACCTCCATCTGAGCTGAACAGAAATGGACTGCCAAAAAACTCCAGGGCTCAAGCTGAGCTAAACTCACTCCCCAGGATTCTGCACTTCACCTAGAGCCTGGCAAACTTACAATCCCAATGTGCAAGATGGCTGCTTCTTTTACATACTCTGACAGACTGACTGTGGGGAGGCAAGCCAAGATGCCTTAGTAATTGTGCCAAACAAAGATGCTGAAGTGATTAATTTGAAACAACATAGTACACAGAATATGCATGATTATATTTTCATGTAGATGACACTGATCATGGCATTAATATAAATAAAGTACTTGTGGATGTGACAGCATGTCCAATGAAAACAGCAAAATGTTATTTATTCATGTCACACACACACACATATACACACACATACACACACACACACACAGTTTAAAAAGTCCCAGACACTGGGAGACTTCCAATATGAAATGACTGATACTGGTGGGACATACCACAGCAGGCAGGCTGGATCCTGGCAGCATGAACTGCATCTGCTGGGCCAACATGGCTGCAGCCGTCTTCTGCTGGATCAGGTTATTCCTTCCATTGATCTCTAATTGACTCTTCAGGTGAGATGGAGGGTGCAAGTATTTACAGTTATCCCTTGAACATCGACCCTGGAAGGCAAGTCAAAAAATCAGTTAGAAGTGTATAGTAACTTCTGCGTTAAATATGAAACGAGTCTGTCTTTTGTAATTTAATATATCATTTTTTCAGGACTTCTTGCATTTATCTTTATCTATTTATACTTCCTCTGTTTACCAACCTGGCAGCTAGTGTCAGGACACAATAGCTATATATTCAAATTATAATATATATATATATATATATATATATATATCTATATATATATATATATATATATATAGATAGATATACAATTATATAATGAAAATACAATATATAATTTATAGTTCTTCATATAGTTCTCTGTGTGTAGAAGGAGTAAAGATTTTATAAAATGAGCTTGATCCAAATGAACCTCTGCTCAATAAAATCAAGCACATGTCTTTGTATTTAAGCTTCAGTGACTAGATAGTAAACAGACCCACTAAAGAGACGAGGTCAGAAATAAGTATAGTTGACATTCATATGCTGTCGCACCAGTCAGCAGCTTTGAACCAGACTACACAGAGAACATGAAAGGAGGGGCTCAAATAGTGTGTGTGTTTGTGTGTGTTTGTGTGTGTGTGTGTGTGTGTGCTTGTGTGTGAACTCATATCCTATGCTCTTTGGAAAGGGTCCACCTTCACTATGCAATCAAAAGTCGGTTAGTAATCAGATCAGGCTCTGTAACTGTGAGATGGATCCACTACAATAATCATCCCGAAATGTAGGAAAAGAAGCAATTCATGTTGACAATGAGAATCAGCATGTTATTTTAGTAACCTCAAGGGAAATATCGATCCAGGTTCACCTACATATCAGGACAGTACTGACAGTGTGTTCAATACTCAAACAAAACTTGCCAGGAAACGTCTTACTTGGCAACAAGCCATTTATCGCTCCATGAGAATGTGTGGTTTTATACTATTTAAGATTGGGGCAAATCATGATTTCATTTGTGAATTTCTAGTATTTTAAACGAATCTATTTCAGAAGATACAGAATGTTTATCTGTTGCTGAGGCTTAATAAATTGGATTTAGTAATTACAGGCAGGAAAATGATGAAAAGTGAAGGGAGATAAAGTGCGCACAAGAGATGGAAAGAGAAATGTAAACGCTTGTCTTTGATGTGATACGAACAAATAAGAACAAATAAATAACTGTTTGTTTTTAACAACATAGATCTCTTCTACATGCAAAAACACCTACAATTTTACAATGCTACAGTGTTTAACCGATTTGTCCAATTATTATGGCATACAGCCCAGAAATTCTTAATCGCACATTGAGTCCTGGTCAAAGTACACTTTCAGATCACGAGGAGAAGTCCACATTAATAAACTTCACATGCATTTATATTGATATAAATATAAATATAATATAATTATGTTCAGCATAGATCATTCATAGGTTCATAGGTTCATTTGTGTGTTTTCTGTGAGAAGAAGGAGAACGGCAGTAAAAAGAAAGTAAATTAGTGACAAAGATGTTTGACTTCTGATTGGAGGATCTATAATTCAAGTCCCTACACAACCAAACTGCCACTGCTGGGCCCTTGATTGAGGCCCTTGACTTCTAAGTTGTATAAACGAGATAGCTGTAGGCCTGTGGCAGGTAAACATAAAAAAAGGGTGGCATCTGTGTAATGCAGTTGTAAAGTCGTAATACCACAAGTGGACTTATGCCCATTAACATCACATACTATCAGAGGATCATTCAATGGCACTATGAATAATGCAGGAATATGTTAATACAAATCAGAGGTTACCAACCAATTTAAACTTAGCAGTTGATTATAAAACACCTCTTGAACAACACTGTATGTCAAAGTCTATTCCTTATAAGAAATAGAAGTTCCTTTACGGTTATTAATTACCCTGAAGGAAAGCCCAATGGAAGCTAAACTGGTATTACCTGTTTTCGGAAAACAAGTATGGGAATTGCAGAAAGAATAACAGGAGAGCATGGGTGGTGATTTTTTCCACATTTTAGTTTCACTCATTAAATTTTTTTGCAAAGAATATTGCAGGAGCACAATTGCAGTAGTTACTGCTGAAGCAGCACAAATCACTCTGAAAACCACATAAGCTCAGTGTGCTCCAAGTTAAACAAGATTTCTGGGTCTCTCTCTATACTGCAGCAAATATTATACTTACTTTCTATAGGCACAAAGCTTCACATCAATCTATTCAAGGTACAGATGATGACATTAAAGTATTTATCAGTTTTCAGACTGCGACAACGTGAATCTGGTTTGCTGATGTTTAGTTTAAACAATGCAGTTAAGCTATTTGATTCTTTCCCTAATGTTCTTACTCAATCTACAACCACGTGCTTTCATTGACAGATTTGCTAGACCTAAAATAAGAAATTAGCAGAAAGCTCAATGACTAGAAAATATTACAATATATTTTGCAAATAATGCATAAAATAAGTAAATATTTCCCCCAAAGATAGAACAGGTCAAGTTAAATCTGAGGTTTAACACACTACAACCTTTATGATGACTGCTGCTGGGCAGCCGGTCATGCTTGCAGGACATGCTAAATGGCCACTAACAGCTCACGGACGCCCACTATTGGCTTGTGTCACCTTAAACGACAGGAAGAGAGAGTAATTCGGTCCCCACCCAGAGAGCAGTGCTAATTATGTTTTCTTCTCTCCCGGCCAAAAATGACTGCAGTGGCGTTGGGATTCAAACTCACAGGGTTTCAGTGACAGATTTTCGGAACGTGATGTAGAAAATGCACTAGTCAATTATGAGCCAATAAGTTACCCTGGAAAAGTGCAGCAAAAAAAGAGTGCCCAAATGCCACCCAAAATGCTGTCTACCTAAAATAGAATGGCAATGTCCAATGGTATTACCAAGACCACATCTTGAGAAGAAAGGTGGATGACAACCTCCTAGAGACCTAGCAGTGGCCAAGTCAATAAATGAGGCAAAATGATGCACCCCCATATCATTAAATTTAATGCAGTACGTGTTTGGTCTATTTTTTTTTTATTTTATTTGACAACTAACAAACAGAATTAAATTATGGGGTCAACAATCTGACCTAGTTTATCAACTTGCTGCCACTTCCAGGAGTCATCTGTTTTAGTGTCAAAATAGATGAACTCCAAATAAACACTTACAATTCAATTCACAATATTTGGACAATATTTTAAAGCATTATATTTTAGAGACTATACTGTCTGGGAATTTAACAGAATGTTCAAGTTATATTTTAAATTCTGAGTATAAGCATTTTCTTTTTACATCTTTTACTTTTCTTTTTACATTAAATAATACATTAAATAATGTTTGGTCATGTTGCACTGAATTCCTATTAGGTGTTTGTTCAGTATGACTTTTACAAATAAAGGGAAGTAAATGTAGGTTGTAATGTTATATGGATTCAGCTCATGAATGAAATGAATTGTCTCTGAAGTTAAAACCTGTTTTTTGTTGGACTTTGTTATCAGACATAACTAAGGAAGTGCGGTGCATTATTGGTTGTAAGAATAGGAAGAAACCAAGTCGCAAAATAGGAACAAGAACTCTATCAGGTCCAATAGCTTTTCGAAACCTATTTTATTCACTACACACAGGATTTATGAAAAAAACTAAAAAGATTATTTTCATCTCATGCAATGCTTAGTTTGACTCAGATCATTCTGGCAAAACATGCCCACAAATCAATAAACACAAGGTTCATTAGAAAAACAACGTTACATTTCTGTAATGTTTCAAAGTCAAGGGCTTCAATCTATATAGTAATTTTAATGAAGCTGCAGCTTAATTTGCAAAATATATTTTTGTTTACCAATTGTTTACCAATTGTATAATTCTAAACATTTTTGGATGTTTGATGTTGAATAGTCGCTTGTATATGGGTTTAGCTAGGTCACATTTTCCATTACACATTAGTCTATCTGTAACACAAAGGTGCCACAGTAATGAAACATGTTCTGTTTTTCCTATGGCTCTTCTAAGGTAAGCCCTGACACTATGCAGGTGCGAGGCACGGTTTACACATGCTTTTAAATAAACATCAGTTCAACTGAACTGGGTGGGGGATGGAAAACAAGGGAGATGTGTAGTGACGGCAAATGTCATGACTGAAAGCGAGTGACAGCGCAGTAAAAGCCGTGCGCTGTGGTGAGCAGAAGGCTGCATATTATTTGACCGTTAAAATATGTAGCCACGCAGTACCTGAACCAACGGCAGCCATCTGCCGTGCTTCTGACACTTTATAATAATAATCATTGTGTGCCACATACTCTACACGGCCTGATCAAAACAAGTCTTTTTCTCTTAGCTAATGTGATACCTGCATAAAAAAAAAAACAGACAACTTATGCTGAGGTGAATCTGCCTGGAGCACAACAAGCCTGATATGTATAAATATCCAACTGGGGGGGGGGGGGAACAAAACAAACACTTTAGTTATATATAGCCATACGGTACGGTATATAGCTACGGTAAGTCACTGTGCTTGCTTATAAGTCCGAGGCAGAGCTTGTGGCCTGTAAAATCTTTTTGGCCCTGCCTCAAGAAATCATTACAATATAACTGAGATGATATAATCATTATACTGGAAGAGTTCAAAAGCGAGAAAAACCCGAGCCTATACACCGCAAAAGAACATAACACGCTCTCTGCCAAGAGAATATATTTGACCAACATTAATATTAATGTTCGTTATCATGCAAATGTGATAAAAAAACAACAACAGTAATGTAGCATTAATCCACACTTTAATTAGCATGCCCATTGCACTTTAAATCTCATAATAAAGGGCCAAATGTTTCATAATCGGATTAGAGGGATTTCATGTTCGGACCCCAATCAATAAGGAGGGATTTAAGGTGGAGACATCAATCTAATTTCCACATCTATACGATCGAGTGCTGAGCTGCACACCCACATATGCCTGCCTACTTTGCTACCAAGTGTTTGCTTTTAGTCGTTAGAATGATTTGCAACACTTTGTTTGTCAACACGTAGCCTATTAATCGGGGGGGGAGTTAGTTGCGCTCCTGTTTTCTCTTTCTTACAGTTTCTTGTTCTTTAATCAAGCAATTTTTATGCTTCACAAATGGTGTGTGGTTTTATGACACTGTCTTATAACAAAAAAGCAAGACAATTACACTGTTAAGTTGCTGGGTGGATGACAATCAGTCCTCAACCAAATGGCATACTAATCGTGACAGGTCTACACCCACATGGTGCTGAGAGTCGATTTTTAATTATGTGTCATACAATATCAGGATCCAGTTGTGGGTTTGATTTATTGGGTCTGTGTAATAGAATGCATTGTAAGCTTAATAAAAACTGCTGAAGTCTATGTGGTTCAGTCTGCTAGTGGGCATAAATATTCTTACATACGAAAATATCTTCAAAATCTCAATATTCTCTCAGGAAAATATGTTTACGAAGCGAATGACTGACTGACAGCCAGCATAACAGAGGCAAACAACATTCTATGGAAGCACAAAGAGTGGTGGGGGTTCAGAGGGGGATAAAAGAGAGAAAGAAGAAAATCATAATAGCAGAACACAATTAAATCGTGAGAGCTACTAAGTATTCTCTCCCTCAGTTGAGGGCTGTGTGGGCTGTGCATGCCTATATGTATACGAACCCTACCCAGTACGTTACCCCGGCATTTACCCCTCTCTTGGACATGTGCTAAGAAACCTAAAATGTCACGAGTCATGCTAATGAAGGCAACCTACTAGGCTAACGTGGAGGATCTGAAGTAGATCTTCTCCTGCCACCTTCTGCACTAGAGAAAATCATTTACACTCTGGTGCATAGAGTAAGGGCAGTAATTAAATACAGACTAGAAGGAGAATACTTCCTATTGTCAAAATAAATAAATAAATGTGCACACACACACACACACACACACACACACATATATAAACACTAGTTATGCAAAATAATGGCAGGTGCCATTTTTAAAACGAAACAATAGGCTAAAACATTATGTTCCAGAGTTAATGTGAGTCGTCCTGGGATTCATGTAATACTAACTCTCAGAAATTCAGTCATTACTCAGATATGCCATATCAGATGTCCTACATCATCATGTTTGAAAGAAATACGGGAAGTGTCCCTCCCTGTAACCTTAACTACTTAGCTATAAGGCAAACTAGAGAATCCAGATCAGAATGCATGACAAAAAACACTAATAAGACCATGTAATATACAGAAAACAGCACAAACATGTTATTCAGCGATTCCAACTTAAACAGTAAGCTTGGAATCGTTTGCTTCCAAGCAGCACACAGGTCCACAGAGGGCATGAAATCTCTCTCTCTCTGTAGGCGTGACCGTGCTGTTCAGTGATGGATCATAATAGAAAGAAGCCTTTATCTATTTTTCGTTAAGCTTTGTGCTTTCTGTTCTGATCTCATATAGTTAGATTGTGCTAATGAATCAGAGTCACAGCACACATACACGAACAGCCGATGCATAAGATAAAAGGCAAATCTCCTATGCTCAGCAGCACATGTGGCCATGAAAAGGTTTTTACTTTCATAAAACTTCTGTAATACTAAGGTGATGACCACACTCGCAACAGATAATTACATTCTCATTACAGTCGCAAATACGTGGGTTGCCTACACCATGTAATAACTGCAGTTTGTCAATACACTAATGGTGTCTTTGCTGTTTAAATTGCATTATACAGTGTTTCCGAGTGTAGAATGTGGCTGGGGGTGCACTTATAAACTCTCTGTAAATGCGCGTTACTTGCGATGAAGAAAAATGCTGCCAGGAGCATATATAATCAAATTGGCAAAATTGCTAAAATGTGTTATAGAACCGAACACTTTATATGCATGCTCCACATCAGTGTTAGTGTTCTAATACTTTGTGAAATGCCTGATATTGCTTTTTGTTCATACTGCCTACATAAAGTAATTGGTTAGGACTGTTCAGTAAGAGAGGGAGCCAATTAATTTGAAGGAATGCCATGTCAAGGCTTTTAGAAAAAAGCGATTTTACTGTAAAGATTTTACAGAGCTTCTTACCTTGAGGGAGTCGAAGCAGGCGATGACTCGGCCATTGTCCACCTGACAGCTCTTGGGTGGGTGAGCGAATTTGCATTCTTCGTCACTGCGAGAGCACGTGCCTCTCTGAAACTGACGACACACTTCCAGAGTCAGCCACTTAGTGTCGCGCACAGCTGGCAATGCCACAGACATTTTGCTGACGACCGCCGTGAAGCTCACTGAACAAGATAGATGGGCACTTATCCGCTACTTTCAGGATGTCTGAGTACAACGTAATTATTAAACTGCAAAAGGGCACTGTGAGGGGTTTGTTTTTATTTAAGAAACTTAATGCTCCTACATAACATGGTCTTCTGACTACTTTGACTGTAGGCTCATTTAATAATTTTCTCCACTCTTTGAGCTTTCTTGTTGGATGTGGGTGGGACTGAATGCTGGAGTCAGGTGGAGAAAGGAATGGTTTGAGGTGGGAGGATTAGTACTCTGGCTGAGGTGGAGAGAGAGGAGTGTGGGTGGTACAGGCAGGCAGAGACCAGAGATCAGTCACACGGGGAGTCATCTGAAAGGCACTTCTTGATAGCAGTCTGTTAGGAAATAAGAGGAGATAGAAAAGTTATTTTAAAATTATTCACTGGGGCAAAACGTCTCCAGGCAACTTATCACAGGGATGATCCACAAGGAAGTAACCAATTTGGCTGATTTTAGTATACATTTTTCCTGTTGCGTTCCAAGACTTGATAGAGATAAGGCCTCCCCACCCGGCTGAGATCTCTACACAAACGGCAGGCTGACAGACCTGTATCGGATCAGGGCACAGCATAAATCCTATTATATCACATACTCCAAAGGGATTTGATGAACAGACAGAGTGAGCGCTCACTTCAGAGAAATCAGGCTAAGACTGCCCGGCAACAGCCAAACACAGAAACACATAGCATTGGCAATGATGCTATCGTTCTGGGCTCTGTTTCCTAAATGCATTATAGTGTTATAATCTCCTTAATTGGTAGGAAAAAAAAATGTTCGGTACAGGCCTACTTTCTCTGACATCACGTGTGGATCAGGACTGGGACGGACCGAATATACTGGCCAAGTTTTACTCGTGCAACCCAAACCACAAATTATGCTCATCAAAGCCTTCTCTGTATACAAACTGTGGACTTTGGCATAGCCTTGTTACTAAGTGACTATAACCTTTTAAAGGCTATTTGAGATTGGTCCAAATCATCTGGCCTGGTGCATGAGAGACCATGTCGAGTTAAAGTGCAGTCTGAGAAGATCTGAGCAATCCGAGCTCCTAATGGCAGGATAGCAGAGCAGGTCAAATCCTAATACGCTCTAACACGTGGTCTGAGGAAGGAACCCCAGTGGACAAACGACAACCTCAGCTAAAGGGCAAGGGTTTATTCTGGGATACGGCACCGGCCAAACATATTATCGACTAGGAGTAATAACATCCAATAAATCAAACTACAGTGTATAAACGGTTTGCAAGGAGAGGCAGCGTTCAAAGTGTTTTGACTGTGGAACGTAACTTATTGATAACTAATCTGCAAAGACGATGGTTAATCAGTTGAGACTACAACTTTTGGTCTGCATACACAATTATAAACCAGCCCCAAACTGTCTCGAGTGCCTGCTGAATTTTTGCCCTTTTCTGTTCTGGAATTTTTCATACTAAAATAACCAAACAACCAAACTACCAATACACATCAATTATAACAGTCTGTTCAAAGCAGGAGAAAAAAAATATCATATTTCATTTTGCATTACATTGTACTACTCCTTATGGTATAATCCCGTCTAATATGCCCCCTTAATATTTTGAAGATATTCAAACAAATGGTCATAATGTGCAAAAACATAATGTTCTCATTTGCTCAATAACTAGGAATGTTGTTTTTAACCATGCCCTGTTTCCCGAGGGTTTAAATATGAAGCTGAATTACCAGAACAGGCTCTGTACTGTTATTCTCTACAAAAGAGGCAAACATTAATTGTAAGAGTGCCAACAAAGTGTTGTGTAGAATTATACAACTACAATAAAAGAAAAAAATCAATGCTATCATCTGAGTAGTCAAAGGTGAAGCAGAATTCGTCTGTTGTTTAGTACTATGAACTAGTTCATGGAAATAATAAGCCTAAATGGGTAACATTTTCGCCTCAGTCTTGCTTTTTGTTCAGCCACTTTATATCTGTGACTATGCCCTCTATTCTTCCAAAGCTTAGCCTACACAGCAAAAGTACACAAGCATGGGTGGGGCCTGAAGGTTGTCACATATTTCTAGGAGTCTATTCAACAAATGACAACTTCTAATTTCTGTTTCTGATAAATGATACATAAAGAGAAACTGTTATCAGAATGGGAAAATAATACTGAAGCATTGCTGGTCTTATGATATAATGGTTGGATCACAGGCCTTATGGTGCATTGTTATATAAATTTCTGTCTCATGTTACTTTACTCTGCCATATAAAGTGATGTACGAATGTCATACATGCATGTTCATGGTTTAGAGGATTTAGATCAATACTGTGGTTTGGGAGTTGACTGGCATAATGACTTTTTCACATGCATACTATTCGGTATACCTGCTATCACTGTATGTTCATTTCAGCCATAGGCCAGTCATGAGATTTTACTTTGCTGAGAAATTCATTGTGCGATTTTGAGCATTTAAAAAAAAAACAGAATTTTTTTTTAGAGGAAAGCAAACTATGTATTGATTTCACTATGGTACTGAATCTTTGTGGAATGGTACCACAAATAACTGTAGAATCCACAAAGAAAAGAACAAAATCTGCCTTTAAACTTTCAAAATGACACAGATACACCTGTAACTTCTTACAGAAAAGTATGTTTTTTCTTTGAATACTTTGCTTGCAAAGCTTTTGATTTAGTTCCGTACTAAATGAACAACAGCTAGTATAATACAGCAGCAGGGGAAGTAGGCCACATGCATTACCCTATTTGAGATGGGCATCAACTCACTCATTTAAATGAACCTCGCTTTGTTCTCCCAAAGGATTAAAGCATAATTGGGGCAATTGTGTTTTTTAATGCTCAATGACGGAACAAAACAATATTAACTAAATCAGTCTCAGATACGAGGGTAAAAAAAGCATTAATTAACCGATTTTTATTTATTTTATTACATTTTTTTGCAAAATCAGTCGCTGTGTTGAGGGGATATAAAAGCATACCAGGTGTATTAATGTGTTGAATGTCTAATAACAAGACGGCCTGTTCACAAGCATTATTAGCCAAAGTTAAGATGTGCATAGTTACTGTGTAGGTGTATGTAAACAGGATATCTGACTGGCTGACGGTGGGCAGAGATACTGTTTTACATTCTGCTGCTCAATATTCTGACCTTTGGCTCTGTGTAGGCGTTCCAGCATTTTTCCTGCTGCTGTTTCACAGCATCACTGGGACCGCAATACTTAAACCAGTGAGTGTGCCAGGGTTTCGTACTACACTAATTAGCTCTGATGTGTGAGCGTTTTGACCTTGAGGAAGAGATTTTTAAATGAAGAGTTTTGTGACACTGAGACACTACGAATATAAAGTATATATATATATACATACACACACACAGACACACACAAACACACACACACACACACATTGTTAGAAACTGGAACACAGTAATGACTGTGCAAATTATATATATATATATATATATATATATATATATATACAAATACACACATATATACACACATAAAGAAAAACCTAACCCTTTTCATTATCAGCCACATTTGCAGCTTATTACAAAATCTATACAAGCAACTTACAGTACGACTGTGATAATGGAAATAGCACCATTATTGTCTCTGTCAGTGTTATTGTTGTTTAAGCTATTTTATTAGACATAGACACAGATCAAAGCTGAAGGATATATTTTTTTTGCATAACCATGAACACTTCTATGCTTCAATACACTTGATCAGGCTAATCAGTTAACCATCTAACTTTACAGCTTATTATTCAATTATTAAAGCCTGTCTGTTCAGCTATTATTCTGTAACTACTGTGAAGTTGAGAGGAAATGGTACATAGTTACACGGGTAAGGTAGTAAGTCAGAGCCAACCAATGAGTCTTGGGATTTGAGTTAATTATTAAGCCCTTCATCAATTAGATGAAGATTATTGCGAAGAAGAGAAAACTTGAAATTGTGCTGGGCAATAGCTCCCCGGGAGAAATCCTGGCCTAAATTATGCCTGGTTTATTCTGAGAATCACCCCTCAGCTCCTTTCTTAGCAGCTAGGCCAATATTACCATAATTGACACTGTAGTGAAATCATCTTCGTGATAGACATTATATGGAAAAGGTTTGCGGACATGTGGTCATCACACCAACCAGATTCTAGATCCAGATGCCATTTGCTATTAAAATACCCTCCCCTTTTCCGGGATGGCTTATCATTTGCTTTTGTGGTGTTTCATCCAACCTCAGAGGTGTTTAGTAAGGTTAAGTTCAGGGTTCTGTGCAGGCCCTGTGCTAAGGCATACCAGGTTTTATGGAGCTTGCTTTTTTCATGTACGAACAGGTTTGTGCCTTTTAGTTTTAGTGATACAGAAAACAAAGACGTCCTACATATATCTATCTATCTATCTATCTATCTATCTATCTATCTATCTATCTATCTATCTATCTATCTATGTATATATATATATATATATATCTACATCTCTCTCTCTCTCTCTCTCTTTATATATATATATATATATATATATATATATATATATATAGTTATTAATCAGTATCTATTTGCTCAGTTTCTGCTTTTATCTTACGTAAAGTCTGTGACTGAATGATGCAATGCAGGTTATTTTGCTGCACTATACCGTGTACAACACGTACACACCTGACACATGATACACAAAATATCTCTTTAACCTTGAAACATATATTTCATTATGCCCATTCTCCTGTGGAAACGGACTGAAACTTCTTGCTTAAGGTTCTCAAAACAGGGCTTAAAATAGAAATTATAGATCATGCTAAAAGCCCCAATGCATGATCTCTGGTTATGTTGAAATGGTCAAATGATGCTGTAATTGAGTTTTCTGAGCCAGAGGCGTTGTGTCTAAATTAGGCCAGTACTGATCTACATTGATGACAGCGGTTGAACCTGCTGCATCTGCTGTAGCACACACTCACACACACACACACACACACACACACACAAAGTATGATTATACAGTTTTTGCCAGTTACGGTTCATTAAATAAAAATAGCAAAATGCAGTTTAGACTCAGTTTACAAGCTGGCTATTTCATGCATCCTGCATCTGAAATGTAATTGAAACGTTTCATCCACACGCACTTGCACTTATACTTAACAAGTCCCTTGTGAATGTGTACCACTGTCAGTTCATGACTTCATCAGGATAGGATTGTGTACATTAACACACAAAAAAAATGATGCAAACCAGCAAATGTTGCAGAAACCAAGGACGTGGTATGAGGGTGATTTTGCAGATTGAAATCTTTCCCAAAGCATTAGTTGCGTTCATACGTTCACTTTTATACTGACAAACTCCCATTTGGAAATCCTGCTCCTCTGGTCTATCATTTTTATTTACAAACCAAAAAATATTCTTTTAGAAAACACTACAAGGTCGGGGATCATTTAAAACAGAAGCAGCTACTAAATCTCAGTACTCACCACAATCCCAGTCCAGACCTTAACAAGCTTTCTGGTGACATGAAAAACAAAAGTCTGCCTACTTATCCACCCCCTGATCCGACCTCACCCTTCCTTTCGATCCTGTTTCCTGAAAAGCACTTCCTGCTGTTCAACGGACCAGAAAAACATTTGCGTTTATAAACCAGATTTGTGGCAGGGTGCCGAGTTCATTACACACCGAAACGCACTTCATAAACCCAAATGACGGCCTTCACGGAACAGAAACTACCTGTTCACACGTCTTGGAAATGCAACCTTTAAAAACCCCAGATGGGTTCATGAGTAAACTTAATACCTCTTATTATACAATTATTACATGCCTATGACTGTTAGAAACTGGAACTCGCACAACGAGTAATGACTGCGCAAATTCACGACGCTGAAAAGCCAGTAAAGGGAAAAACCTTCTGCTGGAAGTCCAGAAAGAAAGTTGTCGGAGAAGACAGCTAGCCAGCAGTCGGTGCACACGGCTAAAACACTTAGCACAGCCACCAGAGCCAGTTTCCGTGCTAAACTTACTGTAGTTCGCTAGCTAGCTAAGGCGGCTAATGATCCAGGCGCTAGCCGGCCGGCGTTCACTTCAGCTCAGTTGCGCGTTCACGTTTCACACATGCGCTTTTAATTTTTTCCCCCCTTTTCATAAATGACGGACGTTATAACGCACCGACTTTGCCTGTTTAACGCGCAGCATATAAAGCGAAATAAAAAATGAAGAGTTTATGAGAGAAAACCGGCCGGTTTGTACACCTGGCTTACCTCATCGCCGCGAAATCTCGCTGCTAGCCACACCGACAGTCACGAACCGCCACGGCAACCCGCCCAGTCCAGCCGAAGTGGGAGCGGAGGGGAGGGGAAATATATATATCTATCTATATATATATATTTATATTTATACACCAACGAGTTTATATCGAACATCAAATGAAAAAACTCGACGCAATATGAACCATCTTATTGTCCGGTGTGCGCGTGACGGGGAGAGATCGCCCTTGACCGGGGACGCGATACTTTTTTTTCTGAAAACCGCAGCACCGACTTTTTCCTTCGAGCAACAAGCATTTGACAGCTTGACTGTTTTTCAGGAAGAGCTCCCAAGTTGTAAACGGGGAGGGGCCACGCAACCGTGCGCACAACCCGAACCGAGACTCGGAGCAAAACGATTCAAACGGAGACGTGTGTTATATAGCGACTTACCGCGCAGACGTTCACTCACCAGTTTGCCTTACGCTGTCCGGTTGTTATGGTCGTTGTTTTTCGTCCGACGCTTTGGGAACACCCCGCGGGCCCGCGTTTGGTACGGTCCGAGCGAATGTCAGCCTCCGTGAGAACGGCCTGCTTGTTGCCAGGGTAACAGTGATGCTGTAGAGTAAACGTAAGCAGATAGTCATCACATGAAAAGTGCGGCTCCTGAAGGCATCGAGCAAATAGTGATCAACAAGAGTGTTTATTCGCAGGTATTACCACTGACCGATTCATTTGTTCATTTGCAGTCATAGCCGTTAGGAGACGCCCAATCGGAGCGATTTATAGTGCACGCCGTAGAAATATCAGCAAGATTAAACCATGTTAGAGAGGATTTAGTACAGAAACACGGATAGAATCCATAGAATCCAACTGATTGTTTGATCGATTGATTGATTAACTGAATGATTCATCCATCCATTGCTCCATCCATCGTCAGTAATTCAATTCTGATCATAGCAACCGTGTCCTGGTGACGCAGTCAGGCGTTAGGACCTGGAATGAAACCAGAGAACTCAGAGGAAACCCACACAAACACAAAGAGTATAAGTTACTACACAAACAATAATAATGCATGTCATTTCCTCATAAATCATTTCTTAGTACAAATTATTTCAGACAATATATTATCAAGATGTAATGATTGAGTGATTGAATAATTGATTGATTGATTCATTTATTCATCATTTAGTAATTGCTTTGTCCTGATCAGAGCCACTGTCAGGCCACGGAGGCATGTTTTAGAAACCCATACATGGAGAACAAGTACAAGTCTACATAGACAGCCCTGATGTCAGGAAAAGGCCCCTGAGGCTCGAAAGAAACCAGGCTATGGGGTCACCTTTTCTGTCTTGCTTTTTATTTTGTTGTATTTAATCTTTTTATTTAGTGAGTCTTCATTTACACACAAATGTACTGTGGAGGTACAATCCTTTTTCCTAGGGGAACAAAAAATATAATGGTTAATGGTACATAATAGGCCCTTAGGGTACAATTATGGTCCCAAAACAAGGTACTGAATAGAGGTACAAAATTCACCCCTTCAGGGTACTATCCCAGCAACGGCCACTTGTATCTTAAAAGGTAAAAGGTATATTGTTCCTTTCTTTTTGAGAGTGTAGTGTCTCACAGAAGTGACTACACCCCCCTCAAATGACATATTTTCATGTGACAACACATGTATTGAGTGTACAGCTTTTATAACAGTGTAAATTTGCTGTCTCCTCAAAATAACTCAACACCCTCCATTCATGTCTAAACCACTGGCCACAAAAGTGAATACACCCCTCAGTGAAAATGTCCAAATTGGGCCCAATTAGCCAGTTTATCTCCCCAGTGTCATGTGACTCGTTAGTGTTACACGGTCTCAGGTGTGAATGGGGAGCAGGTGTGTTAAATTTGGTGTTATCGCTCTCGCCCTCTCACACTGGTCACTGGAAGGCACCTATTGGCAATGAGCTCTCAGAGGATCTAAAAATAGAATTGTTGCTCTACATCAGGATTATATATTGCATATAATCTTTATGTATATAAGCCATTCACTCACTACTTTACACTGTAGTTTATTCAGTGTTGTTCCATGAATAGATAATATGAAAACAATATAACAAATAATATTAGATATTAAAATATTTACAGAAAAGCCAGGGGTGCACTCACTTCTGTGATTATACTGTAAGTGCTTAGTCAAGAGGCAGGTCCTCAGTCTTCTGAAGACAGTCAATGACTAAGCTATTTGGGTAGCCAGGGGAAATTCATTCCACCATAGTGGTGCCAGAGGAGACCTTTGATGAATGCCTTTTTTTATCTTGAGAAATGGTGCGCCAGTGGAGCTAGTGTACTAGAGGAAATGTGATCTAGAGCAGGGTTTGATGTGTGTCTTCAGGTAGGTGGAAGCTTGCAGCTTGTAGGCAAAATTTGTGTTCATCAGACATGCATGTGACATGCACAGCTGGTTGTTTGTGTGTCACATGTTTAAAAGACACAATAGTCCATAGTCAATAACACATAAAGGGAAATGCAACCTATTTTATATCATACACGTCCTATACTTCAATGTACCCTACTATTAGCAACATCTAACTAGCAAATGAATGCTAAACTAATTAAAAGAGAAAAAGTCCTATATAGCCCACTACATAACTATTGAGTCCTAGTGTGAATTTATACACTATGGTCTACTTTCCAGCCAGCTTTTTTGAGTCGTTTGATTGCTATTCTCATGCTCTCAGCCTTGGGCAATACTCTCGCTTGCCTGCTAATCCATGAGATCAGAGCAGCTTCCGGGATGCCAGACTTGCTGGATTACAGTGGCCTCATGATCACAGGTCCATTCCTGCTGGTCTGCACTGTGTAATTTGTGTAATTTTGTCCAACCATCATTAACGGAAAGGCAAATCTAATGGGACATGAAATTTCATGTCCTTACATTTAATTCAGCGCTGTGTTGGGAATTAGCTGCTAAGTTGAATTACCAACTTGACCATTTTGTACTGATATGCAGCAGGGTATCAGATGGTTGCATGTTGCAGTAACACATGGATTGTTGGATCATTTAGAACATAATGCCATTAAATCACAAGGGTGTTGGACTTCTGATTGGATGGTCGTGAGATGAAATTCCAGTACCAATAAGATGCCACTGCTGAAGCATTACTCAAGAGCAAGAAACTTAACCCTGTTCAGATGTAGAAATAAGGAATGCCATAAATGTGAA
The DNA here is from genome assembly GCA_030449085.1 of Kryptopterus vitreolus. Classification (NCBI taxonomy): domain Eukaryota; kingdom Metazoa; phylum Chordata; class Actinopteri; order Siluriformes; family Siluridae; genus Kryptopterus; species Kryptopterus vitreolus. The sequence goes on along the minus strand of JACRUU010000011.1, from coordinate 7,956,309 downwards.
TACTGGCAAATCAATCAAATTAAAATGTATCTATTTGGCGACACCTTCTGGCCAAAAATATAGCACGTCTGGAAATTCAACAGGACAAACACGTATTACACTTGTGTACTTGTTTATCTTTCCAAAATTAGAAATAATATTTTGCACAATAGTTAAGGAAAAACCAACTGGTTCAGGTATGTCACTGGTGGTTTCTCACAAGGAGATCTACTATGGAAAAAAAAACTTGCAACGAAGCAGAACATTTGAAATGGCACTTTTATTAAAAAATGCTACTGTTCTGGGTGGAATTAATAAACGTAAGCACACTACTAGCTGGAGTCATAGTTAGAGCAGAAGAGGAGTTCATGCCAGAGCAGTAAAACATCTCCTGTCCGTGTGAACAGTCCTGAGGTGACAACACTGTCATAATCAGACCAACAATCATCACAAAAACTCCAGCAATGAGAATAAGTAATGGCATAACATTCTGTAACTGAAAGCAGTGCCCACTGGAGAGTTTCAGGAAACAGGCAGAGGGAATGATGAAAATCAGAGGCGTGGCACTTAGAACACCCTGAAAAACACAAACTCTTTGAGTGAAGCATCTTCTGAAATATTGAAAACACATGATTAATTTCTCAAGGTTATGAACTGTGCATTTCGTAAAAAAAATGTCAACACTAACATTTAACTCCAGCACAACACCAAGACAGTCATATGAAAGGGATATTGCTGTAACCGCTAATGTTATCACCAAGGTAACCACGATGTGGGATGTGCTGCTAAGTAGTCCATTAAAAAAGACATTTGACACCACCTGAAAGACAGAAAATGGGAGAGACTCCATAAATGACCAACAATTTTAGGGTGCTCTTAGTCTGGCAGCTAAAGCATGCAATCGTCCGCTCTAAAATAATGGTATCACATTGCACACAGTGCAGTTGCATGTCTGAAGAAACTGTTTTAGGGCAACATTATGTGTAAATCTAGAGAGTACATATTCTATTTTACTCATCACTATTTTGTTCTTTAGTCGTGAGGCATTCATGATACATTGTGTTTTAAAGGCATGTTTCACTATATATACAAATAAGTAATTCTGAGGTGTCTGGCTACTGCAACTGGTAAAGATTCTCATGAAAAAAACATTGTGAATATATATGAAAGATGAATATATTAATACATAAATACACATTCACACCCACGCCCACACAAAACCCCAATAAGTTCCTACCAAACAATACTACACAAAAACAGTGAAATTGTGTTGTACCTCTCTGGTCACAAAGCACTCCAAAGGGAAGGTGGTGATTATACTGATTCCATAGCAGAATCGACCAAATGTGGCCAAGTTATCATATTTGCAGTAGTTTTCAAAAATATCACCTAAAATAGGAATGTACAATTGTTTGCATATGAAAACAGTGACATACAACATATATTGTCTTGTGCCTGTGTATAATTGGCTGTACCTTGGGTGTAGCCAGTGAATGTAGCATAGCCAGCAGCAGCAAACAGTGCACTGACTAGAGCAGCTGATCCCACAGACACATGTGTGATCCGGGACCAATTATTTAGACTGGGCTCCTTAAGCGACCCATAGATCATGAAGGAGTTGTGGTGGCAGATAAAGGCTGAAAAAAATCCCAGGAAACATTTGAAATGTGAATTAATAGAATGCACCACATTCACATTGAAAGAGTGCACAATAGAAAGTAAACAGCATGCAATGAGCTACACAGGCATAAGGCATTTATGTTTACTCTTTTTTAGACCATATATTAGTTCAGAGCTACCTCACCAAAAGACATGACACCAACTGCTTGAATTGCGTTCCACTGTGCAAACACCCACGCATCCTTAGAGGGGGGGCTATTAAAAAAGAACAAAAAGGCATTTTGAACACTAAAATGTGTGATGCAGAATTCTTTAACATTTTATATACTATGTACGTATTGAAGAAAGCAGTCAAGACATTACGGTATTAAGACGTTAACTAATACACATCGTGTTTCATCGTAGTTACTGTTAAAAAAAAATCATAGTAATCATGTACAGCATGTTATATAATGCTAGGCATAGTACATTTGTGGTCCCAGTGTGACAGCCCTCACAGCTACTATGGCAATGATGGCCAGAGTTAACAGCATGGACACTAATGAAACCTAAAAGAGAGGAGATCAATATCATTTTTCATTCCATTCTAACACACATTATTTTTCTTGCGAAAATAAGGAGTCCTCAAATTACTGAAATCATGTTTTTCTTTTATAATTAGTAGATGTTTGTTCTGGTGTTCATCGACCTTTCCTAGTTTTGCCATGTTTCTGTACAGCGAGAGAGGAATTGTGAAGAGGAGGGTCGAAGCTAAAATGACAAACTGCCTCTCTGCCAGAATGTGACCAGGACCGACTGCAATGAACAACACATAATCAAATCTCATGAACACACACGCTATAGGCACAACATATTACAGAGCTCATACTGTTATATAAATTAGCACACCTCCTGGTATCGTCTGAAACACTTTTGCCATAGTGTCTCCAGTGATGATGTTGTAACTTATCATAGCTGGTGGAAGAAAAAAATGTTACTCATAGTCGTATGTGTGTGTGTTGAACATTTTATCAGGTAATCGTAATGGAGAGCTCTCTATTCAAGTAAAAACGGACCACCACAGGAACGCCATTACCCTGATATATATTTACTGGGTGGTAGACCATTTTCTTATTTGTCCCTGATGGACCGGAATAGGCAAGAAACAATAATAATAATAATACAAAATACTCAGCCAACATTGGCCCTGGAGTCAAAAATGAACCACTTAAATAAAAGGGCTTGTGTAGAAGTAACACAAAGAAATAATGAAAAATTATAGGCTGCCAAGCACAGGGAATTACACACAGCAACAGATGGACTATAAAGTCAGCGAACCAATGAATATATCCTTATATAGTGTGTTTTGCATAAACATGCCTGATAAAATGGCCAACACGTGTATACAATGTACATGATAAATACATATGTAAAAAGCGTCCTTCATAAATAACTCAATGTGACTCTATGTTCAATGTAGTAGTAATTACCAATGAATGGATAGAGAAACTGGAGGACTGACAAAATGACATATCCAACAATGCCAAACGTGCTGTATACAAGAGCCTGGTAACTGTGTGTCCCTGACAAGTTTCCTCCTTTTATTAACAAGATGATTGAGTAATCTGTGGAAGAAGGGCAGAGAGCATCACTGCATTTATTACCAAACAGTATCTGAACATAATTTGGCAAATTTCCAATTGGAAAACATAAAGGATACTTTGCACTTGAAACTAGACATTAATGAAGATTATTTAAGCACATTTTATGTTACATGTTACAAATTAGTTAGTGTTGAAATACGGATGTGGCACCTGTAATGAATGCAACCAGAAAAAGCAGCAGTATTCCGAGAGGCAGGCCAGCCTGAGCCATTGAGAACGGTAGGCCTAATTGAAAAGAACACACTTTGTAACATAGTTCTTGGCAACCTATTCTATCTTTTAATTAATCTTTATTCATTTTAAATTTTAAAATGCGTTTTAAATGACTTTATTATTTTTATTCCTCATATTAAAAGAAAAATACATTTGAATTTGAATCCCATTCAGGGTATATGCCTGTCAATTCTTGTCTCCAGATCCAAACCAGGACGAAGAAGGAATGATGAATGACTTTCAGCTGACCCAGCTTTTCACTTGTTTGGTCTTGTGCGTGTTTTTGCAATGTTTCAATTGTTCTACGAAGAGATTTTGTGTGAAGGATAAGTTTAGGTCAAAGTTTAGACCAGTACCACTCTTGGAAAAAGTGAAGCACTGTTCATTGTTCATTGTGATTATTCTGTTGGTGAGCCAATTAGAAAATGTGATCAGGTTTATCACACATGCATGCACTCCTGTGTTCATAGATTTAGTATAGAGGCAGTTTCTTTATTTTGCAATCTTAAGTAGAAATCATACTTAATAAACAGTGAACTAATGGACCCTTGTGCTGAGTCATATGATATTGCACCAGGGGGCACTTTCAGACTGTCACTTTTAATGCTGTCAAGAAAAATACAACACAAATGGGGCCCTGTGTTAAATATCGACCAAGTATATTGAATTAAAATGCATAAATAAAAGTATCCCTGACGACGATATTGCTATTATGCTTGCACAGAAAAAATATCTATACATTAAAATATATTAGCATATGATGAAATCTAATAATAATAATGAAAAATATTCTGGTAAATTCAAATAACACCATATTGTCATACATAAAGGCCAATTCTCATTAAACTGTATCAGCTACATATACTTCTGTTAATCTCAGATGTTGACTTTCACTGGTGCTATATAGTTCAAGATAGAATTCAGGACATACAAAATATATTGATTGGTGACCAATAAGTCAATTACTCACCAATAAGTCCTGATCCAAGGATGGAGTTAATGAAATTGAACGAGGCGGTCGTCTTGGAACTCGTGCCGCCCTTAGTATACTCCACATGCGGTGGAAGTAACTCGGTCTTTTCATCCGGCTGGAGGAAAGGTTTACAAATATTCTTACTCTCCAGGTATTTTACTGTTTTTTTAACAATATAAATATATATATATGCTGTATATATATGCCTTGTTAATACATACCTTGTTAAGATGTCCATTTCTTTCACCCGCTCTATTCTCCATTGCAACAAGTGAAAAAGTTTCCGACGAGGCAGCAGACAGAGGGCGCTGCGTTTCACCCGACGCTCACCGCTATTCATGACGAAGGCAGGGAGCCTGATGACGGCGTTCCGTCATACTTTAAATGGGAATGTGTCATTTTTCAACAAAGATTTCAATACATTTTTTAATCAAATGTACTATTTAAAAAGGAGAATATGGACGAAAAAAAAAAAAAAAAAAAAAAAAAAAAAAAAAAAATATATATATATATATATATATATATATATATATATATATATATATATATAGATATATATATACACACACACCATAAACCATGGATTAGAATAGTCAGTGAAGTAACGGTGTTGAACCCATAGAGCTCCTTATTGTAATATAGATTACATGACAACCCTTTACTTCTCACTTATGGCTTTACTTTAAAAACATTCAATATTTTAGCCTTCTTCTTTTAATATGTTTAAGAACAAGTGATATATACATTATACATATAAATTGGTTTGACAGATTGTTTGACACAGAGTGTTTGAACGGTTTACTTTGCATGACTTTTAGTGGAAAACGTCACATGCATCTCACATGCAATCATGTGGCTATGAATTATATGGAACCGCAAGTGAAAAACATATGCATTGCAACATTTCTGTAACATCTGGAAATTAAAATCTCTCGTTTCTATACCCTACTAATTATAAGAATCATCTTTCAGTGTTAGCTGTTAATACAAGTAATTTATTGTTCATTAAATAAAAATGTTCCAAATCCCTTTAGAGCAGGGTAAAGAAAAGAAAAGGAAAGCTGGCCCATCCTCTTTTTCTCCCCTCTCTCTCCCTTTTGCCTTTTTGCAATCTCCTTTTGAATGTTGCAAGTTGTCTTTGCTGCTGCTAAGCAACTTTCATGTGACATCGTATTGATCTATCTTGGAGATTTGGAGGTTCCATCACACTGATTGGCAAAACAGACGTCCTAAAGTCGGACATCAAAAAAGCGTGTGGCATAAAAGCAGTGGGACTCAAAACACTAGCTGACAAAGCTGATGAAAACATCAAACATCAGATTGTAATCAAATCTACTTAAATCTGCAGAACGCAGTACATGCATATATGTTAAATAATTGTGAATGGTTGTGAACATAGAACACTCTAGGTAAATAAAAATAAAAATACATAGATTGAAAAAAAGTTTTTTGCAAAAATATTCCATAACGAAGTTCCACTTAGTTTAAAGTTCTTGTAAAGTCTTTGTTTTTAGGCAATCAATAATTTATTCTGTCTCTCAGTTACATCACCCAATCAATGTTGCCCATCAATAATATATATATATATATATATAGCCAATATATATATATATATATATATATATATATATATATATATATATATATATATATATATATATATATATATATATATATATACCAGATCTTTATAGACAACTTTTCCTTGCCTTAATCAAGAAGTTGGGTAATTATAATGCCTATTAAATGTAATTTATTCTGTCTCTCAGTTACATCACCCAATCAATGTTGCCCATCAATAATATATATATATATATATATATATATATATATATATATATATATATATATATATATATATATATATATATATATATATACCAGATCTTTATAGACAACTTTTCCTTGCCTTAATCAAGAAGTTGGGTAATTATAATGCCTATTAAATGTAGCGTATAGTGGCTATACACGGCCACAAGGTGTCGGTATTACACTTCAGACCCTAATAAAGATCGGCGTTTACTATAACGTGGTCTAAGTTCACCATAATGAGGTATGTGTTTAGATCTTACAACCTGAATTCAAGTGTGCTTTAACCCAATACTGTAAAACTCTCACCATATAGACAACATCTGAAGCACAACCCACAGAGTCTGAAAGCAATTTAATTTAACATCTTGTACAAATAATGTGCAAGATCTGTTTTCAAGAAAATGCTGCAGAACAAATCCACACTGGATCATTTGCTGTATATTTCCACTCATGCCGGAGTAAATGTAGTTAATGTCACGTGGTGCATAGGATAAGTTCCCACTTCTGAATTTCAGTCTCTGGTCGCACACACACACGCACACACACACGCACAAACACACACACACACACACACACACACACACACACACACACACACACACACACACACACACACACACATGCACACTTTCATCATCTAAAACTATACATCGAAGTATTAAGCAGCATGCCATTATATCACGCCCCGGGAGAGGTTGGCCAGTGCCTACCACAGGTGGTGTTGTCACACTTCCTAACCCTCTCAGTGTGTGGTTTTTTGGACGTGGCGTCAGCTCTGAGGCTCTATAATGAAGAACCGGAAGCGCTGTTCGCTCTGAGCTCAGGCGCGTCTTAATGTAATCAATACATCTCGCTCGGGTCCACTGTGATTCCTCTGTTGTGCTTGAAAACACGCGGATTTAACTTTTTCCTTCTTCTTCTTCTTCTTGTTTTTTTTTTCTAATCGAATATAGTTCGAGTTTCTGTGTTTGTCTATTTTCTCGTTTTTCTTGGCTGCATCGATTTGCCTCTGGATTTTGAATGTAAAATACGACTTTTTAAGGCGTTTTCCCTCCGAGTCTTCTTCACCACTGACTTACTGAGTGATGATGGTGAGTGTCCAAAGTGTGCATGGGTGACATCTAAAAAGTAAAATTTAAAAGCAAATATATCATTTTGCACTACAATTGTAATACAATACAAACAATATCTTCTTAAGGCAGGAACACTTTACTGATATGGTGTTGAAGATGTTGAGAGGATGAGCAGCTCCACCTGTGATATGTTTGAAGCATCTGGCAGATGGCTTGGGATTTTATATATATATATATATATATATATATATATATATATATATATATATGCATATATATATATATATATATATATCGATGGAGATTCTGAGGTCCTCTCATGTGATTCAATCAAAAGCATTTCATTGTAAATGAGAAAAAAGGAATTTAAAATGTAACTTTTTAAAGTATTGCATTTTATGTGATATTAGTAGTAAACCATAGACCCATCAAGCTGCTTATTTAGGCATCTATGTTTTAATATTATATATATATATATATATATATATATATATATATATATATATATATATATATATAGTACACATTTTATCACTTAAAATATACTTGTAATCAAATTCAAATATTTATTGCAATATAATTCAAACAATGTCATGCAAACCCTATACCTAAAACCTACAGATTATTAAATTATTTCTTAAATTATTTATCACTGTATTCTCTATAAACAGAATTTGTAGTACAAAAAAATAGCCAGTGTGAGCCGAGACAACAGAGCCAGTCTGGGTTGCCAGATTAGACTGTCTGACTAAAGCCTGCATAATTTACCATTATACATCCCAAATGAAATTATATCTAGCTAATCGTAAATTAGATCTGTCAACAAAATTATAGTTAAACTAGATTGTATCTATCACCCGAGGGACAATTTCCCATCCCAATGGGATTAAAAATAGATCAATTAGATGGTATACAATCAATCTGGCAACAGAACAAAATCAGGGGCTGCACAGGGTGGGTTTGGCATGTTCCAGACTCGCATGGATTTGAGCTCTGATGTTGTTATTGACATGCGTGGATTATAACGAGCGCAAATAGTTCAACTGAAGGATCACTAAATGTTCAAAGAAGTCTCTAACTCTAAAATGCAAATGTAAAAAGTTTGAAATGCTCATGGGTTTGGGTGTGGATTTAATGCTCGCTTCTTTAAGTGACCTTGGGATTGTCAAAAAAAAGGTATTTTAAAGGGAACAGTACCTGTCTGACCTGGTGTTAACACTTACAGTAGCATTGACGTTATTTTTGCATCGTCCATTTGCATGTCCATGCAACATCCTGGATGTTTTCTTTACCTGTGTAAGTTTTAGGGATACACGTTATCATTCAGCTGCACAAGCAAAGAAACATCTTTAGATATTATACTGTTGCATGCAGAGATGCAGCCACCAATATGCACATCACTAAATACCACCTAAGATATCACCATTTGGGTTTGTTTATTATATGGCATATATATCTTTGGACATTTATACTAAAATGTACATATTGTTTAGCTTTAAAGCAGTAAGTTAAATGATAACTAACTGGAGTTAAATATGTTAGTACACTACACAATGCTTCCATCGGAACTATTTTCATAGTAAGCAATATAACCAATGGCCTCTTCAATTATTGTTATTGTGCATATAATTGGAATTCAGTGATTGGACAAATTGAATACCTTAACCAAAGTTTTGATTATTTCTACCTTTTTCCATTCTATTCTATTCTATTGTGACCACCGCAAGAGGAGCTTGTTGTTTTATGTTAGATCACATATGAGTGTGTACGCAGATGGACCCATTATCGAATGCAGTGAGTGTTTCGGGGATTTGCTGCCAAGTGCTCTATTAGTGGTTTTTAGTTTCACTCCAGGAAATGTCTCCACACTTACGCAAGGCTTCTTGTTTCTCAATATGTATTTTACATTTGATTTATGCTTAGAAACCTAGTGTGGTTGAGATTTCAGTACCACGGACAACATCACTCATACCCCTCAAACATCAATGTCTATGTTTCTGTGTTTCTTTTTCAATTGTTTGGCCGCATTTTTGTGTGTGTGTGTGTGTGTGTGTGTGTACCTGTGAGTGTGTGTACATGTTTTCCATTTACACTTTTTGAGGAGCGCATCAATTATTTGTTGATATAAGAGAACAGTCAATAAGGGCACCAAGGGTCACAGTAGGCTGCCCTTATTTTTTGCTTTATGCTGGGTTTAGTGTACTTTTGTTCTTCTTGTCCTTTGGGATCTTCCGTGTAGTTGTTGGATGAAGGAGGTTCAGTCATATTTCAGAGACTATGACACAGCGGAGGGTGAAGGATAAGCTGAGCTCATTATTACATACCATACCATATATATATATATATATATATATATATATATATATATATATATATATATATATCTATATATATATATATATATATATATATATATATATATATATATATATATATATATATACTGCTTTTTTGCCTGTGCTCATAAACTTGCATAAAAGAATAGAATATAATGTTATAGTACAACATTCAGTCATTGCATTCAGACATGGCTTGCATTGTTGTTTTACAGCTTTAGAGCCCAGGGTCTTTCCAAAGATTGGGGTACTCTGCAAATTTCCACTTGTACTCCCCTTACTTGCTTGAATTTTCTCAAGGTTCTGCTATTTTTTCCCAAGTGCTAGATTGCCCCAAGGCAAGAGTGAGTGTGGAAGAGAGACATATACATTGATATTCGAGCACACACATATACACATACACACACACACACACACACACAAACACACATACACACATTCACCTTCACTGTGGAACGGGGTTGTTCAGTGGTTAAGGCTTTGAGTTACTGATTGAAAGGTTGTGGGTTCAAGCTTCAGTATTGCCAATCTTCCCCTTTTGGGCTCTTGAGAAAGGCATTAACTGACTCTGCGCTCTGACCCCAGTTTCCAAACATCACTGGCATATGCAAAGAAAGGATTACTCTCAGCTGTAAAGCACATACGACACTGTTACTATAATATACTCAGTCATATCCAGGTGCAATTTAGCATAACCAATCTACCTACTAGTCCGATTTTTAGATGGAAATACCACACTGGTAATAGTCATCACTTGTTTTACAGAAGAAAAGTCATATTTGAGAGAATGTGTAAATATACAAGAGCTTATACAAGGACAGATGACATAACGGGCCCTGGTTTGATCCTGACCATGTATTACTGTTTACTGTATTGGGAGTTTTGCATGTCTTCTCAGTGCAGGTTGTCCAGGTTTCTCCCAAATTTCAAAAACAATCCAGTAGTTTGACTGTCCTGTCGAATGAAATGCCACAAGGTGTGAACAAATACGTGAATCAGGGCTATGCATTTGGCTGACCCCCTTTTTTCCCCCACCCTTAGAATTCCCTATTCCCCTTGTTATTATTATTATTATTATTATTCCTGTATGGAATGCCAACCCATTGCATGGCACACATTCACACACTAGGGAATTTTCCAATATGCCAATCAACTTACCATGCATGTGTTTGGACGAGGGAAAACCGGAGAACCCAGAGAAAAACACCCCGATGCACAGGGAGAACATACAAACTCTACAAACACACCATGCTAATTATGTGGAGTTAATTATTATGATTATAATTATAATGGTTAATTATTATTATTCATTCATTCATTCATTGTCTACCGCTATTTCCGATCTTCCCTCGGGTCACGGGGAGCCTGTGCCTATCTCAGGTGCCTATGGGCATTAAGGCAGGATACACCCTGGATGGAATGCCAACCCATCGCAGGACACACACACACACACACACACACGCACACACATTCATACACTAGGGACAATTTTCCAAGGTGCCAATCAACCTACCTTGCATGTTTTTGGACCGGGGAGGAAACCGGAGAACCCGGAGAAAAACACCCCGATGCACAGGGAGAACATACAAACTCCACAAACACACCGTGCTAATTATGTGGAGTTAATTATTATGATTATAATTATAATGGTTAATTATTATTATTTTATTATTTAATTTGTTTCAATAAATGTAATATTTTATTTATCATCAAAAACAAAAAAGTGCAATGGGAAGCTTCTGTCAGCAAAACAATTTCTTTGTAAGTGCAAACATACTTGGTAATAAAGCTCTTTCTGATTCCTATTCTTTTTCTGTCTAAAACCTTTAAATAGAAGCGCTATCATTTCAAATAGTATTTAAAACAAAAACTACAGATCCAAACCTTCATCACTTGCTTTTCTGTCTAACACTGGCTGTCTGTATTTTTCAAGGCTGTAGCTGCTTCTCATATAGTGGACTAGCGAATCATCCAGAAGGTACAGGATGCAAAGATGGCACAGATTATTGCACCGCCGGGATCACAAACTTTCCGCCCGTTTACCCGGGAATCGCTCAAGGCCATTGAAAAACGAATTGCAGAGGAGAAGAGTAAAAAGCCCAAAAAAGGAGAGCAAGAGGAAAATACTAATGATGAAGATCAGCCACAACCTAACAGTGACCTTGGGGCAGGAAAGAAAGTGCCATTCATATATGGGGACATTCCCAATGGTATGGTGTCCACACCGCTGGAAGACCTGGACCCATTTTATTGCAATCAGAAAGTAAGTTTTGATTTGTTTTCACTCCGTCTGAGAATGCATTTGGCTGTGCTCTGTCTAATGGGCTTTTAGTAGAATTTGAGTGCTGATTTGAGTGGTTGGCTGGAAACCCCTGTTATGTCGGTAATGTGTGAATGCTCATTCATGCAGTGACTAATAAGAGGTTTTAGCTGAATAATTTGCATTATGCATAAACTTTTGATTAACATGATTACAAGCGATGAAATTTCAACAGATTTGTTGACATATATATATATATATATATATATATATATATATATATATATATATATTTATTTTTTTTACTAAACTAAGCTCGATTAGGGTTTTTGTTGTAGATCAGATATTCTCAGTTTTTCCTTTTCAAACAGTATTCTCTATTTTCTAGTTAGAAAAAGCAAGTGATATTAAATTAAGCTGATTTAAATTTCATTAAATGTTTGCTAAACACATTTACCTTAAGGTTCAAACAAGTTAGACTGATTTTTTTAAATAGATATAGCGAATTTAACCAATTGGACCTCTGGTGAAGTGCCATGCCATTTATACAGTGCTACTACATCTTCCTTTTTCTGCATTGATGTTGCATTGCAGTTTTTTTGTGCTGGTTTTGTATTTAAATATTGTCAAAAGACTGTATTGAACTGAATAATGATTAAAGGCTTAAAATATTTTAAAAGTTGTGCTTAATTTCTGTGAATGCATAAGATATACTGCATAGGCATTCTTCCGTTCTATATTAAAATGTCATTTTCATACCAGCAATGGCTTTGATTCTGCCTTTGTTTTCTTTCAGACCTTTATAGTATTGAACAAAGGGAAGACAATCTTCCGATTTAATGCCACTTCTGCCTTGTTCATGCTAAGTCCATTCAACCCAATCAGAAGAATATCAATAAAGATTTTGGTACATTCATATCCTTTCCATATGCCACTACAATATGTATTTCAGACTTCTCTGCGGTTGTCTTACAATGCTTATGAAGTAATGGCAGTAGTGGCCTGAAAAAAAAAACAAGTGTGCATCACATGTAATATTCAATAACCTGTTGTTAATCTGGCTTTAAATTTGTTCTAAAGTCACTTACATGATAATCACGTTTTTCTTGACCGCAAATGTCACATTGTTCAACATAATAATCATGTGCACTATCCTTGCAAACTGTGTGTTTATGACTTTCCCTGAACGTCCGGACACACGACCGTTGTTCAAGAATATAGAGTAAGTCTTTATTAGCACTGAACACAGCGAATGGATTAATAACACATACTTTTGATGAAACAATATTAAATCCAATGGTCTTTTTTTGTTATTGTGTTGTTGTTTTTTTTACAGGTACACGTTTACTGCAATATATACATTTGATTCATTAATAAAAATCGTAGCTATGGGCTTCTGTATAGGCAAGTTTACTTTCCTCAGAGACCCATTCAACTGGCTGGACTTCACTGTGATCGTGATGGCGTAAGTACAGGACAGTGCACACAAATGCATATACAATTGATTTTCCAGATAAAATATTAGCACAGCGTAGACTGAGGTGTTTTCATTGTCTGGCAGATGCAGAACTCTTAAATAAGAGGAAGTAAAAAAATGTTTTATGTAGCATTTATTGATAAAATAAAAATTGCAATTGCTGGTCTATTGCTGGGGTGTAAACAGAATGACATATAGGCTGTTATAGAACATGCTGTAAAACAATAAGAGAGTCTGTTAAGCATGTCTGTTAAGCATTGTAAATAGTTGTTGTGCTGATGTTTTAGATCTACTATGTTCAAGCATAGGCATGTTAAAAACCACGTTGTTACTGCAAAAAGTAGAGAATTAGTGCGACCCTATAGTAGTTCTGTACGGGTGATCCGGGGGAGGTGAAGGATGAAACATTTGTTAACGTTATCATATGTGTGTATAAGAAATATTATAAGAACTATAATACATTTATATTTACAGCGTTTCATTCCAAGCAGTTGAAAAATCCAACTGTACGTTCCAAAGTCTGTTTAGCTACAACTTATAGCTTGACAGGTGTTGCAAAACAGCATTGTTTATATTCATTCTCAGTATAATCACTCATATCTGCTTTGTTCTCAGTGCTTTGCTCTGGACAAGCATTGGAGTGATATTTGAGAAGTCAGTCTCATTGATTTTGAATAATGCCCTATCTGCAACAGCTTTGAGACAGTGTATAAAAGCATGCTTGATTTGATGGATGTGTTTTAATTACCTTCAAGCTGTGCCAGACGTGATTTTATTGATTAATCATTAGGCAGACACTTATCTGCCCAGAGTTGATCCAGTATCTTTTAACAACAATACTATGGATGGCCTTTAAAATCTGCATATTCATATACAAGATTTGTTCAGTGTAACTGTGTGAACTTTGAGTAGTTTCCCGGGTATCGCAAGGATTGCGTTCTGAGATTTCTGAGAACAGACTGAGAGAGAGAGAGAGTGAATGCGTTTTCTGTTGCTGTTTTCTGTTGCTGTTGCTCATGTGCTCCTGTTGGCTAAGTACAGAACTGTCGCTTCCTGATTGGTTGAGATTATTTGGAGAAATCTCGACACGGAATGGTTCTTTCATTACGTTTATATGGAAAATACTTTATGTAAATACTTTATTTATTAATTAATATGAATAATACAACAATACAATGACATGTTTTAAAATTTGTTAGTGGAAACGTAGTTTGTAATGTAATTCTGAACATTCAGGAAATTTTGGTCTCTTTGTGAATTCATGATATTTCAATATCTTCGCTATATATACATATAGTTTTGTATATATATATATATATATATATATATATATATATATATATATATATATATATATATATATATATATATATATATATATTATATATATATGTTTTTGAATGGGTGATGGTAGCTCAATGGTTAAGGCATAAGTCTCTGAACTGGAAGATAGCATGTTAAAATCCCACCATCACCAAGCTGCTACTAGTGGGTCCTTGAGCATGATCCTTAACCCTCCACAAATTTTGGGCTTGCAATATTTCGAGGAATTACTGTATTTAGCTACAAAGTTCTTGGTTAATGTTTGCTGTAATTTTGTTCATAATTTAATAGCAAAGTAAGTAGTAAAATACCTTAAAATCGTTTCATGACAGGTATGTGACGGAATTTGGCAATGGTTTGGGTAATGTCTCTGCTTTGAGGTCTTGCAGAGTTGTTCGCGCACTGAAAACAATATCAGTTATTCCAGGTAAGGACTTGCTTATTTTCCAGCTGTAATCATTTTAATAAAGAAAGTGATTCAACCATATTCAAGAATATTTTTCAGAATGGTAAAGATTATGACGCTGGATAACATTGTGCTATCTGTTGATCACAGGTCTGAAGACTATTGTAGGTGCTCTGTTCCAGTCAGTAAAGAAACTGTCAGATGTAATGATACTGACCATCTTTTGCTTGAGTGTATTTGCACTGATCGGCCTGCAGCTTTTTATGGGCAACCTGAGGAATAAATGCATAAAGCTACCAAACAATGCCACTATAAATAAGGACGGGCAGCTGTATTTTAGTGAAAACTTCACCGAGTTCAACCTTACCGAATACTATAATGATAAGGGTGAGTGCTGATCCCGGGGTGGAAAATAAATGATCAGAGTAAGTTAGGTTAACACATTAAACCAGTATTTTAGCAGTAAACCAGTACACCGGCACTTTCCCCCAGGATACAAGATAATTGCTGAGTTCAGTTGGCTTTAGCAGAAAAAATACAGAACTTCATTCATTCATTCATTCATCTTCTACCGCTTTATCCGATCTTCCCTCGGGTCACGGGGAGCCTGTGCCTATCTCAGGCGTCTATGGGCAGTAAGGCAGGATACACCCTGGATGGAATGCCAACCCATCGCAGGACACACACACTCTCACACACATTCATACACAATTTTTGAATGTGACAATCAACCTACTGTGCATGTACCGGGAGGAAACCGGAGAACCCGGAGAAAAACCCCCTGAGGCACGGGGAGAACATGCAAACTCCACACACACATGGCTGAGACGGGAATCGAACCTGGACCCTGGCGGTGTGAGGCGAACGTGCTAACCACTAAACCACCGTGCACCCCAATACAGAACTTATACAGGACTATTTTCCACGAATACAATTGAGAGTCACAAAAGTGTGGACGCTTGTCCTGTTAAAATGTATCCACTGTACTATACAGGGAAATCATTATTCACTTGTTGCCACCCCTCAGCCATTAGCATGCATTAGCCGTCTTAGACTTGAGATCCCTTGAGGCATAGATTAGATGCAGAAGGTGAGAGTTCAGGGCTGTCCAGGAGCTAACAATGATTGACATAAGTGGCACAGGGGATCGTGTAACTGTTTGTGCAATGGAAAATAATACATAGTGGTTAAGGGGAATGTGGTTGGTGCAGGGATTCTGCCAACCTTTAGATTTTAGAGTCAGTAGAGTAAAGTACGGACAAAAAGAAAAGAAATAATAGAAAGGAAGACGAGTATTACTAAGGAAGGAAATGTGATCCATGTGCTAAAGTGCTCTATCAAACTGGCTGACTGGCGCAAAAAGTAAGGAATGGTTGAACTACCCAGTCAAAGTGCCACTGGATGCACGAATCATCTGCTTTAACATTACGTTCTTTTTACGATGTTTGCTTAAAATTGGCTGCTGTACTTTTGTAGCAATAAACACTTTATACACTTTGCATGTTTTTCCATGCAAAAGGGGACTAAAGACTTCTCTTTTTTCCTGTAGAAAATTATTATATAATTGAGGGAAAGAAAGATCCTCTGCTCTGTGGAAATAACAGTGATGCGGGGTAAGTAAATACTAAGTAAAAGGAAAAAAATATTCTTTTATATTATGAAAAACAAATACAATTGTGAAACGATAATGTCGTTGTAATGTGCAGTTAGATTTCAGGCACAATTGTTTGACCAGTGTTGAAGTTAATCATTAAAAGTTAGTATTGGTAAATATTTTAATGACATTTCAAACATTTAAATGGCATTTCATAGTTTATTGTAAATCTATTTGCAAAACACCTATTCTTAAAAACACTGCATGAATTGAACTATGATAAAAATGCTACTCTGACATTTGCTTATCTGTTTATTTTATCGTATTTTTTAAAGACTGATACTTCATACATTTATTAAGCTAATACATTTTTTTACACTGTGCTCCAGGCAATGCCCAGATGGTTATTTTTGTCACAAAGCAGGCGCCAATCCAAATTATGGCTTTACAAGCTTTGATAGCTTTGGCTGGGCTTTCCTTTCTCTCTTCAGACTGATGACTCAAGACTGCTGGGAAAATCTCTACCAACAGGTATATACATATACATATCACTCAGAGGCTTATCTTCTAAGCCCAGTTTAGTTAAAAGCCCATTTATAATTGTTGACATGATTAATGGCCTTGTGTTTATGTGCATGCTTGTGTTGTGTTGTAGAGACAAATATGTGGGTTATAGGTAAGAGGTTTATTAGTTTAATGGATTCCTTTTCTCTGTACATACATCATTTTAAATCATTTAAATACATCATTCGAACTGATATTAAAGTTTGAAGTTTAAATAAGATTCAATATTTTGCATATAGAACAGGTGCTTCATTGCATTTATATATATTTTTTGTGGATCTTTTTTTAATTAACACGGATGAGAATTTGGCTTTTTAACGGCAAACCCAAACTGTATTAAAATAAATTTCTACATGTAGTAATAGAGACTATTATGCTTATTTACATATAGAAAATCCAAGTCACGTTCAGATCATTGAAACTGCAGAAGCTACCTTTAATAATGCATGGGCCCAAGAGCACCTTGGAATACAGTATCAATTTGATAGTGGGCTGTATTTTCAGACTCTTCGAGCTTCAGGGAAGACATATATGGTCTTCTTTGTGCTGGTGATATTCCTGGGATCATTCTACCTGGTGAATTTGATCTTGGCTGTGGTGGCCATGGCGTATGATGAACAGAACCAGGCCACACTGGAGGAAGCTCTCCAACAAGAGGAAAAGTTCCAGGCTATGCTGGAGCAGCTCAGGAGACAACAAGCAGAGGCCCAGGTATTCTACAGCATGCAATATATATGTATATATATATATATATATCTATATATATATATATATATATATATATATATATATATATATATATATATATATATGTTTTAAATGGCTTGTGGATTATTGACAATTAATGACAATAAAATTTTTTTTCAAGAATTTCAAAAAAGCACAATTATTTTTTTATTCATGTTCATAATGCTATCTAGAGATTAATTGTGCTTTATTAAGCATTTGTCCCCTGTTGTAAAATTCTGTAATCCACAATATTGTATATAAATATCCATATTTCTTTTTATAGTTTTACAGACTGTACCTGAAATGGACTCAGTTTGCAATGTGAACACTTTGCCTAACATGCAAAATATTTTATTGTGACTCAAAGATTATGTAAAAAAACACACCATTGTTGTTTGCCTAAATATGAACCCTCCTTAATGGAATCACCTTTAGTTACAGTTATACCCACAAGACTTTGGATATATGCTTCAGGAATTTGCCACAGATTGTCTTCCAGACTGAGATCTGCACTCTGACTTAGCAAATCAATTGCAATAAAATTCACAGGGTCGAAAATAATCTAGTGTTGTTCTGACAGAATATATAGTGATGATGATTTTCTGGAAGGTGACCCCCCCATGTCAAATCTTATACAAACCCTACAGTTTTTTTTTTTTAGAATTGCTCCGTGTTTGGCATCCAATGTGCTTCATGCTTTGCTGCTAAGATGGTATTCACAGGGTGTTGAGTAGAGTAGGCTTTCCTTCAAATATAATGCTTTGTGCCATAGTTAAAATGTATAATTAAATATTTGCCATGTCTTTCTCATTGGACTGGCCCAAAGTGACTTCTTTGCCATAGCTTGTTGAAAAAGCTCAGGATATTTTTTTTTACCTTGTGAACAGCATTTCCAGAATCTTAATTATGGACCTCTCTGTCTATCTTCTGCAGATTTACTCTTGGCCTTCTGGCTGCTTATCTGATCAATGCCCTTGGACATGGTTTTGTCCTGTTGTTTCCCTATTTAATAATTGATGTGTGCACTGTGGTGAATACCTAAAACACAAACATATTAAAAACAGCATAGGACTTGCACAAAACTTATATGATCAATTTATATCTGTTATGGAGCTTATTTCTGTACAAGAGAGTGAATTACCTTAAGGTGTATTGGCTAATCCAATACATATTATTTGACATAAATAATTAACATAGTGTGTTGCTGTTCATTGCAATCTTATTCAGAACCCACATAATTCATAACAGACCAAGCTGTACTAAAATACACAGATTGGTTCCCCTTGTACCTCTAAAGCAGCATTGTCTCATCGTGGTATGCACATTCTGTGGTACCAAGAAGTTAGCAGTTTCTCAAGCATCATGATAGTCATGTGAGTCATATGAGTACATACTGTTGATAAGACCTTTTTTTTTAATCAAAACATAGATAGTCAGTCAGCTTCAATCTGGGGAAATTCCTCCAAACATACCTGAACAATATTTGGAGTTGTTTATTTTCCTACTGAACCTTCTGCCAATATGGAATGAAAAGGGTATAATTGAAGTACACCCATGTTTAGGTAGGTGGTACATCTCTATGAACGCCAGGAAGCCATGATGCATAGGATCTATCATAGTTAGAATGAACTTTTAAATAATTCGTTTTTAGAGCTACAAAAGCTCTTTTGTGGGATCAGACCTGATTTGCTTGCCCTCATCTTCCTCTGAAGCATTACTAGGCCTAAGCCATGAACCACGGCCAGCAGTTCTTCAGCTGTCTCCTTTAACCACATTTGGTATATACTAGCTGCTGCATATTGTGGAAACCTCTCTATACCTGCTGTTTTGGACCAGTTGTCTTGCATCACAATTTATCAATTTTGTTCAAATCCTAAAGCTTGCCAACGTTTCCTTGCTTCACATCACCTGTGAGAACTGAGGACTATTCGCTTGCTTCCAGATATATCACACTAAGTGACAGTTTAAGAGTTAACTAATATGATGTCATTTTTACATTATCGCTGATTATATTTCAAAGAATAGCCCACATCTGAATAATGGGATGTCTATATTTATCGTCAATAAGATGATTATTACTAGTTATCGTTAGCTAGTACTCTCCCAATTTGCCATGGTATTCCAAATGAATATTTACATCATTAAACATGGCAGTTTCTAACGGGAAATCCTTCGGGGCTATTTTGTACATTTCTGCTAGGTGGCAGTTGCAGTATTTGAGAGTGGCCACCTTAGTGGAGACAGTTCCTCTGAGGCCTCCAAACTCAGTTCTAAAAGTGCCAAAGAACGGTGCAACCGGAGAAAGAAAAGGAAGCAGAAAGAGGAGGAGGGTGAGAGAGGGGACAACGGAAAAGTCCACAATTCTGACCCAGAGAGCAACTTTAGAAGGACCAGTTTGCGCTATTCTGTGGATGGAAACATACTGTCATATGATAGGACATATCAATCGCCTCATCAGGTCAGGATGATGACTGTATCTGATCCAGAGTATTGTCCTATTTTCTAATGGAGAGATGTTACCTTTGTGTAAACAAATATCCATTTCATTTTTCATGATCATGCCTTTTATCTTCATGTGGCTTTCTTTTAAAAGAACCATCCGTTTCCTCTGTTCCGCTTCATTCTGGATTTCCATGCATCATTTCTTTAATTTCCTTCTTGACATCATGGACTTTTTAATTTTTCATTACCATTCATTTAATCATCCGCCAAAAATCTTTGCAGCTTCAGTTGTTATTTCTATTATTTTCTTGGTCTTATGTTCATGATCATCATCGTTTGCACTATTTTATGTTCGTCATGCCCATTTTATTTGCCACATTGCAATGTAAATTCATGGCTACCTTGTGCGGTGTTTACATGTGAAGTGAACCTCAGGCCTATTTTTTTTCTGCAGTCACTTGTGAGTATTCAGGGCTCAGTGTTCTCTCCACATCCACGCCGAAACAGTAGGGCTAGCATCTTTACCTTTCGTGGGCGCCTGGGATCAGACAACGGATTTGCAGATGACGAGCACAGTGCATTTGAGGACACAGGCAGTCGCCGTGGCTCCTTGTTTCTGCCACATTGCTCTGAGCGCCATTACAGTACTGGCAGCAGGAACAGCTTGACCCCACGCGTATTCCTGTCTCCGAACGGGAAAGTGCGCAGCTCTGTGGATTGCAATGGCACCGTGTCATATGTGACCGGGAATTCATTGCCAAGCTCTCCAGATGTCCTGCAGTTGCCAGAGGTGACCATAGATAAAGTAGAGGACAGTGTAAGGAACTCTGCATGTTTTGTGACACTTCAACTATGCACTCAGTTGAAGCAATATGTAATCTAGTAAACATCTTATAGGTAAATATACCACCATCATAACCAATTGAATTGTAAGACGAGACTGATTAAATGCCATTCGATAGTTTTTTTCTTTTTTTTATTATTAAACATTGTAATTTAATTTCTGCATCTAATGCATGGTGTCCTACAATTATGATTCTATCTAGTCATTCAACTTGTCTGATTAGACTTAATGCATTCATTGTTGTTCTTTAGAGGAAAAAAGAGGAGTACAGGAGGAGATATGAGGCTGAACAACTCTCACCAGGTTTTTTAGATGACCACGTAGCCAGGGAGAGGGCTCTAAGTGTCGCTAGTATTATCACCAACACAATGGAAGGTAACTGCACACCTGGTTAAACCTGAACATCTAACGCTTTTTGGGGTGAATTTTAGAATAAGAGATATTAATAAAGATAAAATGTTTTCAATCAAAGGGGCACGATGGCTTAGTGGTTAGCACGTTCGCCTCACACCGCCAGGGTTCGGGTTCGATTCCCGTCTCGGCCATGTGTGTGTGGAGTTTGCATGTTCTTCCCGTGCCTCAGGGGTTCCTCCCGGTCCAAAAACATGCACGGTAGGTTGATTGGCACCTTGGAAAAATTGCTCCTAGTGTATGAGTGTGTGTGTGAATATGAGTTGGCATTCCATACAGGGTGTATCTTGCCTTAATGCCCATAGACGCCTGAGATAGGCACAGGCTCCCCGTGACCCGATGGAAGATCGGATAAAGTGGTAGAAGATGAATGAATGAATGAATGAATGTTTTCAATATATATATATATATATTATATATATATATATATATATATATATATATATATACACACAATACATTTTAATGGGATGATAAATCAAATGAACATTTACTGAACGGTAGATTAAATGTTAAATTTGTTACAGCATGCACGTATTTGCATATTATCATAATATTTTTTTTCTTTCCTGAGCATGATTATGTTATAAATGTGATTTTTTTTCATATCATCTTCCTCTTTTTTTTATTTTGCAGAACTGGTGGATTCAAGGCGTGCATGCCCTCCATGTTGGTATAAATTTGCAAAACCGTTTCTGATCTGGGACTGCTTTCCAGCATGGGTGAAATTAAAGAGATTAGTTTACGTATTTGTTACGGACCCATTTGTGGATCTGTTCATCACCATCTGCATTGTGATCAATACGTTATTCATGGCTATGGAGCATCACAACAAGGCTAAACAATTTGGGACAGTCCTCACAGTGGGCAACTACGTAAGAACAACTTTTTATTACATTTATTTTATTTGTCAATTTTTATATTGTAATTTACATTCATATTAAGGTATTATTAATTGTTGAGTCAATCATTACATATTTACTGATTAAATTAATGAGCAATAGTTTAGAACCCAACCTCATGGGTAAATAAATAGCTTTAATAATACAAGTATGTATGATATATCTAAATATTGGAATTTCTCAGAAAGGGCATAAAGCCCATAGGAGCTCATTGGAAAAATAAAGTACACCGTTTACAGTGAATAGAAATACACATTTTTTCATAAGAGTTATTCAGTGTCTTAGATCTTTTTTGGAGAAATCTGTATAACAAATTTATATGTCTTTTTTCTTTAAATCTCTGAGCAGTAAATGGTCCGATCCTGACAGTTGTCTTTCAAGCTTTCTATTTATCAGATAGAGATATTTCGCCTTATAAACTTTCACTGTGGACAATTGTTCCAAAATTCCAAAATTTCAATAGTTCTGATTATATAGAAATAGTTATACTTTTTGAGTATTTAATTAGTAACACTTATCTTTACCTTACCCTTTCTTTATTCTGAATGTTTATTCATTTTTTCCCCAGTGGCTATATGTTAAAATATGTTGCTCTGTTTCTCTAGTTGAAATTTCCTTTTAGACAATATGGCTTATTGGTTTTAGTTTTGTTAATGTATTTAGATACTGAAGAAGCTGGTGAGCTCCAATTAATTGGTATGTTCTTGTTAAAGGTGATATAACTATACTGTTATAAATAAATATATATTATACTGCAGTTCTATTCCACTTATTCGATTAATAAATAAGTGGACAAGAACTAACTGTGGTATAATATCTATTCTGTATACATTATAACAGTATAGAGACTTTCCCCTGTAGTGCATTAATTGTCCACCCTTATGTCCAGGTTTTCACAGGGATCTTTACAACTGAGATGATCTTGAAGATTGTAGCCATGGATCCTTATTATTACTTCCAAGAGAAGTGGAATATATTCGATAGTGTCATTGTAACCATGAGTATTACAGAGCTTGGCTTGGAAAATGTGTCTGGAATGTCTGTTCTTAGGTCATTTCGTTTGGTAAGAAACGCTACCTTGAATCATTTATACTGAATAGAAACAATACATTAACTGAATCCTGTATCATTTCTATTTGGAATGATTGTCAAAAAGGTTTTTAACCTGTTTCCCCCCCTTCCCTTCTTTATAGCTTCGAGTCTTTAAGCTTGCCAAGTCTTGGCCCACGTTAAATATGCTGATCAAAATCATTCACAACTCAGTGGGTGCCCTCAGCAACCTGACACTTGTCCTGGCCATCATTGTCTTCATTTTTGCCGTAGTAGGCATGCAGTTGTTTGGGAAAAATTACACAAGCAATAAGTGCAAAATTTCCTCAGACTGCAGTCTCCCTCGCTGGCACATGAGCGATTTTTTCCACTCCTTTCTAATAGTGTTCCGTGTGCTGTGTGGCGAGTGGATTGAGACCATGTGGGACTGCATGATGGTGGCTGAACAGACAATGTGCCTGTTTGTCTTCCTTATGGTCATGGTGATTGGAAACCTTGTGGTAGGCATATCTCTGACTTGTATATTAATTTTCCTACACATACTGTTGATCTTATCGCAAGCTGATTGTAAATGTCATGTTTGCATTGTCTGTATTTGTTGATTCGTATGCCTCACAAACGTTACTAATAGAATCAGATCTCTGTGATGGCTTCTCTTATCTTTCAGGTTTTGAACCTCTTCCTGGCCTTGCTGCTTAGTTCATTTAGCGCGGATAACCTGGCAGCCACCAACGAAGACAACGAAATGAACAACTTGCAGATTGCAGTGGGACGCATCCACAATGGCGTCGCATTCGTTAAAGCACGTGTGCACACCTTCTTTCACAGTGACTGTTTTAGAAGGAGACAGAATAAAGTAAAGGAGGAAGATGGCCTGAAAGATGACAAGAAGCTGGCTGAGATGTCTACTTATACCACAGTGGAACTGATTAAAGACCCAGGGTGTGAGAAAGAGGCATCGGTTGCAGACAGTGGCTCTGAGAATTTCATCTTCGATCCCACTGTGTCTGTTTCAGTGCCTATAGCCACTGCAGACTCTGACCCTGAGGGCGATGATGATTTAAGCAGTTTATCTTCTGATTTGGAGGAACATAAAGAGGTAAGGTAGCTGAGTTTATTCGTTACAAATCAGTGTTTCCTACAATCGAGCTATAATGTGTACAGGATTCAGAAAAGCACCTGCAAATTCAGATACATAATAAATACAGTGCACAGAAATACTAGTATCGCACAATGTTCAGACGTTCTGTATTTTTTGAGTATGCATTGTTCATACACAGTTTTGTATAGTCATACTGTCTAGCAGGCTGTAGCAGTCTAATATTTTAGGATCACTAGATTACATTATGTGACATTTAAGGGTGATTGCATTTCTTGTTTTGGATTCCTCTTTAAAACATGCTTATTTGATTTGTGCCATTCAACAGCATTATGTATAGTGGTTATGGTTTACTGCAATCCTATATAAAGTGTTGAATTTTCTTCTTCTTCTATAGTGTATGCGCTTTAAGACTGAAATATCGAGTATACCTTTTAACGTTTGATAAAATGACCAATAATCTTTTGTTGCCTATTTGTAGCAGAGATTGTCGTGGCTAGATTTACTTTCAAAATGTAATAGATTACAGAGTACAAATGTACTATTCAAAAAGTAGTGTAACTTTTCAATTACTTTATAAAAGTAAAGTAACTGATTGCATTTGATTACTTTTTGATTACTTTCATTTGTCCACTAGGTGGCACTTTAAGTTAACATTCTAAGAAAAAAAAAAACGTTTCAAAACCTCGAAAAAAAATCAGTTATATTTTCCAATATGAAACTGCATCAGATCGCTCAAATCAAAATCACGTTTCAGTTCATGCCGCGTATCATGCCGTAGTCTAAATCATTGATTTTACATGAAATTGTTCAGATGTAACCCTATTTGTAACTGTATTACAGTAACGGTAATATAATTACACATTGTTTCTCAGTAACTGTAACGAATTACTGTTGCGTTCATTGTATTCATTGTAATTCATTGCATAATTAAATTACGTAATGTCGCTACATGTAACTAGTTACTCCCCAACACTGGTATCCAGACATGGTTGCTGTATAGTACATCAAATGGGAACGTGCCAAACAAAGATATATATAATCAATTCAGTTCAAAAGAGCCTATACTTCCCTCTTACATGTATTAGAAAATGTGAAAATTTCTGCCATGTTAAGAGGTTTTCTAAGCAACACTAAATACGCTTCTTTCCTACAGGCCCAGAAGAGCAAGCTGGTATCTCTTCCTTTATGCTTATGCCTCTTAACCTGGTTTGTTATTACAGCTCTATCAGAGATGCTCTCAAGATTTCAGACAGGAGACTTGTAAGACACATTTACTGAACATACCACACCTACCACATAGATTGCATTTACCACTCATGAGAAGGTATACATAGTCCCATGTAATTATCTTGTGACTGAACTCCATATTTCCTGACGTTTGCAGGAAAAATGTCATGTACATTATTCACTCATTTTTTGTAAATATTTAGTTGTATGTGTGTTGTTTCTGTGGGACTATCACATCTTGAATGAGCAGCATTGCTTATTTCATTGATGGATGTCTATTTGACTGGTTTGACTTTTTCCCATTGTTTGCCGAAATGTCACAGAATGCCTTTCCTGATTACATCAACCTGAAGGAATGTCGTTTTGCTTCGTAATGTCAAACTTCATCCGTTCAAGTCGTTAAATGGATGTCAAAACATGTTTGATGACATTTCACATTTCTCCATATTGGAATGATGAAAGCAGATCTTTTCAGTATGGTATAAGAATAATCAAAAATAGTGTCTTTCACAGGTATACACCCTCCTTGACTGCTTTCAATAGTCTTAATGTGGAGCCCCTAATATTGCAGTGGGTAAAATTATTTACAAAATGTAAAAATCTAATTAAATAAGTCTTCTCTGTTTAATATTCTAACAGATAAATAGCTGTGCTTTATGGAAAAGAATGTTTATTATTAGTGAAACCAAACTCAACATAGTTCATGGAGACAAAATATTCTTGTAAATGTTTGAAAGTAATTAAGTTGTTTTAATTTTCATAAATAATTAGGACACCAAGCAGAACTTTTGTTCCCATACGGACAGTTAATGGGGTGATACCGGGGGAAACTCTATTAGGTTTACAGATTACATAATCACAGAATATTTGTTTTGTGAAATTGTTTCTTTCAAATTAGACATTACACCTGTAGATTCGATTTTTATTATATTTATATATTTTTATTGTTTCTGTGAGGCAAGAATTCACTGAAATTCAAGTCTACATAGGTATCATTTGTAATGCAATATACATTTTATATATATATATATATATATAGTTAGATTATGATCAAAATTCGTAGTAAATGTAAATCTTTTTTTATGGTTTTATGGTTCAAGGAGGATGAAAATGTATGCAAGGTACTGTAAATATTTGTAGTTCCTTCATTTCTATAAATTGAATTTGAGAATAAATTTGAGAATATTGATGGTATCCTGCTTACATCATACCTGATTGGTGATACTGGCTGCTACATGTTTTCCACATGCCAATGATGGGATTATTTGCTCATGCCTACATGCCTATATGCTTTTTAAAAATGCAAATTCTGTATTAGCATGAAGCAAATCTATCACTTTATCAAGAGTGACAGATTTCTATGTATATATGGATAAACCTTTACATTAATAGTAACATGAATGTCTCTCTAAAGAAGTGCTGCTCACTTATTGTTGTCTTTCAGAAAGGCCTAACACTAAATGAACAATACATATGAAAATGGAAAACATGTAAATAATTGTTGAGTCAGTTTTCATTCATGTGAAAACTGTCTAAATGTGCTGAAGAGTTCATATTATTTGTGAATATCAAAGATTTAAATGAACATTGATCTCAATGCATGCTTTTAACTGAGGTTTACCCACAGAGTGTTTCTTATTGCAACCCAGCTTTTATTCACCAGTTGTAGTCAATTCTATTATTGGACACCTGCTAAATTGTACTCTAGGCTGCATTTACATATTGAAACAGTCTGTGGGTACATTTGATTGCCTTTGCATGCACTATGATATCTAAGAAAACAGTCATGGGCTGAGCTTGGCCTCCAAATGGTCATTAGCCAGTGACTTGCCTCAAATGGTGGACTTATGAGGCCTTGTGTCATCTCCTCGCTAATGTTTCGACGATTGGCCCTTGTCCAAATTGTTGTCATGGAGATGTGCTCTATGTGTGTGTGTGTATTACTTTTGCAGAAGCTATCAGATGGTATGAGCTCTTCAGAGGGTAGTACAGTGGACCTCCGACCCCTGAAGGAGAGAAGAGAATCACTTGACTTCGAGCTTGAATTACCAGTAGACGATCCAGAGGCCTGTTTTACACAAGGTGAATTATACTCAAACTTATCACCCTTATCACCCTTTTTATTACATGTGCAAACAAGCACAATAATAAAATAATCCACAGCAGTATTCACAAAATGCAGAGCTAGAGCTTCTATATGTAAAGATTCTGAAATAGTTAAACACCAATTCTAATGCCACATTTATAGCATTAGTTTTCCCAAGTTTATTAGGAATGTCCTGCAGCTACAATTACTGAGCAATTTTTAGGATTAGTCAACAAAGATTTGTTTCGATACTTGATCCCAGCAACTCATAAAGGACTACTGGTCGGATAATATTTGTGTAGTAAGTAAAAGGTGGCGTATATGGTGCAGGCCCAAATCAAGTGCAGCAGTATTACCAACTTTATATGTGTTTAGTCAGCAACTATAACCAGCATGTGCTAGACGGCAATTAAAAATAATACTTAATATGTATAGGCTTTAGCTGTACACCTGTCTTTAAAGATGATAAGGTATTGATAAGTATAAATATGCAATTTTAAAACAAAAACCCAGGACTGATGCTCTATTTATACACTCAGAACACAGTTGATATTCTATTATCCAGTTGGGAGGTTAAATACAAACCCTATAATATGTGCCATCATAGTTTATGTTGGATGTTGGTGTTTGCTGCTAGAAACAAATGTCTAACACTATGTTCAAGCTCTTCTGGTGTTCTGGCTTTCATACAGTATCTTTAATAAAATAGTAAGAGGGATGCTAACCTGAGTTAACAGAGCGATGTATCAGTGAGAGTAGTCATTAAATATAAATACAAGGTGCAATGAATTGCACATTGACCTGCAGGTCAGATAAAAGTGAGGGAGTGGGAATGAAGTAGTGCTTGTAGATCTACTGGTGCTCCAGAATATGCTATTTTCTTTGCAAGGCTTTGCTGTTCTATACTCATCAGCATGTTTAAGAACAGGAGAATCTCATGTGCATTATTTAAACATTCATCTAGGTAAAGAAAACAATGTTTTTCAACACGTATACAGCAATGTAATAAACCATTTATCTTCCTTTTCCCAGGCTGTGTGAACAGGTTTCCTTGTTGTCAGGTTAATGTGGAAAAAGGCAAATGGAAAACATGGTGGACCATCAGACACACCAGTTACAGGATAGTGGAGCATAACTGGTTTGAGTCATTCATCATCTTTATGATCCTTCTGAGCAGCGCTGCACTGGTGAGGAGACGTGGGCTTTTGTCAGTATAAATGATTCCGAGCAATGAAAGGAACAGCCTGATTGGTGTGTGATATTTGTGTGATGCCTTTTGTGTGCTGCAGTGAAATTTGATTTTGTTTTCCAGGCCTTTGAAGACATATACATTGAGAAACGGAAAAACATAAAGACTGTTTTGGAATACGCTGATAAAGTTTTTACCTACATCTTCATATTGGAGATGCTTTTGAAGTGGCTGGCGTATGGTTTTGCTAAATACTTCACCAATGCATGGTGCTGGCTTGACTTCCTGATAGTGGGCGTATGTACACATTTTACAAGCATTTATTCAAAATGAATGACATTGTTTTGATTTTCTTTTCTTTTTTTGGTGCATTTGTAATAGTTTCAATGTATTGTGTACCTACATCTGCATGTCATACAGATGAGTGCAATGATTTTGTTTAAAAGGGAGTGAGTGAGTGAATACATTGCCCATTTTGCGGGTCTAAGGCCACTACTCATGGGACTACACTGATGGAAGGGAAGCGGGATAAAATGAAGCAGATGAGAGAAGTGGCTCCTGATTACATCATTTATATTTACCAATGTGTGTGTGTGTGTGTGTGTGTGTGTGTAGGTCTCTCTGATCAGCCTAGTGGCCAGCGCCCTCAATTATTCAGAACTCACTGCCATCAAATCTCTCCGTACGCTACGAGCTCTGAGACCTCTTCGTGCTTTATCACGATTTGAAGGCATGAGGGTAAGAGGCGCATCCATTACTTCCTAGTTTTACTCCCTGTTCTGCACAAATGAATCATAATTGTGTAATACGGCAAAATGAATCATTATAATTTTACAGAGAATAAACCACTCAAAATATATGAATCGGTATGATCTACATAGAGGAATTAGATCTATGTAGACAAGGAATGTCTTTGTAGACAAGGAATGGGCAATAGTGTCGTTGTAATTAAGGCGAGCCTGCAGAATTTTGTGAGAGATCTCACAGCATTTTGTGGATTTATGGATTCATTTTCATGGACAACAATTTTTTTATTTTTTTCTTCGTGTGACTGAAGACAACTTTATTTTTAATGTATCATAATACGAGGATGTGTTGATCCTCTGTCGATCCTCATGTTCCTCTGTCTCTGTGTGAATGAAGATGGAGACAGACAGGGGCATCCATGCTGAGTAGCATAAAAAAGAGAAAAAAATCATGAATCAGTAGATTTAGATTTTGACAATATAACACGAAATGCTGTGAGACTGTGCCGTTAAGGAGCCGCTTGGCGCTAAGAGCGCATTCCGATATTCATTCATTCGTAATAGGAACCGAAATGCCTGAAGTGTTGCTTTATAATTTATTCAGAAATAGACCCAACTAAATTCAGCAAAATTTGTTATAGCTGGTAGAAAGCGACTGACGTGTAGCTGAAGAAGGAAAACTCTCAAAACCACCTAGCTGTATTTTTTTTCGTCCAGTCTGTTCCAGTGTCTCTTTAGCATTCTTTATGCAGTAATCTGAATTGATATAGAAATGTGTGTACAGAAGGCCTAAACAGATTGAGGTACGGCTTTGATATTACATTACTCCCTTTGTACATATATGAGCATTGTACATTACTGACTCTGTACAGATTCTATCCTTTTTTGTATCTTATAGCCAAATGTTTTACAGAACATTAGATTTAGTCTCCATTATCCTGTAAGGAATGTGTAGTGAGCTGTAGAAGAAGCTTTCAGTATTCATTTGTTTGCTGTACTATTTGACCTATAATGCAAGTCGAAAGGGTGACAAAAAGGCAATAGACACGGTCTTGATGCGATGCTTTTTGATCAAGATCAATTGAGCTTGAAAGACCTGGTATTGATCTAACAATCAAGTGTAATCGTTTGGCTGCATGGCTTTTCTTACTTGCTAACCAGCAGGCCATTACGCACCAATGCACTTTATATCAGTCTACTAGATCTTGTGCTGTTGTTTTGGCTTAGTTGTTTTGTCTGTGTGCATATTATTTTTTTTTTTACATGTAAACATGTTTTGTCTTAAAATAGGTTAGTTTGCCGCATTTTATGTTTTCTCTTTAATCTCTTGTTCAGTTTACGATCCCTTCTAAAGTACATGCACTGATATGAACAATCATCTAATTGCAAAATGAAATGAACTACAGGTCCTTCTGTATCTGGATCACTGTTGTAATCTTGTGGTTTACTGCTCTCCAACAGGTGGTTGTCAACGCTCTTTTTGGTGCCATTCCGTCCATCGTGAATGTGCTGCTCGTGTGTCTCATCTTCTGGCTGATCTTTAGCATCATGGGCGTCAACCTTTTTGCGGGAAAGTTTTATGAATGTGTGAATTCGACCAGTAGCGAGCGCCTGAATGAGACGCTGGTCTCCAACAAAACTGAATGTCATCAACTGGGTGACAGTGCTCGCTGGAAAAATTTAAAGATCAACTTTGATAATGTTGGAGCCGGATATCTAGCATTGCTGCAAGTTGTAAGTAATGAAGTTCTTAAATAAACAATGGATTCATCCTTAAATGTATAAAATATTAATACATATTATTATTTATTATTGAGTTTCTTTTAATCTCTTTTTTAATATGTTGTCCTCTCAGGCTACCTTTAAAGGATGGATGGATATTATGTACGCTGCAGTAGATCACCGTGGTGTAAGTTTATGCTTTGAAAATCTTTGGAGTCCTCAAAGTAGTAGTGATAAATTCCATTCGCCAAAGTTTTGTTCACTAATTTGTTTACGGAGGCTTTACAAAAGTCACATTGGTGCAGGCTAAGAGTTATGAGTGAAATGATTTTTTTTTCAAATGCAATGTCCCGTCCACTTTATCTGCATTATTGAAAGGGTGGTGAACTGAACTAAAACTAGTTCCTTTTGTTCGTTCAGTTCCGATTTTCCGAACAGATCTTTTAAGAGCTCCAATCAGTGACATTGGAGCAGTCATGTGTTTCACACAGGTGGGACTACAGTTGAACAAAATATGTCTGTACATGTAAATGCAAGATTAAAGTTCATCCTTAAAGACTCACTGATAACCAAATGAAACTTCATTACCTGAGAGGTTAAGAAAGGACACTAAGCTATCATGTGCATCTTTGGCTCATATGGAAGCGGGCCCTGGGCACATTACACTAGTGTGTGCACTTTCCATTGACATACCATGAGCAGCAGTTTGATAAAGCGCGATGGTAGAAATTGTGTTTGTGATGTTAGATTTGTGCAGCTGTCGTATTATGGAATAGATCTGCCAGGTGGGTAGGAATAGGCAAATGGGGTAGAAATGAAAAAAGAACCCTAAAACTAACTTATTATTTTACTTAACTAAACTTTAACTTAATATTTAGGATTGCTCTAGTTCCTATAAACGCATACAGAATTACTTACATTTACTGCTCTTTGTACCTCCGTAGGTGGATCAACAGCCTAAATATGAGGCAAGCCTTTACTACTACATCTACTTTGTAGTCTTCATCATATTTGGATCCTTCTTCACATTGAACCTTTTCATTGGTGTCATTATTGACAATTTCAATCAGCAGAAGAAGAAGATAAGTACCTCTTAAGTTTAATATGTCAATTGTTTTTATTGTAAACATTAAAATGATTAACTCTCTGTCAGTATGCGGTAATGAGGAAAAAGAAAGTACACCCTCATTAATGTTTATGTTAATGTCTATGTTATAGTTATCAAGTTCTAATGGTATGGTCTACTATACGATACTATACTATACTTTACTATACTATACTATACTTCACAAATGTAAAATTCAGAAACTGTGTTCGAATAAATTAGTATTTTTTTTTAGAAGGAGGGGGTAGCTTAGTGGTGCGAGGGGTTCGAGCCCCGGTATTGCCAAGCTGCCTCCCCTTTGCTATATAATGTGTGTGTGTGTGTGTGTGTGTATAATATATATATATATATATATATATATATATATATATATATATATATATATATATATATTATTTATATATTTTTATATATATATATATATATATATATATATATATATATATATATTTTTTTTTTTATTTAATTTATGTATAGTTGTATATAAGTTGTATAAGTGAAAATGTATAACATGTACAAGTTGGAAATTTAACTGTGGCCTTCCAAATTACTTTGGAGGTCAGGACATTTTTATGACAGAGGAACAGAAGAAATATTACAATGCTATGAAGAAACTTGGTTCAAAGAAGCCACAAAAACCAATTCCCCGGCCTTCAGTAAGACTTTCCATTATATATACAGTTTTTTAATTGTACAGTGTATATATAATGAACAGATGGAAAAATGCCACGAACAAGCAAGTTGCTCTATAAAATTTCATTTGAATGTATTTCGGGTTTTAACAAACATTCTCTCTTGCCCAGTCTTGGCATCTTATTGACCAGCTTCATAATTTAGTTTGATCCAATGGTCTTTTGTTAAACTTCCCAAAATGGTTGAGCTAGTCACTGCTTTTTCTAATCTATAAATGAACTTCCAGAATCAATATGATTTTAAAATTAATGTTACTGGTTTTCATTTATTATTTAAAATGACATTAAAATGACATTACTTTGACTAACTAAATAGGCGTAGGAATAAATATCGTCATTTATTTTGTTGCCTCTTTTCCATTGTTCTTTTTAGAACAAGCTTCAGGCTTTCCTTTTTGACGTTGTAACGAATCAAGCTTTCGACATCTTCATTATGGTACTTATATGCCTTAATATGGTCACTATGATGGTGGAAACAGAAGATCAGTCCCAAGAAATACGCAGTCACCTGAAGAAGATCAACATGGTGTTTGTGGTCATCTTCACTACGGAATGTGTGCTAAAGATGATTGCACTCCGACAGTATTTCTTCACTGGTGGCTGGAACATCTTTGACTTTGTAGTAGTAATTCTCTCAATAGTTGGTAAGGTCTGATTTAGTAGACGATTAGAAATTATATGAAATATTTGCGGAGATACTGATGAATGTATTTCTAATGTCCCTCCTCTGTTCGACAGGCACGTTTGTTTCTGAAGTCATCAAGTACCTATTCTCTCCGACCCTGATCCGTGTTGTTCGGCTTGCTCGGATTGGCCGAATTCTGCGGCTCATCAAAAGTGCCAAAGGAATACGCACCCTTTTGTTTGCCTTAATGATGTCTCTCCCGGCGCTCTTCAACATCGGCCTTCTTCTCTTCTTAGTCATGTTTATCTATGCAATTGTGGCCATGTCACAATTCGCCTTTGTCAAGAAGGAAGCTGGAATTGATGACATGTTTAACTTTGAGACTTTCCCCAATAGCATGCTATGTTTGTTTCAGATCACTACCTCTGCAGGTTGGGATGGACTCCTCTCACCCATTCTGAACAGGCCTCCTGATTGTGAGCCACAGAAGGATCACCCTGGCAGTCAGCAGAAAGGGGACTGTGGAAACCCAGCTATCGGTATCATCTTCTTCGTCAGCTACATTATAATATGCTTCTTGATTGTAGTAAACATGTACATAGCTGTGATCCTTGAGAACTTCAGTGTGGCCACAGAGGAGAGTGCGGAGCCATTAAGTGAGGATGACTTTGAAATGTTTTATGAGGTGTGGGAAAAGTTCGATCCTGGCGCAACACAGTTCATAGAATGCAAGCAGTTATCTGACTTTGCCGATTCTCTCGACCCGCCTCTGCGCATTCCGAAGCCCAATAAGATCCAGCTGATTCATATGGACTTGCCGATAGTAAGTGGGGAGCGGATCCACTGCATGGATATCTTGTTTGCGTTTACAAAGCGTGTCCTAGGCGAAGGTGGTGACATGGATGTCCTTCGTGGGCAGATGGAGGACCGTTTCATGGCCGCGAACCCTACCAAGAAATCTTACGAGCCTATCACCACAACGCTACGGCACAAGCACGAGAACGTGTCCGCTGTGGTCATTCAGCGGGCCTACAGGATGCATATCAGGAGACAGAATGTAAACATGACCTCCAGCACATACAAAGACGCTGTGCAGGAGAACGGAATAGTTGCAAACAAAGTCCCAGTGGTGACAGACAGATGTAAGAACCCCTCTGCTTCAGACAAATCCGAGTCATCGTCCTCAACCGTTGTCCCACCATCATATTCCAATGTAACCCAATCTGGTAAGAATAAATATGAGAAAGACAAGAGAGAAAAGGAAATAAAAGGGAAAGATAACACGGAGCGGTAAATATACAAGAAATACACTTTAGAAATAGAGAAATTACAATATGATTATGTTTATATTATAATCATGTACATGGATTAATGTTGCTCTTTTCTAAAGTGTGGTTTATATATATATATATATATATATATATATATATATATATATATATATATATATATATATATATATATATATATATATATATATATATATATATATATATATATATATATATATATATATATATATATATATATATGCGCGCCATAGTGGCAGAACTGTTTTTTCATTGCTGAATTTAATGATCTCTCTTGGAAGAATCACTTTGTATTTCCATCTTACTATTAGTGTTGTTCCCTTTTCACCAAAGGAAAGCCATTAAATGTGTTGTAGCATCTTCTCAAGCATTCTGGGACCATTCATAGATTTTTTTTTTCTTTCTGTCTTTTTTTCTGACATGCTTCCTGCTCTCAGTGATGCCTTTGTCGGGTTACTGCTGAAGCTCAAAAAAACAGAAGATTGATTTGAAGTTATATGTGTTTATCCACTACACTTCCTCCCTGTTATGATTGCAGACATTTTTTTTTCTCTCATTGTTTGATTAAACCATCATCTTTGTGTAATGTCTCTGCCCTAAGACAGCGACCAAGTTTCCAAGCTTTGCCTTCACCTTTTTTGCAATATGGATGTTGCTAGAACTCATGAATCTTTGAGTTTGACCTCCAGTGAATCACTTTGTTTACAATGGACAATTCAGGGAATTTTATCTTTGGAAGACGTTGATGAGACCTTTTTTCATGCTTGCTTATGAGCAGAGACATTAAGCCACATTATAGTTGGACTCCTTAGCGAGATGGGATTGAAACAACACCTCTCAAATGCTGCATGAACCAGAAGCAGCCGGTTCCTTATGAAACTCTTCTGGAATTTGCTGGTAATTATGCAGGAATTATCCTCCAAACATCAACCAAAGAGGGATATGTGTGTGGCAGCAAATGAGACAATGTGTGTAAATGTGCCTAAGAACGTACGTACTAGAAAAATTGTGTATATCATACACAACATAAACTCAGCAAAATCAGCCATAACCAGCTGTAACTACACTGTTTAATTTAGCACGTATATATAAACCTTGACCTATCAACTGCATTTGATTATACCAGTGTAAATTGTGCATTTGGACATCTAAATGGATTTGCTATGCATCCTGGGTATTTGTGTTCTTTACCATTCAGGCAGTGCCACAAATTTGATCCTGCCAAAAAAAGTTTGGTCATACTTGCTTGCCAAGATTGATATTATTATATTTATGAAAAACATATTTGTATTATTATTATTATAATGTAAATCAAACCCAATTAATGAAGTTTGGTGAAACAGCTCTGTAAAGATGAGAAAGTAAGAAAGAAAAATAGAAATCTATATGAAAAAGTGTTTTATGACATTCAGTATTTCAGATTGGCTTACGCCTCACATGTGCCTCTTTATTACATTAGAAAGCCATTAGTATATGTGCCTATTTGCATCATGAAATTCATTAACACATTTCTTCTAGGTTTTATCTTATTTTGTACCAAAAACATCTTTTAAATATTACAATGATTTACTAATTCAAAAACTTCAAGCAAATGTGTACTAAAACATTTGTTCTTAGTTTTAAACGAATACCAAAAATATGTCCATCATGCATACTAGCATATTGTATGTGTTAGAAAATGTGTAGCATATTTTCTATAAGATGTAGATTATGCTTGGATGTGGAAAATGAAAAAAAATTATTGTTTTGTTGAATTGTTCTGTTTCTAGAAAGTTGGTAATGTTGGTAAAAACCATGTGTGGAATTGAATTTATTTCCTCAATATGTCTATATTGCATTGCTGAAATATAATGTATATTTGCTTTGCTTTTATACCGTGTGTGTGTGTGTGTGTGTGTGTGTGAGAGAGAGAGAGAGAGAGAGAGAGAGAGAGAGAGAGAGAGAGAGAGAGAGTGGGCGTATACTATTTGTATTTATTTAAAATGATTTGAGATACACACCATGCACACTTTTGGTTGCACTTTTTTTTAATCGAATTACTTCCTTCCAAAGACCGTAGTCTAACGTTCTGTGTATTTAAATATCATTCATAATTTAATGAGCTGTCTTTGCAAATTGAGCATGCTCCCGCAATATTATCTGCAACTGAAATGGAAAATATCTTTGGTTGTTTCTGTGCCTGAAATATTGTGATCATTGCATATGTTTACAATACTTTTATGCAATTTTATCATTTTGTTTTCAAGCGCAACTGCTTATGCTTATAGATATATTATAAATGCCTTACATCAACACTGCTATGCTTCTGTTCTGTACGTGTGTTATACATGTAATAAAAACATTTTGTTGCCAGTGAAATTTACGTTTTAAAAAAAACAATGTTTATGATTTCATAAGCACAGAGATGATAGATGATATTTTATATATACATTACGCTTGTAATCTATTATTATATTGCATGCGAGGTACTGCCTTGAGACAACTGATTAAGAAAGCTAAAAGAATAAAAGTGTCTTGTCACTTGGGAATTTGTGTCCATTATTATTATTATTATTATTATTATTATTATTATTGTTATCCTGCATCATTAACATGTAATGCAGGGAGAAATTATATAATGATATAATTTAGTTGTAATTTCATTAGAAATTAGGCAGTAATGAATATCCAATAATATAACTATATAAAGATGACTCTATTGTCACGTATATTTAAGTCAGGCGAATTTAAATGTGTTCATATCTGTGGGCCGGTTTGACACTAAATTTTGAGATGCATCTTTTGCGCTGTGGTGACTAAAATTCAAAAGTGATTTACAGAATAGTTTTACCATTTGCTTTGTAAAATGTCAATCTTGACTATTCTGTTAAATGCTATTTTTGCTGACTTGCCAGATTTCAAATAAAACATGGGTTTAAAAAGATGGGTCCATGTGCGCATGGAAGAATAAACTGATGTGCAGCATGGCCTGTTTGAGCAAGCGAAATGCTTTTATGGCCAGAAGCTTCTGTCTCAAGTGACTAACCACAGCTAATTAGGAAAGCATTAGTGCCCTGTGCTCTCCCAATCACCCTTTTTTTATGACTTTCAACATGCTCATTTCAGCCCAACCACAATCAGCATTAGGCTGTTCCACATTGCCGGAAAAGACCAGTTTTTAAAGTGTCCATTTCTTCTATTGCAGCTAATGAGCACTTAAATGCTTTATCTCCTCATCCTAGAATGGTGAAATGAGAGAGGGTGTGAACGTGCATGTGTGGGTGTGTGTGTGTGTGTGTGAACGTGCATGTGTGGGTGTGTGTGCATGTATGTTTGTGTGTGTATGTGTAAGCAAACAAACACTTTATAGTCAACAAAATAATCTGTTGTGACAGAATGACCTGTTTATGTGTTTAAAGAGTTGATCACTGTTTGCCTAATTGTGCAGCACTTCATTTAGAGAAACTATTCATTTTATTATCTAGTATTTATTTTAATCACTTGACGTTAAACAGAAGATGTAGTCTTTTATATTAGATGTTAACCAAAATGAATGAAACAAAGTAATCATGCCCCTTGGATATTTCCACATTTTGCCACTTTATTACTACAAACTTAAATATAATTTATTGGGATTTTCTGTGATAGACCATCACAAAGTATCACATAATTGTGAAGTGGAAGGAAAATGATACTCAGATACCTCTAAATAAAATCCAATGCAATGAGTTGCCTTCAGTAGTCACTTTACTAGTAATTAGAGTATACCTGTATGTAGTACGGGGAGCCTGTGCCTATCCCAGTATAATAACAGCT
Source organism: Kryptopterus vitreolus (assembly GCA_030449085.1). NCBI lineage: Eukaryota > Metazoa > Chordata > Actinopteri > Siluriformes > Siluridae > Kryptopterus > Kryptopterus vitreolus. The sequence goes on along the minus strand of JACRUU010000011.1, from coordinate 7,917,059 downwards.
GTTCTGAGAAGGCCTCAGAGGTTTGTTAGAGAACATTAGTGAGCAAACTGCATCATGAAGACTAAAAAACACACCAGGCAGGTCAGGAATAAAGATATGGAGAAGTTTAAAGCAGAGTTATGTTATAAAAACATATCCCAAGTTTTGAACATCTCATGGAGCACTGGTCAATCCATCATGTGAAAATGGAAAGAGCATTGATCCAAGAAGCAGCCAGAAGCCCCATGTACTCCAACAATCTTTCTATTATGGAACAATGGCAAAAAGAAAGTCATTGTTGACAAAAAAGAATGAGAAGTTCCATTTTGTTTGTCACAAGGCATGTAGGGGACACAATAAACATGTGGAAGAAGGTGTTGTTTAGCTTTTTGGCCTACAAGCAAAACTATGTATGCTGGAAACCTAACGCTGAACATCAGCTTGAACATACCATCCCTACTGTAAAACATGGTGGTGGCAGCGTCATGCTTTTCTTTAGGAGGGACAGGGATGCTGCTCAAAGTTAAGGGGAAGATGGATGGAGGTAAATACAGGGCAATCCTGGAAGAAAACCTATTAGAGGCTGCAAAGGATTTGAGACTGGGTCGGAGGTTCGCCTTCCAACAGAAATATACAGCCAGAGCTACAATGGAATAGTTGCCATTTTCATGTGTTAGAATGACCCAGTCAAAGTCCAGACCTAAATCCTATTGAATATCTTTGGCAAGACTTGAGAATTGCCGTTTACAGACCTTCTCCATTCAATCTGAATTGTTTGGCAATTCAGACTCCGCAAAAATTACATGTACAAAGTTGGTAGAGTCATACCCAGAAAGACTTGTAGCAGTAATTGCAGTGAAAAGTGTTTGCACACCACACTTTTACGATTTTTATTCATAAAATATCTAACACCATGTATGATTTTTCTTGTGCACTACATAAATATGCGATACTTTGTGTTGGTCACATAAAAGCCCACTAAAATATATTTAAGATTGTAGTTATAACTTGGCAAAATGTGGAAATATTCAAGGGGTGTGAATATTTTTGCAATGCCTTGCAGATCAAAAGTAGAGCTTTAGGCACACTGGGAGCCACAGCACTATTACATTTTAAAATAAAAACAGCATTACAGATAGTCGCCTCTATTATAACAGCACGACTGCCAAACACAGGAAGCTCATCTGAAAGACAATCATTTAAATGAAGAGTGAGGCTGCAGATTCTCCTTGGCTGTTGCCAGGCAACGTGACCTGTGCTGTTTGGCTGACCACTGGTTGATGAGGATGTTAATGTGGAAGTTGCTCTGCTCATTCCACTCATGTTACATGGAGTCTTCAGACATTACTTTGTCTGGCAGCTTAAAATCTGCTGGGAGGAAATCACATGTATACACCAATTTTAATGGCACTACGCTGTTGAGAAGACAATTGATGCTTAAGGAGTAAAAAGTGTAAATGTTCATTCAACTGGACATTTCCACATATCAAGTGAAAATCCTGACAATTCCACATATCAAGTGAATGAACGTAACATGGAAGGAAAAAAGACACTTGTTAAAGCATGCTGAAAAAAGGAGTAGTTAAGTAGATTATTCATTCATTCATTCATCTTCTACTGCTATATCCGATCTTCCCTCGGGTCACGGGGAGCCTGTGCCTATCTCAGGCGTCTATGGGCATTAAGGCAGGATACACCCTGGATGAAATGTCAACTCATCGCAGAACACACACACTCACATTCACACACACATTCATACACTATGGACAATTTTCCAAGGTGCCAATCAACCTACCGTGCATGTTTTGGACCGGGGGGGAAACCGGAGAACCCAGAGAAAAAAACCCTGAGGCACGGGGACAACATGCAAACTCCACACACACATGGCCGAGACGGGAATCGAACCCGGACCCTGGCGGTGTGAGGTGAACGTGCTGAGCACTAAGCCACCATGCCCCAGTTAAGTAGATCATATCTTTAGAAAATGTATACACATCTGTATTATCCAAATTATCCTTGATTTTACTTTATTTACTTTATCTGAACCCTGACTGAGGTACGTACATTAAATGTCATTTTTAGCATACATCTCACTGAGAAATATTTAGAAAACAATGCTATGTAAAAATTATGTCTGTTTCGAGAGCGTGGTGAAATTCTATCCAGTATGGTATTCCTAATATTTGCCATCTTTATGACATACATCTCTAAACTGTACTTGACATTAGCAAATTATTCCCACATCAAGCTCCATTTGCAAGCCTTGCAGACATCCTGTTTATTCATTATAGTGCCTGTTCTGACCACAAATGCACAAAAGTTTAGCCGTTGTTAATTGTTTTAGTATGACTGAATGATAAACATGCAGAAATAATTGAACCACTTTCCAGTAACTTTTCAAACGATTTATTTATTTATTTATTTTGCATCCAGAGAAAAACATCACTCTTCTGTGTGCATTACATTGAACAGTCATTCTTCAAAATATGATAGAATGGAGTTCCTAGTAACACAAGGGGCAGGGCAATTATTCAACACATAGTATGTAAACCATCTTCTTGAAATGCTCTAAGGAAAAGCCACAATGAAGCAAGCCACATACAGAAAGAGAGAGCCATTTGATAAGAGGCCTCTGACCACCAGATATGTGCTTAGGGTTTTACCTTGTAGGGGATAGAATATGTAATGCTTTTAATCTCAATCCTAACAGAAATTGATCAGGCCCTTTACTGTTAGACGACCTGGTAGATTTAATCATGCTCATGATCTGGCATAAAGGTCAGACATCTGACAGAAAACTGCACAATAAGGACATGGTATCAGTGTTTATATAGCATATGTCTACTATGTTATGCTTATATATATATATATATATATATATATATATATATATATATATATATATATATATATGCGCAAACACATGATCAACTCACAAACAGGAACGCAGTGCCATGTTTTGTCCCACAATCAGAGGTCAATAACAATGTGATTATTTGCACAATTGATTAATTGTGCCCAGGCTAATGATTATACGCCAGTGCATGTATGGGATGACATCTGACAGGGTTGGGATTCCGTTTGGACAGGATGCAAGCAAGCCCCCCTGTTTTTTTGGATTGATCAGATCATTTCCAGCCCCTCTGTTGTTCTCGTCCTTTCTAGACAACCATTGCTCCGATTTCATGATCAATATTGTCAAACTGTTGTGTAATGCTATTTTCCCCTAATACTGCATACCCCCTAATACTTCCCACATACTGCAGGGTTAGTTACAAGTGTTACAAGAGTCAAACAAGAAGCCGAATCACAGCTAAACACTTCACAATCAAACATTAAAAAAGGTTCAACTGGTGTCGTCTCACTCCTCCCGTGCACCTGCTTTGATCCCAAACTCAGGTCACAGAGGTTTTGCATGTTTTCTCTGTGTTCGTGTGAACTCCCACTAGGATTTCTAGTGCTTTTATTCAATTGTTCAAATATATGCCGGTGACAAGAGAGGCTATGCATGCAAAGAAGTGGTTTCTAATTCTCAATGAATTTTCACCTCACACCCAGTGTTCCCAGAATAGAATCGTGACCAAGATTAAGCAGTTACTAAAGATAGATGAATTAAATACTTGTGGAATAAATTAATCTGGCCCCAAGCCCTAATCCAATCTGTTATATTTTTTATGCACTCTATAACAAATGGGTTTCTTTTATTAGGCCGTGCAGCTCTCCCTTTAGGTATGATTATCATTACAGTCAAATGGGAGCTCCAGGCATTTGTGCAGCATTTGACTTCCTTTCAGAGCTGTGTCATGTGATCTGGCTGTTTCCAGGGTAGTGAGTTGAAGACAGTCCTTGACCGTGGTCACGGCCGTGCACAAAGTTTGCATTCATTCAAAATATTGTTCTTGTGTGTCACTGTTTGGATCTACACAGAATAGAGAGACTGGGTGAGAAAAGCAAGGATTAAGTCTTTCATGCATTAATCCATGCAAGAATGTTTCTCCGGCTACAATGTGCCTTTAGTTGTCTTCAGATAATTCCTTTGGATTTTACAAAATGTAGTCTTAGCAGTAAAAATAGAATAGAATAGAATAGAAATATTACATCATATAATATACCAACCAGGCATAACTTTATCACCCCCAATCTGGAGAAACATTATGACCTGGTTAAAATTGTGTTTTCTATTACTTCAGAAGAATCCTGACCCATAGAACATTAACAGCAGTAACTTCTTCAGCAAATTGACCTACAGAACCTCGTCTTTTGAATTGGAACCCATCAGTCAGCCTTCGCTCCCCATATTCAACAATGACCACTTTTTCATAGATCACTGACCACTGCAGAGAGGGAACACCCCATAATATTTCACGTACCCATTTCTCGTACTTTTAAAATATATGAGGACATATGAGGACAAAATGTTCACTTGCCATGCCATCTAATATTCCTGTATATATATATAGATATATATAGAGATATATATATATAGATATATATATATGAATATATATATATATATATATATATATATATTATATATATATATATATATATATATATATATATCTATATATATCGGATATATATATATATAGATATATATATATATACTATATATACTATATATATAGATAAAGACTAATATATGCACAAATGATGGGGCAAGGTGGCGTAGTGGTTAGCACGTTCGCCTCACACCGCCAGGATCCGGGTTCGATTCCCGTCTCGGTCATGTGTGTGTGGAGTTTGTGCATGTTCTTCCCTCCCCGTGCCTCCCCGCTCCCCGTTCCTCAGGGGGTTTTTTTTCTCCGGGTTCTCCGGTTTCCCCCCCCCCCCCGGTCCAAAAACATGCATGGTAGGATAGGTTGATTGGCACCTTGGAAAATTGGAAAATTGTCCCTAGTGTATGAATGAGTGTGTGTGAATGTGAATGTGTGTGTGTGTGTGTGTGTGTCCTGCGATGGGTTGGCATTCCATCCAGGGTGTATCCTGCCTTAATGCCCATAGACGCCTGAGATAGGCACAGACTCCCCGTGACCCGAGGGAAGATCGGATAAAGCGGTAGAAGATGAATGAATGAATGAATGATATGCACAAATGTTGGAAGAACATTCCAAACCAGGAGTATGGCGCCATCGTGTGGACCAATAAAGCACAGCCTAGAGTTTCCTTTTTAATTCACTTCCTTGTTACCAGACACAAATGGCGGCGGTTGTTTGGTTACCAGGACGCGTTGCTTGAGCTCCAAGATGGCGATAATCTAGTCATAAAGCAGAAAGTGGCACATTAAATAACTATTTACAAGGAACTGGTTGAGAAACGGAAACAAAAATGACCGAAGTCGAGGACGAGGAAATAACACAGGTCTGTCAGTGTTTTGTGTCAGAGAACTGCATCTCATAACGGTTCTGTCTTTTTGCCTCTAACACATGCGAATGTTTATGTCTTATGTCAAATGCTTCATGTCGTAGTAGCGAACTTTTTTGTGACTTGTAGTTAGTGATTTGTCAGCTGGTTATTATTTTATGTAGATAATCATAGTCATTTATACATACATACATGAATACATACCATTTACATTTGCACCTGGTTCTGTTTAAATGGAATATGAAATGCTCGGCCTGCATAATCATGTGTGACTTTAATCGTGTAAACAAGCCCAAAATTTTTTAATCTTTTCAGGCCCTGATCATTTATTACTGCCAGGAGAAATACTCCAATCATGTGTTGAACGCTTCCAGTGAAGCCCGGCGACAGTTCAGCACTAACCCCATCTACACGTTCTTCCACGCGTATGGACTTGTCATGCAAGGTAAACTAAACCCAATCAAGAGCTTCCTGAATACAGAACTAAAGCAAATGTTTATATACAAATAAACCCTGCACACTGTTTTCTCAAACATTCTGGGCGTGGTAGCCCAGTGGTTAAGGTGTTGGACTCTGGACTGGAAGATCTTGGGTTCAAACCCCACCAAGCCTTGAGTAAGGCCCTTAACCCTCAATTGCTCAGTTATAAGTCGCTCTGGATAAGGGCGTCTGCCAAATGCTGTAAATGTAAACAGGGCGTAAGAGAATCTTTAAATATATTTCATTTCATGTGTTGCCTCAGGCCAGAGGTAAAATATAAAATCAATAATACAAATAATACAAGGTAGGATATAAAATGTCAATAAAATAAGTAAGAAACTTGATAGGTGACAAATTACAAGGAAAAACAATATATATATATATATATATATATATATATATATATATATATATATATATATATATCTATATATATATTATATATATAATAATATATAAATGTGTGTGTGGTGTGTATTTTTTCTTTTTCCTCCCTTTGGAATATAAGTTTCCAAAGTTATTTGCAAATGTATTTTACTGATCTATATAAAATATAGACGCATTTCTATTCAAAAACTTCGTATCACTTTTAACAATTTTACCAGTGTTTGTAACTAAAGCTCCATTTAAGGTTACTTGGATCTCCTCCTGTTTCTACCTTAAAATGGAAGTCAACTCTGTCTATTTCTACATGTCACAGAGCGAGTACATTGTGTGTATCTATTGTTTCTGGAAGCATCTGCATCAGTGATGTTTCTTTCATTCATTCTCTTTTTAATAAGTACTTTGTGTAAAAAAAAAAAAGGCCTCGTTCAGGATTTGAAACCTACTACTAGAAAAGGGTTTACCAGTTTATCATGAGACACCTGGTGCACGTGCATTCGCACACTCATTTATATCTCAAAACGATTTAGTAAAGCCAGTCTACCCAGGCGCATGTTTTTGGGCCACTGGATGAAACCAGAGAACCCAGGGGAATTCTACATTCAGGCACAGACTGTAATCCGAGCTCAGGATTGAACTGGGGCCCCTGAGGCTGTTTGATGGCCTTGTTATATTATTCTATTTTATTTATTCCATTTTTTTCCTTTAATATGTAAAATAAGGGTGTATAAGTCAAAATAGTATAAAATGTCCAACTTTATCACCTCCTTGTTTCCAGTTTTTAGTCATTTTTATTGTTTTGAAGGAATAATGAATTTAATGTTATGGTTTACATTACATTTGCATTCAAAGCATTTGGAAGATGCCTTTATCCAGAGTGATTGAGGGTTAGGGCCTTACTCAAGGGCCCACTAGTGGCAGCCTGTTGGTGGTTGGGTTTTAACCTGCGACCTTCTAGGCCAGAGCACAATGCCTTAACGTTACATAATGTGCATAATATTTTGTATGTGCATGTTAAAAGTGCTCCTTGTTTTATTTGTTAGACCATGTTCAAGAGGCCATTCAAGAGCTGGAATTGTTGAAGGATAAGAGAGATGTATCATTGTGTGCACTGATGGCTCTGGTCTATGCCCAGAAAAAAAGACCTAACCCAGGTAAACAATGACGACAAAAGATGCTCATGTTATCTCATTTTTAATCCTTTAAAATATGTATTTAGTTGGAACAAGTGATAAATACGTATTTCTTGAAATGACGTAAATTAGCCACTTTCATTTCAAATCAATTAAAATTTTTCTTGTATAGTGTATAGCTCAAAGCAGCTTTAGACAGATAACATTGTAAAAATAACAAATATTGTTCTTAACAAATGTAAGTTTATCCCTTATGAGCTAGCTGCTGGTCTTCTATGGCAAGGAAATACTCCCAGAGATTTTTTGTTGAGTAAAGTAATTCATTGGGATGCAAATATTTCAGACAGAGACACCATCCAAGAGCTTGATCTGAAGGTGAAAGAGAATCGTAAGAGCGCCGGGGCGAAAGAGCTATACCATGCTGGGATGTTTCTGTGGCTCCTAGGCCGGAACGACAAGGCCAGAGAATACATAGACAGGATGATCAAAATCTCCAATGGCTCCACAGAGGTTAGATCTATATTCTGATCTGTATTGAGAACTACAATAATCCAATTATGTCTCTGTAATCTGTTCTCACAAATAAGTAATAAATCACATAACACAAACAAAATCATCCCGGTCGCAATTCACTCTTAACGTAATAATTTATTTCCCACATGGACATATTGCTTGGTATATTTTGTTTCTGATTACATTTAGGAACATTTAATGTCATTTGGGTTGTGCACAAAACATCCTATGATCCTATGATGAACATCTTATATGACATTCAGGTCATAGTAAGTGTGTGTGTGTGTGTGTGTGTGTGTGTGTGTGTGTGTGTGTGTGTGTGTGTGTGTGTGTGTAAATTTCAGCTGTGAAATATAAAATAAATTAAATAAAATGAAATAAATTATACTTTTACTTTATTGTATTGCGAATCTTTTTCACAATAGAACAAGATATTATAGAATTTACTATTTTATTATAGAATTGTACTAATAAACAAGGGCTACATAATTGTAGTTACATTAAATAAAGATTTTATCTGTTATAACATTTTTGTATATGATTATTGTTGTCTTTTGTTTAATAACACCTAAATTGAAAAGCAGTCTTGCTGGGCTTGATGAACAAAATGTATTCCCTTGACTATTGTGTGTGTTTCAGGGGTTGATACTTAAAGGCTGGGTTGACCTAACATCTGGTAAAGACGGCTACACCAAGAAATCTGGGAAATACTTTGATGAAGTGCTGAAAGAAAAAATGAATATTTTTGCTATGATGGGAAAGGTAATTATGAAAAGCAATATATGATTTGAATTTCAAAATATGATCTGAATAAAAAAAATTACCTGCATTTCAGCCCGTGAAACTAAGTGTGAATGTGGTGTTGTGACTGTTTTACTATTCCTTAATACTGGTTGAAAGTGGACATTACGGATCATTAAAGGATTATGTAGAAATATTAATATGGAATATAGAACTTCAAAAACACACAACCACCCCCCCCCCCAACATTATGATTCATTCCTCTGCATTTGGCAGCTTCTAATGTTTGATATTATCTAATTTCAGAGACTTGGATTTCTATTATACCTCTTGTTTCCTTTCAGGTGCAGTATAATGAGGTACGCCAGAATTACTCTGGTGCCTTAGAGACGGTTAACCAGGTCATTGTCAGCTACCCATCATTCACACCTGCTCTAGTGAAGAAGATGAAGCTTCTGTTGAACCTGCAGGACTGGGAACAGACTCTGGATGCTGCACAGAGGTATCCCCTCATTCACTGCTTTGTTTAGTTCTGGCATCAGATCAACAGGTTATTTCTTCCGGATTTTGTACGCATGCAAATACAAGTTTGAATGAACTAGCATATGAATAATGCTCGTTTCAGATTTCTAAATAGACAAACACAAAAACACTGAAAAGTCATTAGGCCAAGGCAGGGCCGTGGGAGTCAGTCTGTGTTTGGGTCTAAATGAAAATCAAATGTGATGCCACAGATTCAGGCTGAAAGACTGGGCCATTGTTCTGTTCTCTGCTCCCTGTTGGACGAGGGCCAGTGGGAGGTAGAATCAAAGGAGCCTTTGAGGCTGAGCCCAAAAGCCACACATTTCTAAGAGTGCACTGCTGGGGAGAAAGACCATTCACTCTGTGGTTTAGGATTTGGTAGTGCCAATGTACCAGCTCTTCCTGAAAGCAAAAAAACCCACTCATTGTTCCCCACATTTAAATGCTTTTGCCATGAGGATGATTACCCGAGTGAAAAATCCTTGTCCAGTTCTGTTAATGTATTGTGTAGTTCATACTGCAAGAATTTAGACGTCATTTATTACAATTTATTCAGTACAATAGTTTGTAGACAAAAAGATGAAACCTTCAATATTAATGCCTCGTGTATAATAAATGTTATTTTATTAAGTGTGCAAATGTTACGTATCGAATGTTTAATTCTCTATAAACACTACCTCAAGTTCCTGTCATACGCTGTAGTTAACACACTATATGAAATGTGTTTCTTTGTTACAACTTTCTTTACAGTCTTGTTATGGACATTTATTCTTAAAATATTGCTGACCTGACAAAAAAAAACAGGCTGTTTTGTATATAAGTGTATGTTAGAGTTTTTTTTATAACTTGTATACAGTATATAATGGAACTGATTCATTCGCTATATGTGTACAGTTCCAGAGTATTAGAATTTTTTGTAGGGATAGTAACATTTCTACATACTCCATGCTAACAATTTTGCGATTGTTTAACTTTAGACTCCTTCAGAAAGACAGAAGCAACCTGGAGGGTTTGCGAATGCTTACACTGTACTCACTCTGCAGAGAAGGCAACATTGAGGAGGTCTGACATCAATTGTTTTAGATAAACCCACAAGACTGTTTATTTAAATGCAGGAAAATACGATTAATATTTGTATTCTGTGTTTACAGTCAGTGAAGCAATTGTTGACCCTTATAAGTAACCTGGACTCAGAGGAGCCGAATAACTCAGAGCTTCTTTACCGAATGTCTTTAGCTTTCACCCGAGCGGTAAGGTGTCTTATTCGTTTATGGTCGAGGTTAAGCATGTACGGTTAACCATTTTTAAAACTTCTCACGAAAGAAAAATATTTTAGAAAATGTTAAATTACTAATAAAATACATACATACCGAAATGAGACTGTAAGGGTATCATGAGTAATACAATTTTCACAGAAGTGTCTGGTATAAAAACTAATAGAAACAGTAATCTGATATTGTAAAAATTATAACATTTAAAAAATATAAAAAAAAAAAAAAAAACACCGTCAATTGGACCTTTTGTCAGAATTGCAGGTTCCGCAAACTTCTAACTAAAAAAGTCATTACTGAATTCACAGTGGTACCTTGAGGTATTTACTTACGAACTTAATACGTACTTACTGCTTATTTACGATATTACAAGATCATGTCTCGGGACGGATCTTATTAGCCCAAAAGCTTGTATGGTAGAACCAAATATCCCCATAAAATTTTAAATAATGGTTAAATAATGTAAATTTGGAAAATCCTTTCCAGACTATCAAAAATATTACTCTTAAATTGCTAATACAATTAATACTCACTAATATGCTTAATAATAGCATTTAATAATTGTGCCTTAATATCTAAAAGAGGAAAATACACGAAAATTAATGATCAGTATTTCCACAGTAAATAATAATACAGCACTGTAAGAATGTGATGCACTATGATAAAGTTAGTACAGTACAGTGTATGCGATACTGTTCAGTAATGAATAGTAACGAAACAAAGACAGTGTTGGAGACAATGCTAAGGCAATTCTCTCGCTGTGAACTCAACAAGAACTGAGGGGTTAACTGACTGTGTGAAACAGCGCTGGTGGGTGTTTTGCGAGAACCTTCATGCTCTGAGTTTCAGCCTGTGAAATTCTTATCACTTGTAACATGAAATCTTGTTCATAAGACAATACAATCCCCCCCCATTAAAAATCCAGACTCATGAACTGAATTACTCATATACTGGTACACTCGTAAACCAAGGTTCCACTGTAAATTATACGGTATATTTTTACCTTTTATGTACCGTTTTACTAGTACACCTAAACATTGTGAATATTGTGAAATACATTTTGCTCCATTTTCAGATGTCTGAGGACCTTAGTATTTGTGTTGTGCTCTATTCTCCTCACTGATAATGTAATCCTGTCTACAGTGTGGAAGAGCAGAGAAGGTTCTGCAGCACACACACGCTCTAGTGGAGAGAGCATTTTCCTTAGTGTCAGGTGATGCCGAACTGGCCACTGAACTGGGCTACCAGTTAGTCCTTCAGGGACGAGTGAAGGAAGCCATAAAGTGGTACAAAACGGCCATGAAGTTGGATGAGAGCAGTGTGTCTGCTCTTATTGGTAAGAATTAGTTTGTTCTTGATATAATCAGATAAATGAATATACACTGTTCTGTGAAAACAGTTTGTGGACAGCTGTGCATATGTATGGTATTCTGCATTTAGTCTTTGAAGATGATACACTAGATTTTGGAGTGTGCTTTGTGTTCGGGTTGAGATCATATCTACATGGAGCTCACATTATGCACAGGAGCATTGCCATGTTCAAGTGAATGCAAAATTGTATTATACAAAATCCACAGACATCCTATACCATTGTGTGCCTCCAAGTTTGTGGTAACAGTTTGCAGAAGAAACACACATGGTGGGAAAGATCAGGCATCCCAATACTTTTGTCCATTAGTGTGGTTTCATTGCATCTTTAGCAGTTTTATCTCTCTGCTCATCAGATCAAAGTGAGAGTACAGAGATACTGTATCTAGCATGAAATGTTAAAATCAATATTATACTTAATAAAATATGATTTTTTTTTTTTGCCTGGTGAATAATTAACGCTCACTGAATCTTTGAGATTTCTAAGTAAATAAATGAAGGACTCTCAGCCTAATTTGGTTTTAATATTGTAGTTCTGGTCAATATGGCATTACATTTACATCGTCATACATTAATACATAAAATATTATTGGGCATTCTAGGTATACACAAACACCCACTCTTAGAAAAGTGTTATAACAGCAAATAGGGATTAAATGGTTAATGCGTTCTTCTTCTGAAGCTCATAAAGATAGCCAAACATCTCAAAAACTGTTGGTATTGTCTAGTGCAGGGATCACCAACGTGTCACCAACAGGTTTCCCCCAAGGACCACATGAGAAGCTCTCAGGCCTGTTCTAAAAACTCTACAGCGAGATGCATCTAAAATGTTAGTTAACTCATTGTGAACTCACAATAGTTAACTCACAATACTTATTGTGAGAAATCATCAGTGTCATTAATTATAATATATAACTAAAGGCAAATGTGTTATTTCAGAAGAGTGTGTCAAACTGGTTGCCCTTTGTATGACTCAGTATCCATGAAGTAGCTCTCAGGTTCAAAAAGGTTGGTGACCCCTGGTCTAGTGTAATACACTTACTACAGAGCACAGAGTCTCCTGTGAGTAATATCTTCTGAAGATCATGTGAATGTTGTTGTGCCAAACGGGAGTGATCCGACTCGATTTTGAAGATCTTTATATTCTTCATACAGGTATTATTCACTGCCAGTTGAGTGAGGGTCACTTGCAGGATGCTGAGCAGCAGCTCGAGTTTCTTGCTGAAATTCAGCAATCCATCGGCAAATCAGCAGTGAGTCACCAAAAACATCTCGGCAGTCCATAACACCACATTTTTCCAGAGATTCCCTTTTTTTTTATCCTTCGTATCTTTTATTAGATATGAATCATTCATAAGCATGCTGTGCACACTGTATCAGTGTAATGCTGAATCACACATATTTTGCAATGGCTTAGTTTGCTTTATGCTTTAGACAATCCTTTTTAAATCCTGTTTAAATAATTCGTACACAGCTTTAATTCACTGATGTAGAGGCGTAATTTCTGGTGTGTAACATCTTCCAATCAGACATATGAGACTGTTCTTAATGACATCAGTCAGACACTGAGCTGTAGAAGTGAGAACATTCTCCAGTCTAACCCATGCAAGTGATATTAGTAATGTGTAATGAATCATAATATTCTTGATATTCTTCAAAACGCTGGTCTTTCAGCACCGCTTTGGCCAATATCCTGAGGTATTTTAGGTGTATTATTTCTTTATTTAGGATCTGCAGTATTTGCGGGCAGTCCTGGCCATTCGGAAGCGGAAGTCTCAAGAGGAAGTGACCAACCTGCTGAATGCCACCATAGACACACACTTCTCCACTCTTCAGGGCCTACCACTCAGTGTCGAATACTATGAGAAACTAAACCCAGACTTCCTGCTGGAAATCGCTAAGGAGTACCTGGTTCTCTGTCCTGCCAAGGTCCGCAAACCGAAGCATGATTGCTTCGATTTTTGTAAACCTACACAAACCTTTGCACTCAAGGTTTTCAGGTTGAAAAGCATTGTTTTCCTATTCAAAATTATATTAACTGACTTAAATAGTAAAGTCAAACATTCCCTTGAGCTTGATTAGCAAGATCAAATGTTGGCACACCCAACAGAGGTGCCCCAGGGTTCTTATGAACGTTAGCCAGATATAGTCACACCCAATGCCTCCTGATGTGTTAGTCAACCTGGGAGAGACCAGTGCAGGTTTCTACAAATATCTGCATCTTATTTGTATTGTTAAGCACATGTGAGTCTATAAATCAAAATTTATGGGAGATGCACATATTTACATGTTAAAGTGGTCCTCTAGAATTATTGTTCTCAAAGTGTAGCGTGGAGATCCCAGGGAACTGTGAAGTACAGTCATTGGGTCAGGGAGTTCATTATAAATAGTAATACATGACAGTTATGTATTTCATAAGAAATTTAAGGGAGCTCTTAATCAAAATTAAGGGAATCTTATCAGTGGAAATTCCAGAAAAAAACTTGCAGGCTTCTCCAGGTGGTCCTTAAATGCAAAGGTTTTTTTTTAATTTAGTTTTTGTTATGTTAGTTTGTTTGATGTCTTTGTCTTTTTTTTTTTTTTTTTTTTATAAATACTGTTTTGCCTGTGTCATAGCCTCCAGCCCAAGGCCAAGCTCCTGCTCCTCAGCTACAGCATTGTGCAGCTGTGTTGGACACAGTGGTCAAGATTGTCCCTGGACTCCTCCATGCCGTGTTCCTGATGGCAAAAGTCAGGTTTCTGTCAGGTGAATATTTAAATTCCAGATCAGGGTCTCATTCAATAGTTTAATTAGTGTTTATTTCACTGAAACACATGTCATTTGGTCATATAAGTCTTGCTAACATTTTTGTTGACTCTGAACGTTTGTCCTGTTCAGGAAACATAGAGGCAGCACAGAGCAGTCTGCAACATTGTTTGGAACAGAAGCCTTCTTTTGCAGATGCCCACCTCCTCATGGCACAAATCCATCTCCTCCAGGGCAACTTCAAACTCTCCTCTCAATCTCTAGAGCTCTGTCTCAGCCATAACTTTGAGGTGAAAATGGATTCCTTCCCCCGGGCTGGCAGCCATATACAGAATGAAAATTATAACTTATAAAGTTACAAACATTGATTAATATGATTTCGATTATTGTGTAAAAATGTTTTTTTTCTATTCCAATCAAACATCCTCACATTTTAAAAGAGCAAGAATGCAGTAATTGGTAGTGTGTACATTTCTGTATATCTTTATGTCCAATATATTTAAGGAAATTTATTCAGATCACTACTTGCACTGTCCTACATGTTTGTTCCTCTTTTTTAAATTCCTCTTTATGCTAGGAATTCCTACCTCAACAACCAACTGCTCTCTCTCTCTCTCTGTCTCTGTCTCTGTGTGTGCTACAGGTAAGGGAGCACCCTCTGTATCATCTGATAAAAGCTCAAACACAAAGAAAAATGGGTGAGCTGCAGGAAGCCATTCAGACTCTTCAGTTGGCCATGAGTCTGCCAGGAGTGAGAAGACTAGGCTCCTCTGCCAAAACCAAAGCCAAGAGAGTTGAGCTCAGCACAGCAGACTGTGTTTCTGTGTATCTGGAGCTGGCAGAAGCGCTCTGGCTGAATGGAGAACAGGTATCACCTGGAGTAATAAGGGGTTAAAGTGATTTGGCTTTTAGTGTAAGAGTATGAAGCAGAAGCAATGAATCTATTCCATTTGATACATTTAATATAATGCATCCAAAAAAACCCTGATGTCTTTTTGTTGTGCTCAACGCAGCATGAGGCAGCTAAAGTGATGCAGGATGCTATCAACGAGTTTACAGGAACTCCTGAGGAACTGCGCGTCACCATAGCTAACGCTGACCTCGCCTTGCTGCGGGGGGATACGGAGCTTGCACTGAGCATGCTTAGAAACATTACACAAGAGCAGCCGTACTTTGTGCAAGCCACAGAGAAAATGGCTGATATCTACCTGAACCACAGGAAGGAGAAACGGCAGTATGTAAGCTGCTATAGGTACGGGGGAAACTGTATACTACACCTAAATATTTAACTGGATAGATGTCAATAAAATTTTTACAGGTACTGCTGTGGAATGGTTCGGGGTCCTTAACAGAGTGAAATTTACTTCACTAACTGGGCTTCAAATCCACCATGACCTGACCATGACCTGACCTGACCTCAATTATATTTTATATTCAATATAATCTTAATACCACATGTAAATATACATAAAATGGAAAAATACATGCCTCCTGGGTCTTGTTTGTCAGTCAATATGCTGAATTTGTCTTTCTTTAACGTTTTAACAGGGATTTGGTGGAAAAGATGCCTAGTTCACATACATACTTACTATTAGGTGATGCCTATATGAACATCCAAGAGGTTGGTATTAAAACATCTCATGTATTGCTTCTACCATTCGTTTTGTGTATTTGCACTTAATAGGATGTGTACCTGTCATTGGGGGAAAAAAAGTTCTTTACTCTAAATCCGTTGTGCAAATGTTTACAATTAAGGTGTATTTGTTTATTTACTGGATATCATGTTTTTAATCTCTTGTGTATTTTATTGCTTACTGAACATATGAATTGTGATCTGACAGCCTGAGCTGGCCATTGAGGTTTATGAACAGGCTTTGAAGAGAAGCCCCAAAGACGGTGTCGTGGCTAGCAAGATTGGGAAAGCCCTTGTCAAGACCCATAACTATGTTAAGGTATGCACAGGATGAGACACCATTTCTATTATACTTCTATTGCAATTAAAATGAGAGCCATATTCAGAAATTAGCAACATACCGTTTACATTTCTATACATTTTAGTCCAGTAGTTCACCTTTTGTTATGCAATCTTTTCAAGAATCAAGAATTATTCAAAACTACAAAATATAGGTTTTATCCCTTTGCTTCTACTTGTCTGTACTTTTCCAGCTTGCCCTGTTATGTAAGTGTATATATCATAGCCTTCTCACCACCTCTCAAAGTCATGTATTCTTCATGTCTGGTAGATTATTTAGTACACTTGCTTCTAAATATTGGAAGATTCTTCCACTATACTACTTGTTAAGGTCATGCAATCCTTGTTTTTTTTTCTCCTAATAGGTATAATTTTTTAAATTGCTCTCTTTTATCATTTCTATTCCATTAAATATAAATAGATTTTTTTACAGGCCATAAACTACTATGAGGCTGCTCTTAAGAATGGTCAACAGAACTTCTTGCGCTATGATCTGGCTGAACTGCTCATGAAGCTAAGACAGTATGAGCGCTGTGAGAAAGTTCTTCATGAGGCTCTCTCGCACGACCCTGGTGAGACCCTGCGCAATACAATCCCAAAAAATACCTTTGCATGCAGCCAAACTTTTACAGACTATTTTTAAACATCTTGTAAATGCTCTGAGTATAATTGTGCGAATGCATTTATTCATTTTATTTAGTAAATGAACTGCCTTTGCTGGCAGCAGACTGCCGATACCTTGTGCTGCTGGCCAAGATTCAGAGTAAAGTCAATAAAAATGATGAGGCTTTGCTTTCCTTACATCGTGTAAGTCTGTCATTTTTTTCTAATTGGTTGTTTGTCTGTGTGATCCAGCTAATTTATGGAAGCGTGGTAATTATTATCGGCTGCTGTCTTTAAATCAGGCGCGGGATGTACAGGCAAAGGTGCTGAAGCGTGTTCAGTTGGAGCAGCCGGACGCAGTGCCCATGCAGAAGCAGCTCGCCTCTGAGATCTGTGCCGAAATTGCCAAGCACTGCAGCCACCAGCGTGGCTATGAGCGAGCCGTCAAGTTCTACAAAGAAGCGCTTGTGTACTGCGAGAGTGACAGCAAGGTCAGCACGGTTAAATCAGTGTATGCAGTGTGCTCTTCCCGCTGCAGCTGTGTCTCAGGAGTCTTTCCGTTCTCGCTCTAGGAGTGATGGGGTATTTTGTGGGATGTTTATTAGGAAGTGTTTTAAGTGATCTGATTATTATGGCAATTGGTAACGTTTGCTTTTATGTCCTGTATATTTACCGTGTTCTGTTTCACTTAAATTTCTTTCTGTCTTTTTTTTTTTTAAAGGTGATGTTGGAGCTAGCCCAGTTGTATTTAACTCTGGATGATATCGAGGCTTGCCAACAGCAGTGTGCTGTTATTCTGAAGAACGACCCGGTCAATGAAGCAGCAACGCTTGTCAGTCTTCCAAAACCTCTCTACTTGCTTTGATATCCTTTTGTCTACAACCCCCTATTCATCTGTATTCCCTCATTTGTGTTCCTAGATGATGGCTGATCTGATGTTTAGGAAACAGGACTACGAGCAGGCAGTTTTCCACTTCCAACAGCTCCTGGAGAGGAAACCAGGTATGACAGTTTTATCTCCATCACAATGAGATAGTGATGAGTGAAACCCGAGTGCAGATTTATGTGTTGGCCTGCACCGGTCTTAGTTTTAATGACTTACCCATGCCTAATCTCCTTTAGATAACTATCCAACACTGTCCCGGCTGATTGACCTTCTGCGCCGAGCTGGCAAGCTGGAAGAGATTCCCAGGTTTCTGGACATGGCTGAAAAACATTCACCGAGGGCCAAGTTTGATCCAGGGTACAACTACTGCAGAGGACTTTACTTGTGGTAAGCATGACGAGTGTAAAAACATTTCTAGCTATACCAAACACCCTATAATTAACATTGTCTACTTAGAAATTATTACAAAATCATTTTTTTGCAAAAAAGAATCCTTTTTGCAACCTGGAATCAATCTGGCATACTGGAGAAATTCTATACTGTATCTCTCAGGTATACCGGGGAACCAAATGAGGGTTTGCGTCACTTCAATAAGGCTCGTAAAGACAACGACTGGGGACAGAATGCGGTGTACAACATGATAGAGATTTGCTTAAACCCAGATAATGAGACAATGGGTGGTGAGGTGTTTGAGAATCTGGATGGAGACATGGGGTGAGTAAACACAGAGACATCACCAAGCTCTATATCATTGTTATTAGCGTAATATAAAATACAGATGTAAATATTTTAGAACATTCTCAAGAAAACTCCAAGCCATTGTATATGTGTAGGTCAGGTCAGGTCAGGTTTGTTTAAAAGTTGATGGTAATAGCAGCCTTCTTACATGCAAACAGTCAGTGCGTCATGCTCCACTTCAGTTGTTTGGTTAAAGGGTTTGAAGCAAATTAAGTAAACGTTATGCTTTTATGTACTGATTAATTATTTGCCATATCAGAAACTCCACAGAGAAACAGGAGTCGGAGCAGCTGGCAGTCCGAACGGCAGAGAAACTGTTGAAGGAGTTAAAGCCTCAGACTTCTCAAGGCCACACACAGCTGCGTATCCTTGAGCATTACTGTTACCTGGCTACCAAGCAGAAAACCAATGTGGAGAAAGCGCTCGGAGTGTTCATTGAAATTGCAAACACTGAGGTGTGCAAAAACCTGACGGACTGGATTAATTGTACACGAATGTCCACATAAATCCACACACACAAACCCGCACTCACGTCCACATGGTAAACATAACTGTAGAAACATGCAGAAGTCTACACTTTTACTGATAAGGCACCTGCTTATAGTAAGAGAGTAAAGTGTATTTTTTTTATTGTAGTATTTATTGTGTTTGCAGGAACAAGTCACAATACACTAAAATAATTATATTAAAATAGTTTATTGTACTTAATTCTTTATTCAGGTCGGGTATGTGTTGATTGTGGTTGTAACACTGACCCATTCCTTGTGCTCCCACGCCACAGAAAGACCATGTCCCAGCACTACTGGCGATGGCCACAGCTTACATGATCCTCAAACAGACCCCTCGAGCCCGGAACCAGCTGAAACGCATTGCCAAGATGAACTGGAACATTGTTGATGCCGATGAGTTTGAGAAGAGCTGGTTGCTTCTGGCAGACATCTATATCCAGTCTGGCAAATATGACATGGCAGGAGAGCTGTTAAAACGCTGCCTGCGCCACAATAAGGTTAGCGTTGTCATTAAAAATGGGTTTATGATATCTTAAGCTAGCAATCAATAGGGAACACTTTCTTTGTCAGATTTAATAGATAAAAAAAATGTATAATAAACTGGTCCAAAATCTGAAGTAGGTCTCTGAAATCTTTTTTTTTTTTCTTAATAATATAAAGAGAACATTTAGTTGTGGAGATATGGTTGGTTGCTACGCTTCTCCTTATAGTTTATTATACATATTTTGCTCTGCATTCCTTAAATAATAATTTAAAAAATAAAGCTTAAAAATATATTTATTTCCCCTAGTCTTGCTGCAAAGCTTATGAATACATGGGTTATATCATGGAGAAGGAGCAATCTTTCAGGGATGCAGCCATGAACTATGAACTGGCTTGGAAATATGGCAATCAGACCAATCCAACTATTGGTATGTGCTTCAGTTCTTATTGCTGGCATGCCTTGACACATATATATGTTGACATTGATAATTGAGTATTTGTTTTAGGGTACAAACTTGCTTTCAACTATTTGAAGGCAAAGAGACATGTTGATGCCATAGATGTTTGCCATAAAGTGAGTAAATTCTTCACAAGTTCTTCTGAATAAAAGTTACATCAAAAGCAGAATAACCAAGAATCTTTTTCTTTCAGGTCTTGGATGCACACCCAAACTATCCCAGGATAAGAAAGGACATATTGGACAAATCCAGAGCTGCTTTGCGTTCTTAGTATGGTGTGTGTGTGTGTGTGTGTGTGTCCATGTGTGTACATTTTTCTGAAAACCAAAAATGTGTTAGCATAACCTAACAACAGTGGTGTTTACAAAAAAAGATATACTTTAGTATTACATTTTGTAAATGTTATTTGATATTTTGGTGTGACTGCTATTTTAATTATGTATTTTTTTGTTTCTGACTGTATTAAATTGTCTTTCCAAAAAAATTGCCATGTCACACAAAATTATTCATAATGTTGTGTCTATACTTTTTGATGATCTTTAATTAAATATGTATTTCTGTGCTACATAAATTGCATCACTAATCACAATGTGATTTAACCTGCAGAAAAAAAAGGAATTTAATTGGGTTATAGGAAGCGCACTGAACTTCTAGTCTGCCTGCCTTTTCACTGTCAGGGAGACTGGGCCCTTTTGTTTTCTTTCTCAAGACATCCTCTCTTTTCTGCCCTATTGAAGGCTTTGCTCTTCTATGTGGAAAAAAAGAACACCCTTTGTTACGTTTTCGAATGGCCTGTGTGGGGATTACAGAGTTGTGTAATGAGTAATGTTAGTTCTGGTTTAATTCCAGTAAATAAAATGCTCAATAAATGTAACACCAAGGCAGATGTTCTTCCAGATGCAGAATCGTGGTGCATCTTACAGTTTTAGTCGTGCACAGATGAAACAGCTTCACTTTGCCTGCTCAGTGAGGTGCCAATAAGGAAGAACAGAGGGGGAAGTCTCGTGGATCTGAAGCTGGTGCTCCTTTTGGCATGTTCGCGTAAGCGCAGCTCCAAGACACGCCGCGCTTTCTGTCTCGCCCGATGGCCATTATGACACAACACCGATTAACTAACTTTTTTGTTCAATGTACAATGTAGGTGTGACCTACAGGATATAAGACATTTCTTGTTTGCTGTCCCTGTCAAAATCATCGGGGGTGTTCACACTGATCTTGATAATCTCTGCAAGAATCCGGATGAGCGTCCGCGAGGCTGCCGGCGATCAGACTCGGGCAGTTGGACAAACACGGACTTTATCACGTGAGGTAAGTTGCAGCTTTATGTCAATGTTGGTTTTGTTAGGTTATTTTAGAAGATACACCCCAGAAGTGCGTGCTCAATGGTTGGATCGTAACTTTGTTAAGCGTAATAAAGTTTCTGTGCTATATGTCGCTGCTTGTGCGCTGATGCGGTGCGCGCGCGTTCCTCCGCTCGCTGTATCCCGGCAACCGTTTGAGCGCGAGGGGCTCGCGAGACTTAACTTCTCCGGCGACCCTCACCGCAACACACTTCCTCGTCTACATACGATTTTGCGATATTATTTATTAATTACTATTACAACAACTATGCTCTGACTATCTTTAATATCAGGATGCATGTCTGTGCATAGATTATACACAGTCATCTCTGTCAGTTCAAACACCATGCATTTTTTAATGATGCATCACCAATCCTATCCTCCCAAAGTCAAGGGAAGAAGTAAACAATGAATAATTACTCATTAAAGAAATGAAGGCACCACCCTGGGCTTGTCCGTCTCTCCGGGGCGGGTACCTGTGAGAGATCACGCTCTGTATCTGTATATACCAGGGATCACCAACCTTTTTGTAACTGAGAGCTACTACATGGACACCGAGTCATATAAAGGGCTACCAGTTTGAAATACTCCTCTGAAATAACAAATTTACCTTTAGTTATATATTATTATTATTATTATTATTATTAATGATACTCATTTATCTATGTAAATACACTTGACAGTGACTATCAACAACGAATTAACTACATTTTACATTATAGACGCATCTCACTGATGAGTTGTGCACTTTTTATAGCAAGCCTGAGAGCTACTCATGTGCTCCTTGGGGGCTACCTGGTGCCCACGGGCACCACGTTGGTGACCCCTGGTATATACTGTAGGCTCGGCGTCAAGCAGTTGTATAGGTGGGCTGTGCGCATGCGTACTCGCGCCTCGTCTCCTCTTCGTACCTGACAAGCACACCTGGATTCCACACACGGAAGTGGAGTGTAGTGATTCCTGAATCAGAAGCGCTGTCTGCCGTTACGTGGCGGTCTCCTCCAGGTTCTGTTTGGAATTAAAACCCCTTTTTTTCTTTTCTTTTCTTTTCTTTTTCTTTTATATACCGGATGAAACGCCGCTGAGAAAGCCGATGATCAAATACAGAGCCATACAACTCAGACCTTCACACGTGGAGGGTTTTTTCTTGTTGTTGTTGTTGTTGTTTGTTTTTTAGCTGGTATTGATTAGCAAATGCTGAAATGGTTTTGTTTGGACCGTGACGCTTTGGAAGTTTCTCCGTGTTGGAATTCTGCTTGGAAGGAAATCCCACACCTGTCCCGATGAAACTTGGATCATAGATTTATACTGGCAAGCTTATGGCAGTATACAAGTGTTGGTAAGAATGATTTTCAATGGAAGTCATTACACTGTATATATTTATTATATATATATATATATATATATATATATATATATATATATATATATATATATATATATATATATTATATATACTATTCGACAGTAATATGGTGATTGCCTTCACTTTGTCATTCTACTCCAGGTTTACAGTATTTCAGTGTTTTTGAAAAACACTACAGATAATACTGAAAAGAATAGCGAGTTCTGAGCTCAAACATCATGGGGCAAAAATGATATGTTTTATGTAAATTATATAAAATTATATAGTCTTATACTGTAGTTCTCAAGTGTCGGTTTGTTAGGAACAGAACTTCAAGGGTAATTTCCTTGAGCATGTATAAAAAGACTTTGAAAGCACGTTTCTCTCATTGAGAACAATTTCCCAGTCATCTTAAAAGCTCTAAAATGTCAATGAAAATGTTTACTTTGGATCCCTTATACTATGTAACTGAGTAAACCTCAGTGTTTTTCCTTTCCCAATCCTTTACTCATAAGTTTTAAACCGGGCTGAACTGTTTTGTAACCATATCTAAATATTGCCCTTAACATTGCACATACAGGTTAATGTTTGTTACTGTCATTTTTTTTTCCTTTTCTTTCTTTTTTCACAGGTTTAGGATGTTACTCACGTCGTGTGTCAGGTGAATCATTATCTGTAACGCTCTACAAGTACACACACTTCACTATTCATTCCCACCACAGAAGAATGACTTTGATCCGCAGACTGCAACGCAGGCGTTTGCATCCATGGAAGGTTGCCATTGTGGCACTAGTGTTCGTCACATTTTTGTTCCTGATGCAAAGAGAGGTGGTCAGTCAGAGCCCACAGGAGGAGCCCTGGCTAAAAGGGATTGTAGAGAAACGCGACACCATGCTGGGCATGGTAATGGGGGCCATGAATAACTTTAGGGACTCCATGCCAAAGATGCAGATCCGAGCCCCTGTGAGGCAGCAGGAAAGCAGGAGCAGCCAGCCCTGTCTGCCTGGTTACTACACAGCTGCAGAGCTGAGGCCTGTCTTGGAAAGGCCCCCGCAGAATCCCAGTGCTCCGGGCGCCTCAGGGAAACCCTTCCATACCGAGAACCTTGGGCCAGCTGAGCAGAAGGAGAAGGAGAAAGGCGAGGAGAAACACTGTTTTAACCTGTACGCTAGTGATCGCATCTCACTCAGTCGAGATCTTGGTCCTGATACAAGGCCGCCAGAGTACGTAGGCACTTCTGTTCTCTTCTATTGTGAAACTACAACTCTAATATTGTGCAATAACATGTGGTCTAATTGGTAAATCTACTGCCATCTACTGATTGTTTTAAGTAATATGTTTAACCACAAAATAACTCATTTTAAGGCAGAAATCAGACAAAAGAACCGCATTAAGCAAAAATGATAACATGCATATTTCAAGTTCTAAATCGGCTAAAACCCGAACACTCTATTTATATTTGGCTGCTGCTCTGAAAAACCACAGACTTTTTCCTGAGACATTGCTTCAGCATGCCTATTTGTGGCGGCTGATTGAAAAGAAAAGAGGAAAGAAGGGAGATGTTGAGCTATGTCTGGCCAATTAAACAAGTCTGTTCTTGTTCTTATTAGTTTGACTAGTCAATTTAGACTGTACCAAGCCCTATTTTATTGTTTCTTTCTGTTGTAAAAGGTTTCTTCTAGTGAGCCGCAGATATTTCTTGGACATGTTCACCTTATGGTTGAACCCTCTCTTTATGGCAGTGAGGGAATGGCATTTATCATTCCAACGATTTCTCTATTTTTCTTTCTTTTTTTCCCCCCTTCAGATGCATAGAGCAGACATTTAGGCGCTGCCCACCCTTGCCGACCACGAGCGTGATCATTGTGTTCCATAACGAGGCGTGGAGCACATTGCTGCGGACGGTCTACAGTGTGCTCCACACCTCTCCTGCCCTTCTCCTCAAAGAGATCATCCTTGTTGATGACGCTAGCGCAGACGGTAACGACTTCTCAGCTTTTAGTGTTGCAGGACCACCCATGTGCCTAACTGAAATACAGTCTGACAGGTGGCCCACTTTTATTGCTCTCAAGCCAAACTGCTAGGGCAGGACAGGATGTCCTTAGTTGATTTTTGTATAAGTGCTAACAAGGGGCGATAGATCGGACAGCATTGCTGCCTGTGATGTCTTGTAGTGTTTATTGAGTATGTTTGGGGAGTCAGATGCAGTGTCGTTAAAAGGAAATAGACTCCCAATTAGACCTTGGTTTTAATCATCTCCCTTGATTAAATCAGGATGAGCAGTGCTCCTCTCAGAAGTTTTACCAGATGCAATTTTTTAAATTTTCCTTGTCAGTCATTCTCCTTCATCTCTCTTTCATGACAGATTTTCTTTCTTCTGTCTCACCTCAATTCCCTCCCACAGTGTAATGTCTACTATTAGAGGCAATCTAGAGGTGTGTAGGCCAATCTCATCCAACACATGTACAAGTCATTGCTAATGATATGAGATTGTTTTGACGATAATAAAACCACTGTGCTTGTGAAATCTAAAGACTTTCTATAGATCGCCTTGAAATGGTCGGCTGTATCAATCGTGGGAGCCATGACAGTGTAGTTTATAAATAGCGAATTGAATCGCGGGTTGGAGATTGCCTTTCTGACTGCTGAAATTTCCTCTATAAACAGTGATAATGTGGTCATTCTAGTACTAAGTGACTGAACAGAACAGCTGTTTTTATACTTAATTCCTTATTAGTAAAGAAAATCAAATCTACAAGTAGCCATGCATGCCTAAAATTATCAGCAGCTTCATTTTATGCATATTCTCCTCGTTCTGTCTCTCTAGTGCAGGTTAATTTTTCTCATAATATTTTTGTCCTACAGGCCTAACGTAATTGAGGTCATTCTGGTGTAGTCTTCTGTTTATGGTTGTTTCTGACATACCCTTTCATACTATGTAGTGTTTTTATTAACTTATCAGTTTAGCTTTATGATTACTTAAGTTTTAAACAGTGCAGAGCTTCGAAAACCGTCTGTTGTCTCTGATGTTTTTCACTATGACCCCATAATTAGTTATATATTATTTATTTTATTTTTTTCAGCACAATATTCGCTTTATTAGGCTTAAAGGCAAATCAGCAAACATGGCCTCTGTATGATTCTGTATCTCTAAAAAAAAAAAAAAGAAAAGAAAGGAAAAGATAATTAGTTTTGGGTGAACAAGTGCACTGACTCTGTTCTCAGCAGTAACAAAAGTGTTTTGGTTTTCTTCCGTACAGAGCGGCTGAAAGAAGAGCTGGACGAATATCTGAAACAACTGCACATTGTTCGTGTGGTGCGGCAGCTTGAGAGGAAAGGACTCATCACTGCACGACTCCTGGGAGCCTCGGTAGCCACTGGAGACACCCTCACATTCTTAGATGCTCACTGTAAGTCAAAAAATACTGAGTCATTATGAGTTTGGGTTTTTTCTTGCACTTCTACACTCCCACACCCCAGATATAGTGCAGCTCGGTCATTGTTTCTCAAGCAAAACAAACATGATGGTAGTAATGATGGCCCTCACTCGACTGTGTATGCCTCTGTGTCATGCTGGTTAAGCACATAAAAATTGTTGTTATTCTGTGTGGGTTACACACACTGTTTACACTGAGACTTTCCAACGCACCAGTTCCTTTCAAGCGGATTGACACCGTGAGGTCTTGGAATGTTAGTTCTGTCCTTATCTACACCCAGAGCTTGAATGCTTAGTTTCCAACTTCTACTACGATTCTTTTAAACGCTCTTCTTTGTGCAGGTGAATGTTTTCATGGCTGGCTGGAGCCTTTATTGGCCCGGATAGCAGAGAACTACACTGCGGTTGTGAGTCCGGACATCACCACTATCGACCTGAACACTTTTGAGTTCATGAAGCCTTCTCCGTATGGGCAGAACCACAATCGGGGAAACTTTGACTGGGCCCTGTCCTTTGGCTGGGAGACTTTGCCCGATCATGAAAAGAAACGGCGCAAAGATGAGACGTACCCTATAAAGTATGAAACGGCACATGGATCGATTAAATAGATAGCACACTGTAAAAACACTAATGCTGAATTATAAAGAACTTCTATTCAGGTGGATCTACGGATATAAATGCATGCATTTCTTTTTTTTGTACTGTATAGAACGCCAGCGTTCGCCGGAGGACTGTTCTCCATCTCTAAAGATTATTTTTATCACATTGGGAGCTATGATGAAGAGATGGAGATCTGGGGAGGAGAGAATATTGAAATGTCGTTCAGGGTAAGCAATGGAACAAAAATGTCCTTTTTCGTGACGATAATTTTCCATGGATGTATGTTTACATAGTGCACCATGATGAGGGATGGGGGTACTTCAGAGGTTAAGGTGCTGGGCTACTGATCAGAAAGGCTGGGGTTTGAGCCTCAGTATCGCCAAGCTGCCACTCTTTAGTCCTTGAGCAAAACCCTCTGCGCTCCTAGGGTGCTGTATCATGACTGACCCTGTGCTCTGACCCAAGCTTCCAAACAAGCTGGGATACGTGAAGAACAAGTTCACTGTGCTGTAATGTTTATGTGACAAATAAAGGCTAGTCTATTCTACATGGTGCACCATGATGCCGTACTGATGTAAATAGGTGTATTTTTTTGTAATGTATTGAACAGCAGCATTCTTAAACATAAATGGGACTGGCATTCCATTTAAGGTGCATTCCTGCATTACATCCAGTATTCATAGCATCGGAAAAATGAAGACAGCTATAGAGAGGCATTGCCCTTTTGTTCTCATTAAGTAATGACTCAAAAGACAACAATTTAGTGGGCTGGCCAAAGTTGCCAGCTTGCGGCAAAATCTCCAGCCAAACTACATTTAAAACACACACCCACCCACACACACACACACACACACACACAACAAGACCTGAAATTAACCCCAAAAAAAATCAAAGATTGGAAAAGGGAGCCACATGTTTTCATGACTGGAATTAAGTTCACCTTGGTGCACATGCATTTTTGATTTGCAGGTCCTTGTCTGACCATGAATATTCCTTAAAAATGACATTCTGTTTTGTTTACCATTTCCACTGTTTGTTTATTTGATCTTTGTCAGCTGCCGAACATTTTTAAATTAGCCAAAAAGCACATGTGGATTTGAAGTTTCCACCCACAAACTTCAATTTGCCATAAAAAAAACCCTGTGACACTGGCTAACTTGGTTCTAGATCCTTTTTTTTTATTATTAGCGAGATTAATAAAAAATATAGATATTGCTATATTTTACACACATTCTTTATCCTTTCTGAATGTTCACAAAATGGAAATGGTTCATACCTAGTTGCACAGAAACTCTCGGTAGTAGTAGTATTTTCCCTTTGTGTTTTTATTCCTGCAGGTGTGGCAGTGTGGAGGTCAGTTGGAGATCATCCCCTGCTCTATTGTGGGTCACGTGTTCCGCACCAAAAGCCCTCACACCTTCCCCAAGGGCACGCAAGTGATTGCTCGTAATCAGGTGAGGCTAGCTGAGGTCTGGATGGATGACTACAAGGAGATCTTCTACCGAAGGAACCAGCAGGCGGCTCAAATGTCTAAAGAGGTAATGTAAGGTGTTTTTTTTTTTTTTTTTTTTAGGAAAAATAGATTCTAGCACAGAGTTGCACAGCGGAGTCTTCCACTTCCAGAAGCAGTCACTCCTCCCTTTTCTTTTTGCACTAGGTTGCACATTATTTGGTGAGGGAAACTTACTTTTTGTCCTTATCTCTGTGTTCTGTTATGTAGATCTATGTTGATTTCTGTAGCATTGGGGACCACTGTGTACTGCATCATATATGGAAATGACTATAAATGCATATTGGATTGACTCTTCAATATTTATATTGACAGATGGATTAATTTTGCTTTGTGGCACTGGGATTGGTAGCCTTAATATTCCATAGAAAGCAGGAGAGAATTAATATGCTTGATTATAAAGTATAAGTCTCATGTATCGACATTACATGGCCTCTTTGGTTGAGACAGTCAAGAACTGGTTTGTGTAACCTGATACTTAACTTGTGCTGGCCAAGTGAAGCATGTGTGGATTTAATATTTTCCAGACATACTCTAGATAAGCGCCATGAATTCAATTAAATAATATCTAGAACTGACGATCTGTGCCATTCGACAAAGTGAACAAAGCAGGAACAAAGAAAGTCATACTTAGACTTCCATACTCTTTGTTTTTTCCGTGGGTCAATTTCTCATGTTCGCATTATACCACGATTTGAGCGGAAAGAGTGTCACGGCTGTCTGCGCTTGTCTTAATAGAAAGCTTCCACATAAAGACCTATGCCTAGACTGTCGATGAACAGATTTCGGGTGTCCTGTAATATACATTAGATCACACTTAACACCATTCTGTTGTGGTTGCACAGCAAGGCCTCTTTGGAATGATCAATGGTCTCGACATGTCCAAGAAATTTCCACTGAGAGTTTATTCAATTTTTAAGTAGTCATGGCTTAGATGGGCACAGCATGAAGACAATGCTAGATATACTGTGGACATTCATCATTTCTTATGCCTTCGATGTTTGTACTGTCATATTATAAAGATTTGTGACCTCATATTTTCTGGGGTGGGGGTGGTGGGGAAGGGGGGTGCTTGGTCATTTTTGCAATGTTGAGTTGATTTTAAAGGCGTGCTGCCAGACTCTCGACATGAATCCAAGACTTGCTCCTCTTTCATGGCCCAAACCACTAAAAACCATCACCAGACTTTCAACATGTAGCCAAGACCGGCTGCTAGTCTAAACCCAAGGGTAAAGGACTGCCCAAAACCAGTTCTTATGCAGCTTAGGGGAAACAGAATGGATTGGTGGATGGAAACCCCTCACTTAACGTTTGTTAATGGCAGATTAATGGCAGTCTGGGTCTGTTTCCACAGAGGTCCTTTGGAGATGTCTACAAACGCTTGGAGCTGCGCGAGAGGCTTCAGTGTAAGAGCTTTTCCTGGTATTTAAAGAACGTGTACCCAGAGGTCTTCATGCCTGATCTCAACCCACTGCAGTTTGGTGCGGTAAGTGTTGTGTGTGTGTGGGTGTGTGTGTGTGTGTGTGTGTGTGTGTGTGTGTGTGTGTGTGTGTGTGTGTGTGTGTGTGTGTGTGTGTGTGTGTGTGTGTGTGTGTGTGTGTGTGTGTGTGTGTGCGCGCGCACAGTGGTGGGTCTCATTGCACTCTTTCCATTTATTACATACTTCTGCCCATATGCTCTTTCTTTCACTCTCTCGCCCCCTCTCTCTCTTTTTCCTCTGTCCCTCCCTTCATTTGTTTCCTCTAATTCATTCTCTCTCTCTCTCTCTCTCTCACTCTCTCTCGCTCACTCTCCTTGTTCCAATACTCCAGACCACAGAATGTTGTGTCTGGCCACTGTGGTTTCCCACAATGTTTCTCTCCCTGCAGAGGGTCTTGGAGAAATCTCGGTTCCATGTTTTAACAGCTTGGATCTTTCTGCCCTGATGGCCCTCTCTTTCTTCAATTTATTGTTTTTTTTCCTTTTTTTTTTTTTTTTTTTTTTTAAATCATGCAACTCTTACCACTATCTACCCAATCTCACTGTCTTTTTGTTTCTGACTGTCTTCACTCTCACTGCAGATAAAAAATCTAGGGAAAGACATG
Source organism: Kryptopterus vitreolus (assembly GCA_030449085.1). Lineage (NCBI taxonomy): Eukaryota > Metazoa > Chordata > Actinopteri > Siluriformes > Siluridae > Kryptopterus > Kryptopterus vitreolus. Next base: position 7,886,594 of record JACRUU010000011.1, on the reverse strand, counting down.
TGTTTGGATGCAGGAGAGAACAATGAGGGAGGCAAGGTACTCATTATGTATCCATGCCATGGCCTTGGAGGCAACCAGGTATCACCACTTAATTCTTACCACTTATTTTTCCCCTAACAAGAACAAGATTTGTAATTATCTAGATTATTTAGTATAGCTAATATGTAAAAAAAATGGAATCTGATTGACTTTATCCTTATTTTATAATATCCATGTTAAAAGCAACATAAAAAAAACACATCTCGATCAAAACCCATTTGTATTAAATAGTCTTGCTTTCCTTTTCCTCCTCAAAACATACATATAGTATTTTGAATATTCAACGCACCATGAAATACGACATAACATTCAGAAAGAGCTTTGCCTACATGCAACTGATGGGCTGGTAAAACTTCAGGATTGTCAGTATAAAGGCCACAACACCTTGACCGGACCTGAACAAAAATGGGAGCTGCAGGAGGTAATAAAACACTATTTACTAATCCTTCTCCCCTGTGGCTAGTCATGGTGATTGATCTGTGCTTAAGCAGCAGCCTAATGAGTTCTGAATAGCCTAAAGCAGTGTAGCATTTTGTTGTTCAGTGTACAGCAATAAGAATGTCAGAGGACTGTTGGTAGTATAAGGTCGGAGAGGTATGAGTGACAGCGATGTAAAGAAGTTGTATTTATTTATTTACTCTATAAATTTTGTAGTGTTTGCTTGTTCTTTTTGGTTAGCAGTAATATGTTGCCAATCGCTTCTCTCTTTGGCTCTGTAGAATCAGCTATTTTATAACCGCGGGCGGAAGCTGTGCCTCAGCGCTCGCTTTGAAAACCCTTCTATGGTCCCCTGCAACCCAGCGGACAGATTGCAGCTTTGGACTTTCACCTGAGAGGACGAGCCAATTAAAATACCCACTATTGTTCCTGAACTTCTGAACAAGAGAATTTTAATTTATTTTTATATGTGAAAACTTGTGCTGCTGGAAATATTTGAATATCATAATTAGTATGTATAACTGGCATGTATACAACAGTGACATGCGCCAAACAGAAAAACAACAACAACAACAACAACAACAAAGCACCTTCAGGGATCCTGAAGTTGTAAAGAACCACTTGAAGACTTGAACTATTCATATTTTTCTCAAAAATGATTTCTGTCAAATATAAGGGCTGTTACCACTGTCACTGTAAGAACCTAAGGAAAACGGAGGCCTTGGTAATGTTGGTCGAAGCTGCACGTTTTTAATGCACCAAAGAATATTTGTAAGCCCAGTTCCCTCATGTGCACCATTAGTTGCCTTTATTCCTGTATAGTCCTGCATAAGATCCTGAATTAAATAGGAGGTTCTTGGTCACTGCCATACACTGATTGTTTCCTTTACCTATGTGGCAGGTTTTTCTCAGATTCAGAATTGATTGGCAGAGAAATGAAATTAAAGAGTGCTCTGTATTTTTTTAAAGGAGTGAAATTGATGCCAAAATGACTTGCAAAGTATCAAATCGATGGGTAATGAACAAAGCTAATGTTTTTGTATGTGGTCTTTAATTTCTTTTCAGCGTAAATATTGTAAACTATTACATCTGACCCCTTTTGGCCCCTTGAATCAGTAGCAACTGTTGTGACCCCCCCACCTGTCCTTCAATAGGTCAGAGTTTAAATTGTGAATGCTTTTGTTCACAAATGACACCTTGTTTGAAGAATACTTTTTAAGGTAATATCGTGTACAAGGAGATGGTAGTAAAACATACTATATCCTAACAAAAGAAGTCTTGAATGAACAAGGGCAACCATGTGCTTTTTAAAATAAACATTCCAAAAGCTTTTTATGATCTGGTATTGTGGTGGCTGGTGTTTTGTAATTTGTAATGGATGGTATATTATTTATGTTTCTGGAGTTTTTTTTCCACACACACATACATTCATACACTAGGGACAATTTTCCAAGGTGCCAATCAACCTACCGTGCATGGAGAAAAAATCCCTGAGGCACAAGGCGAACATGCAAACTCCACACACACATGACCGAGACGGGAATCGAACCTGGACCCTGGAGGTGTGAGGAGAACTCGCTAACCACTAAGATTATTATTATTAATTTTTAAATATATTATTTAATGGCAGTTGTCTTTCCCAAACTAAAATTCACAGCTGAGAAAGAAAGAATATGTATTTATTTATTTATTTATTTATTTGTATTTCTCAGCCATTCTCTGCCAAATAATACACTTTTGAACCATTGTAAAATAATAGTCATCGGCTTGTCTGCTACTTGTTTTAGTAAGAAAATGACTATAAAACCATTAAGATTATTAATCAACAACTGAGGGAAAATATGCACATCGATAAAACACATAACAAATTTGTTCTTATTTTTTAAATGTTTTTAAGCTCCTACCATGTCATCAGATATTGGTCAAACAACACACAGCGCACACACAGAAATTCGCTATGAAAATCTCTGTCCTCTGACTGCCTTCATAGAGACTTTTTATAATCTGTCTGAAAATGTAAAATACAATTATGTAACCCGCAGCAGAATATACTGTATATTAAACCCAGATATAATTATCTTCTACCGCTTTATCCGATCTTCCTCGGGTCACGGGGGGCCTGTGCCTATCTCAGGCGTCTATGGGCATTAAAGGCAGGATACACCCTGGATGGAATGCCAACCCATCGCAGGGCACACACACACACATTCACGCACACATTCACGCACACATTCATACACTAGGGACAATTTTCCAAGGTGCCAATCAACCTACCGTGCATGTTTTTGGACCGGGGGAAACCGGAGAACCCGGGGAAAAACCCCCTGAGGCACGGGGAGAACATGCAAACTCCACACACACATTCCCGAGACGGGAATCGAACACGGATCCTGGCGGTGTGAGGCGAACGTGCTAACCACTACGCCACCGTGCCCCATAGATATAATTATAAATATTTTTATTCACTGCAAACATGTAACTGTATTCCTCTGGTTACCCATCTGCTAAATGCATAACTATAACTAAATTCATTGTCATAAATGCATTAAAGGTTCCTTTTGATATTTCACATTATACTGACGCTTATACTGCTCAGGATTTACACGGGTGGAAGGCCTACAGTTGTAGGTTGCATTTATGAGCAGCAGAGGGCGCAGTCTGAATTCCTATGTAAATTTCAGTTCATGGCCGGTCTAGCAGTGCTGCAAAGCATCCAATCTATTTGTGAGTTTGGATCCGCAGGCAAGTTAAAAACACATTTGCATAATTGCATGATGAGACTTAAAAAATATTAGACAACTTTCTGAAGCCTCTTATTGATTTTTAGGCCGAGACCAAGGCTTCAAGTACAGGAGCATTTACTACCTGAGTTCTTAATAAAATATGAAACGTCTTGTGGTTTAAGAATTGAGCAATCCATCATTGTGTATAGATTATTTATTTTTATGAATGCGATGACGTATAATATCTAATAACGTATAATTCATCCAGATAAAAAAAAGTCTGGAAAAAAAATATGCTTTGCTTATAGCAAATCTTTTACGCAGGTGTACTCTGTAGGTATAAGATTACTGAGTGTAATCTGTTCATTTCTGTCTGCTTTTTCTATTTCATACATCAGTGAAAGGGTCCTTTCTGAAATATGTCGACTGATCACAGATAACTTTGGTGATACGCCATTCTAGACCGCAATAAGTAGAGATACTATTGAGCTGTCTACGGAAAATACTCTCTATTATACTGCATGTCAAATGATTGCATCAATTCTTACTATTTGCTTTATTCCCTTTTCTGATTAGATACATGCATTTTTGCAAAACCTTGAGGTCCATTTTAGATCGAAACTTCAGGAGGGTCGTTTAAATGCATTTAAAGCTGTATAAAAATATGATCTAATACATGAATAAACCACATTTACCATTATAGAATCTTCAGTGTATTCCCAATTTTAAGTAAAAATAAAAAAATAAAATAATCAGGTTTTCACTGTGACATTAAACCCGCAATGCAGAGGTGAAAATGGTGATTCTGTTCAAAATATGCTGCCAATGTTAAAGCCTAAGCCGCACTCTGTACATGGGACACAAACAAACATGGACTTTATGGTTAAACTGTAATTGAGAAAGCTGTGAGGGGAGAAATATCAATGCAGTGGAGGGGAATTGGCACCTAGAAGAAGCACACATTTTCATCATCACTGAAGTAGGACGGTCAGAGAGGAGCTGTGCTGTAAATCTGTGTTGTACAAAACAGCCTCCACTAAACTCATCCAGTATGTATTTAGTGTAGGTATGGTTTATTTTTGTGTGTTTTCATGTATATGTATATATATATATATAGTGCATTGCAAAAGTATTCAGACAGTAACCTTTGAATATTTTCACATTTTGTCACATTATAACTACAAACTTAAATGTTCTATAGGGTCTATATATATATATATATATATATATATATATATAATATATATATATATATATATATATATTTATATATACACAGAGAGAGAGAGAGAGAGAGAGAGAGAGAGAGAGCGAGAGAGGGATGTATTCATCTATTACATTACACAAAATTACAATAATGTTTATGGAATCAAAAATTGTAAAAATTGAGAATTCCATTCACTCAGAATACTTCTGAATGAATGATGATACGGATACTTAGCTTCTACATTGTGTCAGCTTAATGTTTACTATAGAAACAATTAGTTATTGGTGCTACAGATTACAATATTTAAATTCTAATTTCAACTTTTCTTCATTGCTTCGTTATTTAATGAAAAGTAAGATTCAAGGCTTCCATCATGGTGAATTTGAATCATCAAAAATGAAATGATGCAAGGTCAGTTGCTGTGCTCATAAATGCTGGCATTCACACGATTATAACCAAGGTATAGAAATAGTATCAATTATTCTACATTGTATAGCATGTGTGTGTGTATATATATATATATATATATATATATATATATATATATATAGTTAATCAAAATTATAAAGTGTTTATGCAGTAAGTACATGTACTGTTCAGTGCATCAAAGAACCATCCTACTCCATGATTCTCTGAGTAAGTTGATCTGTTATATTTCTATAACATTGCAGAATACTGTTTATTTATTACACTTATTGCTAATTAAATGGGTTTGATCATTTCTTTTTCCATTTTGTGTCTGAATTCGGTCAAATACAGTACAATATTAGCTTTATAAAGTGACGTATTGTCTAGATAAATTCACTTAGTCCGCGTATAGGGTGTGTGGAACACTCACACTACAAACAGCCTCAGAGAACACATGACAGACACCATTAGCAAAGAAATGTTTTATTCAGCACATACCATTTCAGGAAATCACAATAAATACACATTTCAATAGATCATTCAGAATAAATACTGCAAACAGAGTGTGGTGGCGATGCCGGATATGCCGCTTCCTGTTACAGCACGACCGAGACACCGCTCCATCTGATGGACTCCAACAAAGAATGAGGTCAAATACAAGCACTGTTCATTTAGATAACAAAAAATAATAATAAAAACTACTAAAAAACACAAATTGTGGAAACAATGGGACATGAAGGTCAAAGGCAAAACCCAAAAGTCATAATCCGTCTTCGGATAAGATATCCCAGAAATGAAATTTAAAAATAAAGGCATTTTATTTGTGTTTAGTCACACCAAAGGCAATGTTCCAGTTGACGTTTCAAAGGTTTCCTTTGCATCTTAAAAAAAAACAAAAACAAAAAACCAATAACACTTCCTAATTTGTTGATCAATTTAGTGTTTTTTTTTTTGTTCCAGAAATAATTTTATGGAATATACATTTGCTCTAAAATGCTGGCTGTAGTGAGCTCTGTAGTTCATCTTTACACTGTCAAAACCACTGCAGGAATATGATTGTCCTCTGTTCTGCTTCTTGAAAAACAACTATCCACTTAAAAAATAGCTTACATTTCATCGAAACACTATTGAGGAATACGTTACACTATTGTAATTGTGCGTGAAATACGATTTCATTCGAAGATCGGTCAGCGAATTAGATGAAAGTGATATCCAACAATGAAGAGCTGACCGCCGGAAAGTTGTGATCCTGTTACACTATTGCACTTGACTGACGAATCAGTCTTTAAAAACCATTTGTTCATATAATATAAATGTAGAATTTGTCCAGTTTAGAAATCGATTCATCATTTGACATCGACTAAGAGAAATCAATTCAGTTTATTGCAATGGCTCTTTTGCAATACAAGTTTTAAATATAGCACGAAGTAACACATGAAATTTGGGAACAATCATATGCTGAAATACAAACCAATGAGAACTCGGACCTCTTTCATCACGAGATTTTGGATTGTCCACATTATGATTCGTTCAGGTTAATAAACAATTGGAATTTCGAAAATATGCTTACTTCTCTTTACTTTGCTTTCCTTCCTCAATTATTATTATTATTATTATTATTATTATTATTATTATTATTATATCTTTCTCACATTATGTCACTTTAAAAGATACTGAATGCCTCAGAACAAATGAATTTGATGCTTTTTCAAAGTGCATTTGATCAAATGTCCCTGTAAAATTCCAAAGATATTAGTTGGAAACGCTAAAAATGAAGAACTCTTTCATTTTTTTCCCCCTCCAGACCAGCATGGTGGGATGAGGATTAAATAACGGTCCAGTAAAAGATAGTTCACCCTATCAGTGCTCTGCTAAAGACTATATGCCGTCTTGCATGGCATCAGCCTCTGGAAAAGTGCATCGTCTTCATGAAGTGTATTATATTCACAACTTAAGTCGTCTGATTTGGTATTGCAAAAACAGCAAACATTTCAAGATCAGGCTTCATGCTTTTACAAATGCTTTAAAAGCATGATTATACATATGTAACAACGAGAACTTAACCATTTGTTTGTTTTGTGTTTTTTTTGTTGTTTTTTTTTACAGTACATCAATGCAATCAATACAAAAACCATATATTGCCAACAAAAGCTACAAAAGAACATGCGCTTTTATCAAAATGATTAAGTATACACATTTTTTTTCCCTTTAATATATTAATGAACGGCGACAATTCTTTTTTTTTTTTTAAATGCACAGACACATAGACATAGAAAAGTTCTATCCACAATATTGGCTCAAAACTAGAGCTTTGACTTTTGAAATACCAGATAACATTGCACAGGCCTAAAGCTTACAGTTTATATGATCTCAGTTTGCACTTAGAATTATGGAATTTTTTTTTTTTTCCTTTCGGGCTCATTGAAAAATACATGACTATGAATATCATACACGTTGACATCTTCAAACTATACTATGTCGAGTGTCGAAACAAAGACCATTAATTGACTCTGTGTCGGCATTTGAATCGAACACTTTTGCTTACCATTTGTGTTCCCTCCTTCGTGGATGGAACGTTGTGTATCTAAACAGGGGTAGGCTCAGGGAAAGACTCCAGTATTGGTCCTTTGGTGGTTTCTGCTAAAGTCGGAACCTCAGAAAGGCTGCGAGATACCTCCTTCGACTGCTCTACAACAAAACAGTTCCCGTTTGTCGTGTACCCCTCGTCTGTGTTATTGTTCAGATAGTTTTGGTACTCCATCTGACTCAGCTCTCCTGATTGGCTGTGGTAGTTCCCTTTCGTCTGCATGCTTTTGTCCTGGTCTGGTTCACAGCAGCCAATCGTGGCCGAAGAGCCATTAGTGAGAGCAAAATGATGATTGGTGTATTGTTCCTCAGGCGGCTGCGAATAATCAGTGTAATGCTCAGTGGTCATGTTAAAGGCTCCTGGTGCCATCACGCCATTAGTGTTGCTCAACCTTTCTTGATATGAGGACGAATCTCCTCCGTAGCTCTCGCCGGCCTGGTTAGCGGCGGCTAAGAGAGACACGGAGCTAGCGTTCTCCATCTGATAGTATTCAGTGGAGGAGTTGAGGAAATAATTGTTGCCGTTGGTTTGGTTCTCCTGTCAGCTGGACCGCGTTCAAAAAGTCCGAGGAAATAATTGTTGCCGTTGGTTTGGTTCTCCTGTGCTACCGCGTTCTCCGAGAAGCACATCGCAGAGGACGGGGAGACCACCTCGCCGTGCGATAAAGGAGCGATGGTCAGGCCGTCCTCGAACTCCTCCGCCTTGTCTTCTTCGTCGTCGACGTCATCGTCCTCCTCCTCCTCCGAGTCACTGTTCGCCAGGCTCTGTGTACTTGAGTCTGACAGGCTACACAAGCTGCTGCTCTCCTCTTCGTCGTCCTCGTTCTCATCCTCATCCTCTTCTTCTTCCTCCTCCTCATCCTCCTCTTCCTCATCGTCCTCCTCTTCCTCTTCCAGCACCTCGTCCATGTCGTCCACGGCTTGCAGGTGCATGATGGCATTTTGCTGGACGGAATCAGGGACAGGGTATTCTAAAGCATGCTGGCCTGGTGTCAGTGGGCTACAGTGGCCATTGGTGTCGCCGTGGTAACCGTTGCCATTGGGGGCGGAGACAGAGGCAGGCCCAGGAGCCGAGCTCTGCTGCTCCCGACTTTTTTCCAGCTCTAGTTTCATGATGGTGTGCAGGAAATGCGTGCGCACACGGATGGGATTAAACTCAATCCGTCCGGCCGCATTACTGCAGCCCTCTTTAGTGCAGCCGCACGGGAACGACATGCGGTCCACCTGCAGGAGAACAACACAGACGACACTTAAGCTTTAGATGGAACTAAACATGAAACCTCATTAAATTGTCTGAAGCACAAGCGCGAGACATCTTAACATAAATTAACTACATTTATCAACTCAATCTGTGTCATCCATTTCACGCTTAAAGGCTTAATTTGATAAGGTTGTATATCAAATAAAGACGATCTTGTTCAAACCGGTTTTAACTTGTCAGTCTGCCAGTTAGTTTGGTATTTGACTTCTCATTTTTGTATAAAGAGACAATAATAATAATAATAATAATAACAGTAAAAATAAAGAACTGTATGCACACTTTCACAATAAATGCTCAGGTTTTTTTTGTTTTATTAGATAGTAACTGGCTCTATGTATTTAAAGAATGACAAATTATATGATCTTTGCTGTTTCACAATGTTTGAGTAATAATAGTGCATTAGCGTTCCCATTTATTTATTTATTTATGAATGTTCTATTAGCTCGAGTTCATGATTTAGGCATCTTTGCCGACTTTATAAGGACTCCTAATGTCATCTCCAACATGCCATCATCCAGTCTTCTCATGGGTACTCAAGAAAGATAATATTTTTCCTCTTTTACATGTTAAGGCACATTATTAAATGCTAAAAAGAAAAATAATTAGTGCAAATTGGTTGCATTTTGATTTTTAAAGTAAGATTGTTGGTGGTCTGGAACGCATGAGCCGATTATACGCTATTTCTTATGGAGAAATTAGTTTAACATTAAATTAATTAATATCTTACAAATATTTCAGCATATGAATCATGTACCATAAATTACATCCGTAGGCATCGCTTATTATATAATTATATTATTTATATAAATATATACACATATATATATATATATATATATATATATATATATATATATATATATATAGATATATATATACACACATACATATACATGTATGTATGTATATATAATGAAATAAGAGTGTGAATGTGAGTGTGTGTGTGTGTGTGTGTGTGTGTGTGTGCGTGTGTGTGTGCGTGTTTGTTCTGCCTTTTCAAATACAACCATGATTACCTGGCACTTGATGCCTGCCAGGCTGCAGGTGCAAGTCTCTGGGTCGCAGAAGAGTCTGCAGTCACAGCCGCAGTCTTCACGTGACACTCGGATGGCCCTCAGTTCATGTTTCTCCTCCACGTCTATTTTCTTCACACCGGATGCACGTAGTAAAGCCCGGCGCTTCTTAGTGGTTAGCGGCTGAAGAAAGAAGTATTCGTCTACCTCTGTGTTATCCAGGTCTAGGTCATCATCTGAGATATCGTCCACTGTGAGAGCATTGGCCTCTTCCGACTCCACAGAACCGTTTTTAGTCAGCTAGGAAAAGCAGAAAAGCAGTTCACTGCGTTAACTTACACTCTTATACTTGTAGCTCACTGGCCCCATCTAACAGTCATCCTCCAGAACATTTATACTAGCGGAGTCGGTTTCCTACCCTGAGTTTGATAGAGTTGAGTTTTTCCTCCTTCAGGTGGTCTCTCAGCATGTCCCTGTGTATGCGTTCTTGTTCCTTGGCAAACTCGCCGAGTGTGTACTGCCGTACAGAGCTGTGCCGACTCGACATGCCCAAGGTGCTGCCTCCTTGACTAGGCACGCTGGTAAAGCCTTGCCGCCGGCTGAAATAATACACCGTCACCTTTTCGAAATGTACCCTCTGAGTTCTCATCCGCTTCTCTCGCTTCAGGATGGAAGAGGCTGGAGGAGGAAAAAAAAAAAAAGTCTTTCAAACGAGGATGGATACTGGTTCTAGACTTCATTTCCTCCTTAACATTTACCGTGTGAAAGATGTACACCATGCTATTATGTTTATGCCCACTAAAAGTTTCACTGCATATTGTTTATAACCTCCTCCGAAAGGCATATTCAATCTTTTTACCCTTATTTATTCACTGTATCTAATACGAACAGCAATTGCTCGAGCAACGATCCTTTTCCACCCATACAGGAGCATCACAAGGATTCCCTCTGCAGCCCCGAGACCACTTCTTTACCCGTTATAGCATTTTACGTTCCTTCAAATGAACCCATAAAACAACCGTGTAAATTATTACAGCCACCTAGAGGTGAGGATCATCTCCGCGCACTCCTTTAAGATCGCGCATGTGGCCTGTGCCTTTGAGTCACAATGTAAAAAAGGTGAAGGAATTACAATTAAGCTACATTATGTTTATACTGCATTAAAGTCTCACTTATTGGCTTTAACGTTCATGGAGTTCCCTACAGCCGCTTCTCAAGTCCCCCTCATGTCAGACACACTCACACACACACACTCACACACATACAGGACAAATAAAAACCATCTGTTCCTGTAACACCACCGCCCACAAGCATGAGCACAATATATTTCATTACAGGCGTATGCACGCTACACTTGCGAGTTCTCATGGCGTGGGAAAGCAGCCACTTCAGCCTTAGTGTAGCGCAGTAGCACAAAGTAGATACACTTTAATAACAATTCATCTTTCCACAAATATATAAGCATAATAAATGTGAAACGCACAGCAGGTGACAGTAAGCTAGGTAAATAGACGAGTTACTTTCAATTTGTTTAAAGATTGCTCTCAGCTTTCATTTACAATGTTTGTTCTATTTATGTCTATTCAAACATCTCGGAGGCAGTAAATCTTTTACCAGGCTATTTACGTTTTTTTTCTCTTCAACCCTGGGTGAAATGGAGGCCGTTTTGAAAGCCGACCGATCTTCTCCCAGGCTCTGCAGTCATACAATTCTGATGAATTAAACCTTCTAGTAAATTTCATCTTGTGTTCTCAGAGTGGCTGACAGCAGGACGATGCAGTAAACAGCACTGAGGTGTGATTGAGCTCTTAAAATTAAATGCCTCTCCAGATGGTGGGAAGAAGAGCCCATGATGTGAGATGCATGAATGATTGACATATCAGGCTAAGGTTTACCACTTAAAAAGACATAGTTTAAGATGTGCTTTACCTACAGAAAATATTTTTTAAATGTTCTCTACTATTTAAGTATTATGTATTAAATAGCTTTTTTTGGTGTCTTATAATAAAGATATGCTAAATGATTCTTTGCATGGTTGAGACAGTTCATTTTTACGGCATGGCTCAACATTTAAGCGTGACTCTTCATTAAAGCTTTTTTTTGGCAAAAAAAAAAAGTTAAATGTATGTCCTGGTCAGTCTGTTATTCTGCTCCCTAAATCTTCAGTATTTTTGTTTTTAGTTTTTATATACATAGTACATTATTTTATATGTATATATATATATATATATATATATATATATATATATATAGATATATATATATATATATATATATATATATCACTACTTATTCATAGTGATTCATGCTGTTGGACTTAAAATGTACTTTTTTTATGAGAGGGATCCAGTTTGATATGTTACTGGAGACTTGAAAATCACACAACCCACTCTTCTAAAGGCTTAACAGCATCTGAGAAGACACCAAAGATTCCTTCCATAAACATTAAATAAAGTCTCCTTAAAGACTTCTTTTGTAAAATGAGCCTACAATTTGTAGAATATCCATTATTCAATCCCAGTGAACAAGCTAAAAAAAACACAGATACATTTTATTAATTTTTATTATTATTTTATTTTATTTGAACATCTTCTGTCCTTTTAGACATGAGAACTCAATACATTATATAATTAAAGTCTTTTTTTATTTGGTGAAACCTTTGCATTCATTTTTTTTTTCCAAATGTACCTTATTTAATGTGCATTGTGTTAAGCTGAAGAAAGTTCTCTCAATCAAGTCATAAAATAATCCCTGTCAAATAAAGAGTTAATAAACAAACACAAGCATGTCATCATGAAGTACGTTACCCTGCTGAACAGGAAAATGAAATCGGTGTTGCATTTTTGCCCTGAATGTAAATCACTCTGAACTCCCCACACACCTCGCTGTCTGTACTAGCCACTGAGAAAAGGGCCTCTGGGACGTGTTCCCTTCCCTCGGAAAGAACTCATCACTCCTCTAGGAAGCGAAACAGAATAAAAGCTCTGTTCCCCTATTAGCACTGAGGTAGGCACCTTTGGTGTTATTAATCATTAATAAGTACCAGAATCAAGCACTTAGCTGGTGCAAGTCATGAAAAGCGAGCTGCTTCCTACAGGCTCGGTGAGCAGCTCGTGTACTAGCCTAGGTGATGAGCAATAGGGGTTTGATTTACTCAGCTGTGGCTTTTTTTTTTTTTTCTTCATAGAAACCCACACACTCTTTCACTGAACTCTGTCCGGGGTGAAGATCACAGATTCAATAGGTGTAGCTTCGCCTGCAGCAGCTTTAAATCACAGATTCATTGGCCTAGGCTTTTCCTGCCATAGCTCTAAATAAGAGACAGCTCGAGATTTTATTGCAGTAGCAAGTGGGTGCAGGTGGGAAAGGAAAAAAAAAAATCTCTAAAGCGAGTCATCGCTACGCAAATCCCTTTTGCGAGATAAAACGAATTAATGTGATAAAGTGGCCCTCTTAAAAAAAAAAAAAATTCATGAGAGATTATAATAATTTGTGTTTTCAGGGATGCGCGCTCTTAAAAACTTGGTGTTTAATGAAGTCGAACATCGGAAAACACAAAGCACCCATGGAGTGCGTAGCCACTTGATGCTGAAGCGTGTGAGGTGTGGTCGTTTTAGGTTTATTGTGATAATGAATATTTTATTATAGACCCACTACAGACTCTGATGAAAATCAATATTAAATAGCAGTGCTAAATTCAGCTGTCAGACGAGACCCTACACAAGTGCTTCCTACTGCCAAGAGTACAAACGCAGAAATGTTTCTCAGTGCTTTGTGTTACAAACCAATCATGAAATTGAGAGACCAAGTGAAAAAGAAAAAAAAAATATCTGCCTTGTGACTTTATAAGGGATATTAAATATGATTCATCAGGTAGGACTTTTTTTTTTATTATAACGCTAATGTCTAAGAAAGAGAAAATGTCATTGCTGAATCACTGGTACAGAATTTGAAGCTATTTTCCCACATACAAAAGCAGACAGTGGTGTATATTGATGACGATGATGATAATAGAAGGAAGCGTTGATGACTCACGTGTAAAGTGAGAGGCTGAGGGGTTGACGCTGTCGCTGCTGTCTCCACTCTCACTGCTCGATATCTCCTCCTCTTCCGACTCCCTCAGCGAGGAGCACGGTGATGCTCCCTCCACCTCCTCAAACTTCCTCTTCAGTATTCCACTCATGACCGCTGCTGAGCCACACCTGCCTGTGTGTTAGGAAGACGGGCAAAGATGAAGGTTCGTTAATGTTACGTTGGCTACAATCCTCAAAGCACTCAATTAGCAACAAGCTCTCTCTCTCTCTCGGTCTTCCATTCTGTCTTTCCTGCTTCCTTTCCGAGGACTACTGATCAACTTGCACAAATGGCCTCAGATGGAAGATGGAGGAGGAAAACTACTAATTGTGGGCCTTTAAGTTTCAGGATGTGTGCTTAGTCTATTTTTTTAATTGAGTGGTCTGTGAAAAGAAGTATTTTTTTCCTCATTTAACTCTCCTCGTGGTTATAAAAAGAGGCTGCTATGAAGATGAATTAAATCACTTGAGCACCACCGAGTGGCTGAAACACGGTTAAAACGCTGAAGGGTAACTAATTAGCATTGCTCTTAATATTGCAGACAAATGAAAAGCGAAAAAAAACAAAACAACAAACAACAAATAGAATAGAAGAGCCTTTGTCACGTAAACATTACAGCACAGTGACACTCTTTCTTCACATATCCCAGCTTGTTTGGGAGCTGGGGTCAGAGCAAAGGGTCAGCGTCCCTGGAGTGCAGTGGGTTAAGGGCATTGTTTAAGGACCCAAAGAGTGGCAGCTTGACGATACCGGGGTTTGAACCCTCAACCTTCCGATCAGTAGCCCAGCACCTATAAACCACTGATCTACACCCCCCCTCCTGAACTACATAATTGGAGCATACAAAAGCAGACAATGGTGTATATTGATGAGTATGATGATAAGATAAGGAAGTATTGATGACACGCAGGATAATAAAACACAGTGAATGTATTTGTGAAAAATCAATGGATATATAAAGCACTTCAAAAGTTCCCTTTTGAGGCCTAACACACGCACACACACACACACACACACACACACACACACACACACACACAACACACACACACACACGCGCACACACACACACTGTGTAAAAGAGTGTACGATCACATGGAAATAACTAATCAAACCCAGACTGTGTGGTGAAATTCAATCTCTGTACAATTAATGCGTATGACTATTTGTGCTGGCAACTAGCTTTTCTTATGTTCCTTGGGATTTGGGAACATTTGCAAGCCAACTTTTCCGGCAGTACACGAAGACATTTTTATATGTTACACTGTGTATTATTGTATTCATGTTTGTTAGGAACAAACAAAACAGTAAAGAACTGTATAAAGCCGTAAGAGTAAAATCTTAATAAAAAGAAATGGACAGAAATGAATACAGAAGGCAATTTAAACAACCACTAAAATCAAGTGATCAAATCCAGAATTACTCCTGTACAGTCAATCCAGTAAACAGGTTCTGACAAACTTATAAAAACCTAGTAAAGCTGTAGACTTCATTTAAATTACATTGTGCACAAGGCTGAAGTGCACAAATTTGGGTGTAGATCTGGGTGTAAAAATGTTGAAGCAAGTCCCTGCACCTCAAGCAAGGTCCAGGATAATATAGAAGACCTACTCATCTGATATCAGACATCTGAACTAACTAATGTTCATCTGCCTTTATGAGCACATAAAGCTGTGCTCTAAAATCTAAAAGAAGAGTGGTTATTATAAAATCAACTGTTAGGGAATAACAGTTTGGCGCGGACTGTTCAAACAGCACATATGAATGTCGCTTTAACATTGACATATCTGCCACATATACCATCCATTATATTTTTATCTTTAGATTAAACTAGATTCAACTTTATTGCCATGCAACGCAATACAGTTAGCATCCAACCAGAAGCGCATTTCATGGTGCAATAATTAGTATACAGAATCAGTATATAACAATAAATAATATGCATATATACAGTATAAGGAAATAAATGGTAAATTGCATATATAAAAAGTAAAAAAGGGAGAGGTAACACAGTGAGAGTAAAAGAACAGTGATAAGTATACGCAATATGTAGAATACATGGTCATTACTATATGTAAACAGTGTAACAGTATACATGGGAAGGTAATAGTGAGTAAATGAGTACTGATAAGTATGTACACACATAACATATTGATAATTGCATATTTTTATTTTTCTAATTATTTATTATTCTCACAGGATTTTTCCCCCCCTTTTTTCTACTCCATTTTCTCTTTGTTGGACAGTCGTAATAGACTGCATGTTGTATGCTGTATGTAAATGTATGTGACAAACACAATTTGAATTTGTGTTATGGTCTGGTGTTCACAAACCATAGTGTGCATATTCATTTTTAACTAAAAGTTTACTACAACTAAATTCTATGTTTGTTTTTATTTTTGTTAATCAGTGAGCCTGAATTATCTTTAATAATATTATATTTGTGTAAAACGACTTCTGGAAAACTATGATACCATCACCAATGTAGTATTTTGGGTGTTAAATTATTATAAATCACAACAGGAGTATCTAGTGTTAATCAGTTCATAATTATGCTCACAGTATGGCTTTAATAATCAAGGCGAGGGTTTTTCCAAACCTTTATTTATTTATTTATTTATTTATTTTAGTCTTAGTCATGTTGGTAAGTGCAATCCGACACTGATTAAAAAAATAACTTGCATCATAGCTTTGAGAGCACCCCAACAGTTACCTCTCACACACTCACTCTCTCTTGCTTTCCAAAAATAAAATAGCCACTATGATGAAAGAGCTGCAGGAGGAAGCACAGATTAGTGGTGTGCCAGGAGAGAAGGGGGGAGAGAGAGAGAGAGAGAGAGAGAGAGAGAGAGGCAGACTAAGACACGCTGCTGTATTGTTTCATGTGGTTAGGCTCAGAACCTCTCGGCGCTATCGGCTGATTACAGAAGCCCAGACGGTGCAGGGGGCGCTCGGCTAGGCTCTCAGCGCAAGCCTATTGTTCTGTGTGTGCTGATGGAGCGAGGGAGGAATTGAGAGAGGAAGAGAGAGAGAGAGAGAGAGAGAGAGAGAGAGAGAGAGAGAGAGAGAGAGAGAGGGAGAGAGAGTAGCTGGAGAAGCTCCAAACCACAGCATACAGTGCTTCTATGGAATGTCTGGCATTTTCCCGACAGTAAAAAAAAAAAAAAAAAAAACACTTTTTTAATGCTGTAGTCCATGTTGTACAGTCAGGCTGAACTAATCTAACTTCTTCAACCATCAGAAAGAGCATACAGGACCTTAACTTAAAGACCCACCTGATAATCTATTTTTTCTGCTCCAGAAAAACATTATTAATATAATTCCAAACCACAGTGAGACATCCTTCCAATAGAAAAAAAAACACACATTCAATTATGTCCATTTTGTGCAAAGCCTGCTGTTCTCTCTCGGATTTACAGACGGGGCGAACGAGATAACTGAAAATGGCTCGTCCAGGTTTTTTCGGATACAATGTAGACCCATTTTCTTCTAATCATCATAATTAGTTCCCCCTTGTTGAAAATCCATTCGCATTCTTAGCCTTCGGCGCATGCCGCACTGCTCTTTCATACCAAAAGTGGTTGCTATGGAGATACTAATATACTTGCACAAATAGTGATTTCATGTCAGAGACATTTTGATTTTTTTTTTTTTTTTTTTTATGTTTCTGGCATCTACTACACACCCCCGAGTTCCAAAAATAAATACAAGCATCACGCTGCATCACGCATACATAATCATGTGGCATTCATGAAATCATTGATAAAGAAAAGAGGATTTCTGATCAGTCACTTTATGTCAGAACTCCCTGAGGCTGTTTTGCAGTTATTTTGATTCACACCAGCAAAGCAAAATGTTTCTTTCTTCACGAGTTGGTTTTTATACATGCAAACGTGTTTTCCCCCTGCTTGGAAATTTGAAATAATTACAGCTAATTCAATTACGCAATTAGTGTAGCTCTATTCCAAGGAAACATGTAAATAGAAAGTTGCTCATGTTGAAGTGGTCACCGTTCCTTGATGAAACCGAGATGCTTCCTGGGATCTAATTCCAAACCTACATCGGAGTAAGAGAATCAGCTATTCATCTTTTTTTTCTTTTTTTTTTGACACAATGAATTGGTATGACATCATGGGTAGCCCAAAGGTAACAAGAGCTGACTGCTGTAGTGTACAGTGAGAGAAAGACAGAGACAAGGAGAGCAGTAACTCTCCCGGCTAGTTATTCCTCCTCTCCATACCTCATTTCCTTCTCTCCCTCTGTCCCTCTCTCTCTTTCTCTCTCTCTCTCTCTCCCTTTGTCTGTCCTCTCTCCCGGCTAGGCTGCTGTACTTTTCCACAGCACATATACTCCATGTTGCAGCTAAAGCATTCTGCAGCAAAAAAAAAAAAAACCCAGCACAAAAAAATCCGGCCACTCCCGACCATTTCGCATGCATGCAAATGTATACACAACACACACACACACACACACACACACACACACACACACACACACACACACACACACACACACACAGTTCTGCATCACTGCCACAGGTATGGTATCACAAGGTGAGAAACGGAAGCAACATTAGCAGCTACTGTATGTAGTTGAAAGAGAAGCCTTTTCACCTGAGCGTTAAGCCACAGTCAGCTAAACCCTGCTGAAGCCTGGCATTGCCACACGAGCTCAGCAGCAAGCAATGGTTTGCACGCCGGGCTTTAAAGGAGCCAACTGACCTGCGTCCACCACTGATGTGCTCCACCCGCTACTCCCTCCACTCACACTCAAAGTGAATGGACCGATTCAAGCCTGGATGAGTCGTGATGAATGAAGGCCTCCCATTTTACTCTCCCTGTACTGGGCAGCATATGTGTGTCTCTGTGTGTATGTGTGTGTGTGTGTGTGTGAGAGAGAGAGATAGATAGAGAGAAAGTAAAGGAGAGAAGTCTTGGAGTGAGAGACAGAGTGGCAGAAGAAGGAGCGAGAGAAATGTGCGTATATGAGACAGGAAGAGAAACGTGTGCATCCAGAAGCAGCTAAGTCTTTACTGTTCTTTCCAGTAAAGAACTCTCGTCTTTCCTCTCCCTGCTTCTCTCTCTTATTCGTTCCAGCCACACAAAGACTCATTAGGTGCAGCCAGCTGAGGGCTGGAGACTGAGCACAGCCTGCCTGCGAGATCACATGGGTGGGATGTCTGAGAGAGAGAACGAGCAAGAGAGAGAGAGAGAGAGAGAGCGAGCGAGAGAGGCACCCTCTTCTGTGCTCCTGCTGTCTGCAGATATTTTTACCAGTGTTTGAAAGGAAAGGAGGGGGTAAGAGAAGGTGAGTGAGGGAAAAAGGAAAAGAGAGAGAGAGAGAGAGAGAAATAGTGAAGAGAAAGTAAGAGAAAGAGAGGTGCAGAGATTGCATGAAGAGGTATGTAGGAAGAGGGAGGAAGCGATAAGTCAATACCCTAAGATTAATGGGTACACAAACAAATTAGCCACACATACACACAGACGTGCATACACGTGCGCGCACACACACAATTGAGACTGATGCACTGAGATTTGTGGTAAAAACTCACAGAGCTACAGTTAATATGAGCTGCCACAAGTCAGTGCCACAAGTTTGCAGAGTAAAGATGCCTTCTGGCACCAGACTTCACAAATTGAATAAATACTTCATATACACTTTCATTTGCATATTAGTATTAATATCTTTAACCTTGTGCATACATGTGCATCAAATTCCATTTAAAAGCTTTCTTCAATTGCAGCAGTAATAATTTTTTTATTTCATTTTCTAGGAATTTATCTTTTAATAGTAATACACCAATCTAATCCCAGCCTAAGACCTTATGGGGTCAGATTTGTGTTGTGATTTACAGAGCATGGCAATTAGGAGTACCTAAGAGGATGAGTAATGGTTTAGTATCAGATATTAGAAGGTCTCCAACTCTGTGCTATTAAAATCACACAATAAACGAGAGGGAAAAGCATGGGTGTGGTCCTCTTTGACCAATAATGGAGTGACCATACCGTCACTACATTAAGATTACAGCACACATTAAAACACCAGGTCACTGCCGATATTACTGTTCCAACCCAAACTGAGTAAAAGCTCCTCTGTAACTCATTGTACATTTAGGGCAGGATGGGTAGCAGACTACTGTTGCTAAGCAACCTACCTGCCAATCAGTGATCTGCAGGGTCATGTGGCAAAGCCCTTGGGATTGGTGGTGTACAGGATAAATTAAGCTGCATATATATATATGTGAGTGTGTGCGTGTGTGTGTGTGTGTATATATATATATATATATATATATATATATATATATATATATATCTATATATATATATATATATATATCATAATTTTAATGCAAATAAAAATACAGTGGATTAAATTCCTGCCAGACACTTGGTAGATGTGTGCTCAGTATGGCACATTACAGCGATGTGATATTTCAGAGGATCTTTGAGGGAGTAACATGAATGAACGAAGTAGATTAAATTAAGTTATGTCTATTTCGTTTAAATCCCCTCAAGCTACAACAGGAATAATTGTGTTCAGAACATGATCTTATTAATACCTTTCCAGTTATGTTTCTTGTCTTATTACATTTATTTTGTTGATTTTTCCGCAAATGTAAGAAATAAACCAAAAGTTTATTCATTAAATTTGCAAAAAAATAAAATAAAATAAAATAGCTTCACGGACACTACTTCTCAGTGTGCATTTCAATATTGTACATACAGGCAAACATTGCATAATATTCAAAAAAGCAACCATTTATCTCTGATTAGGATATGGCTCTATATGAGTAATATAGAATTAAGGAACTTAAGGAACTTAAGAATTAAGGAAGCTTAAGGACCACTCTAAGAATAGACGCATAATGATAAAGATCACATAAAGATAAAGTAATCATGTATTATGAGTTTAATTGCTCTTAAATAAAGCAGCGTTTTCTTGTTTGTGGTGATGGGTACCCCTTTTGCACGGTCACGATATCTTGATTGGTGCACAATTGACCAGCCATTCGTTTTTAGAGTGCAACTTTACTGAGTTCACAACCGGGATCGGTGTAGAAAACGGTTAAATACTTTAGAGGTACCCTTAATAAACAAGTCCAGCAACAAAGAAATGTTACAGTTTAGTACCCCCCCCCTTTTTTTTCCTGATATTGCCCATGGGTATAAAATATTGATAACTGAATGGATGAACGCTAAAGACTAAATGGAAAATCATTCCGAATGAAAGCAGCAGGCAGTTTCCTCATAATACTTGTATTGCTTAATATTGTTCCATAGAAAACGCTTCTGTTTTCATCCAGTGACCAATCAATGGGAAGAGAAGCTCAAGACCCTTCCCATAAGTGCACAGGATAAATGCTCATATGAGGACATAAGTATTATGGAACCTGATTTTCCTCACAAGATTTAATTATTCTCCTCATTTCCTCTCCTTCTTGGGAACCTATCTAGTGTGTAACAGTGAAATATCTAATTTGCATTCTTTTCCTTTCCTCTCCTTATGGGGTATCATACTCAGCGCTCCATTTCATAAACAGAGCATAGGGCAAGCGGAATCAGTTTTTGTAATACTGATTTTGGGAGCCACTGCATCTGTATGAATGACCCATTTTTGCGAGTGTGTGTGTGTGTGAGACTTTAGTGACAGTTTGTATGCAGCTGAATTTGTCGTGTCAAAATGTGTTGCTTAAATAGTTTCATTGAAATAACCTGTGGATTTTCTTTGACAGTCTGATTATGAAAAAGACATAAGCGATAGTATTCAATGAGAAACATTTTTCAGTCTCCCAAGCAGCAATATATAAAAAAATCAAGTTCAATACTTATCAAAGTAATCCCTAAACACATGTGAAATTCTACACAAACAAATAATATTTAATGTTCAGTGTTCTGTCAACTTTAATTAACTTTAATATTGACTCTCGAACCTGCAGAAGTTTTTTTTTTTTTTTTTTTTTTTTTTTTTTTTTTTACAAACTACATTAGATAAACAGGGCCTTCAGACAATCTGGTGAAATCTCCTTTCAACACAGGAACGGTAGTAAGTAGTGAAGAAACACTCCTGCTGCTGTGATGCCAACCCTGCTCAGCACGCAGCATGCTTCTTTTGTCACCTCTATTTAACTCCCTTTGCTTTCTGCTGTCTCCCCATCTGTTCAGCCTCTATCCCCAGCCTGTGCTTCCTCCTAAATGTTTCATACTACGTCACTGCGGCTTTTCCGTGGCCTTTAATTAGCAACATGCTACCCCTTGAATGGCCTCGGCCTGGAGAATAGCGGAGCCCAGTCACTTCATGAATCACACGGGTCAGTCCAATAGTGCACTTCCTGGCCCCGAGGCTCACAGTCCTGAAAACAAATAAGTGCATGGCCACTGTGGCGAACAATACTGGGAATTAAAAGCAGACTCAGGAAGCTACTTCTACTATTATTCCACTTGCACCACAAAAGGGATCTGGATCGTCCTGCACACAGGTATGAAATCCAGTGATGAGTAATAATCCTGCACAAACTGAAATGAACATTTGATTTTTTTCTGCTGACTATACTATTTTATTTTTTATTTATACTAGACAGATGTTAAAGAATCATTTTGCTTTTAAAATATAAAACATCGAAAACATTCCCAAAACACATAAGGTTAAATAATCACACCGTTATTTATGTACATATTCCAGCCATTAACAAGATATTTCAAAAAGAAATGGCAAGTTAAAAACTGGACAAAATGTTAGACAACAGAACATAGAACAAGGTCATCAATCTATATATGATGTGTTTGATTGCATCACCACAGCGACAGTAGGACAGATCATGCAGCGTTAAGCAAATGCATACTGTATATACCAGGGCTATTCAATTAGATTGTCATGGGGACAGTTCATCCCAAATGAGGGGTTGGAGAGATATGGGTTTGCAATATGAGTGATGACACAACGGCAATATAAGAGCCCATATGTTGTATTTTTTCACTTTAAGACACCCAAGTAGGCTTTTTCTACATTAAAACATGTTTATATGATGTACTTTGAACCTACATACCATCAGTGCAATGTACAATTGGTATTTTTTTTTTTTTTTTTTTTTAAACAAACGTATTAAAATGATAAAAATTTTGTTCGAAATGTATTTTGTAGAATAACAAAATCAGTGATTTGCTCAAGTAATCTGTTCTATATTCAAACCAGTTGTAATTTGAAACCACATAACAGGACGTGTATTGTAGATGCACAAGTCGGCTTTTTCTACATTCAAGCAAATACATATGTTAGGTTTTAAACTTCTTTTTTTACAAAGTTGAAAGAGAAGTATGTTTTTACCCTGAATTTGCTGATTTTTTTGTGTATGGAAAAATATGAAGAAATGAACAAAAGTTATAATCCATCATTGTGTGTCAACAAAGAGTCTGTCCAAGCCACTCGCTTAACGACATGTGATTCACGCCTTATTCTTGATTTGTCTTTGTCATACTAGGCTTTTTGGAGGGCCGGAATAAATTACCTCGGGGGCCGAGTTGGGCCTGCGGGCCACCAATTGAATAGCCCCTGGTATATACACATGAAAACTTATTGCAGGATCTAATAATGAATTAAAATCTCCTACGTTTATTCCTTGCAATAATCCATTATGGACTAACAGTGAACGACCAAAATGAAGCTCAACATTACACTTGCTAAAATCCTTTTTTCTTTTCAGGCTTGAACGTCACAATATGGGATGTCAGAAAGACAAATATTTAACTGGAACACAAATTTCTCAAATCAAAATGTAAATGGATGAAATCTGGCTTGCAGCTAGAACATATGTTTGCACATGATGCCTTTAAACACACATCAAAGTGTCAATTAATTTTCCAGAATTTTTCTGACAGTGTTGCATCGGCTTATATTAACCTGCTTGTTTTCATACTATATTGTTTCTATAGTAACCTGTAATCTGCATGTTGGACGCTGAGTATAATCTTAGACCAATAATAAATGAATGGTGTCTTCTTTGTGATGGGTATTTTTAGAAGCAGCCTTGTGTGTTGGTCCCATGTAACAGTTTTTATAGGGATTACAAATGGCCGCAATAAATAGCCACCATCTTGTGGTCCGTGTTTAAATTATAGTGCCATGTAATTATGCTTGTGTTTAAATGGAATCAATCAACTTTATTTTACAATGAAAAGTGTGTTGGCAAAAAGTCTTAGACAGCAGAAGACAGATTAAAACAGTGTTTGAGCTGGTCAGGATGACTTCCTTACCCCTAATTCTCCGCAGTCTTACAAACTAGTGAAGCCAAGGCAACTGCACAGTACTGCACGCACACAGTCTCAGTGCACCCAGACAGAGAGAGAGAGAGAGAGAGAGAGAGAGAGAGAGAGAGAGAGAGAGAGAGAGAGATAGACAGAGAGAGAGAGAGATAGACAGAGAGAGGCAACAGAGACAGCAGGCAAGAAAAACACAGTAGAACAACATTTGGTCTGCCAGCTTTAGCTAAAGCTCAATATGGCCCACCTCATCTCTACAATGCTAGTGTTTTTACTCTTGTATGGCACAGCACAAACATTATTCTTCCCATATGGCTGTGCAAGTTTTTTTTGAAGCTTCATACGCCAAAGGAGCGGCTGTCTTGGCCCACTGTAGATATAGCAAAAGACTGACAGTAAAAGTGGAGCTTAAAAAGAGAGAAGAGTAAAATGCCACTAACACCTCAGGAGAAGTGTGGTAGAAGTCCAGACTGTGTTTAACCTCGCAGATCACACACACATACACACACACATACACACACACACACACACACACACGTAACAGAAGCAGCGATGAACAGGTCTACTTATTTTCCTTCAAATGAAAAGATGTCTCTCAGCAGATCCATGATACCAACCAAATGGTACCCAGTAATGATTATGTATCCAAAAATCTCTCTCTGCTGATTTCTGCAATGTACTAAAAGGCTCCAAAAGGCCATAAATGCAGTGCTGATATATGGCATGTTTGTGGAACTGTTGACTGTACTGGACACAGGGTCTGCTTCATGAAAAATAGCAAGAAATTGTTTTAAATGTCATGGCTTACTCTTTCAGGATAGGGTTCTAAAGACGCTTTTCATAAGAAGCCTTTTATAAAAAAAAAAAAAAAAAAAAGAAAAGCCCTTTATTTCTGTATTACCCAGCAATCTGCCTATGAACATGTCAGTGTTTTATGTATAAAAGAAATAAATATAAAAATATATTGACAAGGAAAAAAAAAAATAAATAAAAATAGAATAATATAGTTATATATATCTAATATATATATAAGATATATATATATATATATATATATAGATATATATATATATATATATATATATATAGCTAGTAGTTAATGGGCTAGACGAGAGACACAGAGATGGGCTATATATATATAGATATATATATATATATATATATATATATATATATATATATATATATATATATATATATATATATATATATATATATACACCACACACACCACACACATATACATATATATATATATATATATACTATATATATAGATATATTATATATATATATATATATATATAAAATTTTACTTTTATTCACTAATACACGTCTCTCGTCTAGCCCATTAACTACTAACAATGCCGAAAAAATTACACTTGCCTTAAATAAGCATATTCTCAATAGATTAATGTTAAGCAGATACAATTAATATATTACTATCAGAAGGGTTGTACTCATTATCTATTTATTTTCTTTTTATTACTTAACTTTGCTAACATAATAAGTTAACTTAGCGTAGTGCTGTGGAATAACAATAAGTTCCCGAAATCAGTATTTTTACTGCAGTACCAAAAAGTGTCAGTGTTCAGTTGAAATCCTAAATACTAACCTATGAAAATGTACCACTTACTGAAAAATGTTTTACTATATACTAAGAACTAATGTTCTATTAATAATACACCTGGATTTAAAGTTTGCTAAAATATCGTGCATCATAAAATAAAATGATTCACATATTTACAAAATAAATATTTCAGAATAAAATGCAAGAGATATAACTGGACACCTTTTAAAAATTCAGACATTGCAAAATATATTCAAACGTCCATGAATTCTCAATAAGTCCAGAAATGATGGGTCTGTATATCAATCCCAAATTATACAAAAGTGCAGACTTTTGCTTGTCCCTTAAAAGGACAAACAGACCACACACACACACACACACACACACACACACACACACACACACACACAGCTGAAATGACATTTTCTAATCAAGTCCTTTATTAAAGCACTTAGAATGATAAAAACAATGAACCTCTTACACACAAAAAAACAACAACACTAATCTCCACAGAACTTGTCCTTTTTTGGGAGCAACAAGCAAAAAAAAAAAAAAAACAGCCAATTAAAGACAAAGAAGCCGATTTAAGCAAATGTACTACACTCACTGTTTTATGGAAATGAGGCTTCATTCCAGCTCTGTACATTTGTTAACTTGCTGTTGCCCAAGGCAAAGCATTAGTCATCAACACAGACATGCACACACACACACACACACACACACACACACACACACACGCACACACACACACACACACATACATACATGAAAGGAGCGAGACAGAGCTGGCTGCTGTTCAGTATCCTGCACACGGAGCAGACTGCTGCAGCTAGTGCCCAGCATTGATCTCCTCTCTCCACCCAGAACAATGAGGAGGGGGGGGGGGAAGGGGAGAAGTACCATTCCTCCACTAGGCTTGTGCATGTGCACAGGTTCAGCTCTCGAATGACACCCAGAATCTAAACCCTGATTGTGTTTACCCAAATGGACCGCATTCCCTGGTGTTACACAGAGCCTTGAACTCTTAATAGAAATAAATGCCACGCACAGAGGTTGATCCTCTCATCATGGCTTGTGTTAGCGCATAAATTAAGAAGGAGATTAAAATATTCATTGATAGTGAAACATAAACATTGAGTGGTCCTAGTATGTTAATCACTGGGAAGGAGCATTAAGAAAATTGCTATTTGATAAATGAAAGTCTGCTTCATGTGATAAACCTCATGTGATATCGAGCGGAATCTGCCAGAGTTTTTCTAGACACACAGAATATTAACTGGACAATTGACCATCAATTAATAATCGGCAAGATTTGATGCATTTCCACATGTCGTGATCAGAGTTCAGAACGCTCTCAATTTACGGGAAAATGTTTATTTTTGCATACGGCACAGACCAAGTCAATAGACACAAACCAGACAGCAAGTAAATAAATTTAAAAAAACATTCTTGCACTCAGCAGCTGTGTGGATTCTTCCTGAAGTTGTAAATCCCGAATGCTTTAATTCCGCTCTAAATGTCATTCCTCTCACGTACTCTGGCATAATCAGGTACTTTCACCCTCATGTCAATCATAAGACTCTTCTGAATAATTCATAACGGTATTTTTTATTTATATATCTGCATTTTCCCATGCCAAAGAGTTAAAAAAAACTTAGAAGAAGCACGAAGCTCTGAGTAGACTGAGATGTGCAACACCTCAGACACTGAACAATGCTTTCATCTTTAATCCAAGCGCTAGGAGGCTAGGGTTGGCTGGGTCTACACACACACACACACACACACACACACACACACACACACACACACACACATTATTAATTCACTTTCACACCGAGATCTGATAACATTTTCATATTTAAACTGCAGAAGGCTGTTGTTGTCACACAAAAAAAAAGATCTACGACACTAAATCTTGTTTGTGTTAATTGTGAACAATAATTACACTTTTTTTATTTTATTTTTTTAAAGTATTGTGTTGAATTGAATTCACCAACATTGCATAAAGCTGGATTAAAAACTCAGAAAAAAAAACTCATCAAACCCATCATACTTTACTTTTGAAAGGATTCATTCCAGACAAGCCCCCGAAATGAAAAACTCCTTTGTCTGATCCTAAAAGTGACAATTATCCGTAAATTCGTAACGTCACGTCTAAATCGACTGCTGCAGTCAAGTGAGTCTAATGATGTGGTTGTAATTTGAAGCTGAGTAAGCCCGTAAATGACTGAAACAGTGCCAGGTGTGGTACCCACTCCTGACTGGCAGCTACCTGACAGCCAGCGTGTGCGTGAGTGTGTGTGTGTATGGTGTGTGTGTGTGTGTGTGTGTGTGTGTGTGTGTGTGTGTGTGCGGTCTAAAATTAGACGAGCGCATGTGTGGGCTGAGACACAGAGTGTGTCACCAAAAGATGACTAAACTGCCATTCATGCCAAACAATCACTGTGGGACGGAAGAATTATACAAGTACGTGCGAACAGTGCAGAGAATTTCAGCAGCATAATTCCGCCTTTTATTTTATCCTAATGTTAATCTAATGAATCTAAAACTATGAAACATTGATGCAAGTGTCTGAACACAATAGATCTAATAGTCACTTCTACGCTCTTCCTATCGAGGTGTATCTCTGTAAATCTGTACGACGACAGAATCGAATTACTCCTGCGCCGTATTGTTTGCCGGCACAAGAGCAGGATCTGACATATATGTACTACTGATACGATGGTGAATTAATTATCTCGTGTCCCAGCTGACAAGACAGATTGCCTTTTTTGTTGTTGTTTGTTTGTCACTCTTTAAATTCAGTCAGTGCCCATACTGCCAAGCTCAGTTAGCGTCGCTAATTGGTAGCCTGGTCTATTACTGGTATTCGGTATTTAGCGCTTCAATGTCAGAAATATATGCTGGAACGATGCCTTGGGCATTGCGGCACTTATTTGTTGAAGAAATGTTGTCGGTCAAAAATAAATTAATAATAATAAAAAATAAATAAATAAATAAATAAATTAAAAAAAAAAAAAAAAAAATATATATATATATATATATATATATATATATATATATTTTTTTTTTTTTTTTATTAATATACTCCAGTGTTCCCTGGATGGCTAAGTTAACCTTAGTTAACCTCAGTCCAAAACACTTAAGAACTGCAGCCACGCAGAGACAGACCCACACAATTACTGGCACCGCACACACTCACTCATGCAAAACACCCACACGTCTCTTAAAAAAAAAACAAAAAAAAATAAAACACCCAAACAAACAAAAACCCACCATAAACAGGTGTTTTAATGTAATTCATATACAGATTCGATTGTTAATATTGAAGGTGGCAGTACATACAATTAGGAGGAAGAAAATAAAATCAACAAAAGGTCTTTGGGATTGATTTTAGTGACACATCTAAAGAGTTACGGTAGACTGCACCAATTAGTCACATCATCATTCACGAATAACAAACAAGTATTATTCCAAGTCTGTCTGTCTTGATATGGTCTGGAATATACAAACATACGGCAACTGTCTCTCCATGCAGTTATTTTAACCACATTAAAATTGGTTGCCATAGCAATGTGAGAGAGAAGGGATAGAGAGAAAGAGATAGAGAGCGAGAGAGGGTGAGAGAGAGTGAGAGAGAGTGAGAGAGAGAGAGAGAGAGAGGCTGTGAATAATGTGAAAAGAACAATACAGAACATTATTTTAAGAAATTAGGCCCCATTTGTGTAATGACTTTGTATAAAATCCCTCGTTTGCAAACATTAAAAACCAAACAGCATATATGCGTACAAATGCAGCCTGATCAAAACCCCTCAGACATGTTGTTCAGACACGCTGCCTTTTGTTCACTCGTGTCCTGCTCATGTTTTAGTCTGATATTGAAAGGCAACACTGAATGGACTGTCCGTTCTCTAGTTCTCTTTCTGTTCCTTTTGTGTAAAAAAAAATTAACAAAACAAACAAAAAAAGGCTATGTAATAGTACTGTCTCCAGAAATAGTATTGCTGATTAAAATAGCTTTCACGCATTATATCACTGATATGAACTATTTATGTTTTCACAACAGCTTTCATGACTGATAATGTGAAGTACTTGACAGCTCCATTTCTCATGCATTACATATATTTTACTTAAAAAAACAAAAAAAAACACTTTATATCCCCTTTTGAATGGATATGGATATATATATATATATATATATATATATATATATATATATATATATATATATATATATATATATATATATATATATATATATACATACATATACATACATACATACATACATACATATACAGGATTATAAATATAGGATTAAGAAAAAAATTCTTATAAAAGAAACATTTCTTATAAATTTCATGTATAATAAAATGAAAGAAGATGCTAGGGATTTTTATTGCAGTTATCTCCAGTAAGTGTAAATGTCACCAAAAAATGTTAACATAATAAAAAAGATACGAGGAGATCCTAACCCTGACCTTTTAAATTTAGTCTATGCTAATCTAAGAGGCAATTACAAATATTAATGAATAACACGAAATTGCATTTCAGATGGAAATACAAATAATAGAAACCCAGTCTTGCTGTGCAGTAATGTTCCAGCCAAGGCCAATTTGGTAAACACCTTGAACTCAAACCATACCTAAACGATTTTTTGCAGTGAGGCAGGGTGCATTATTCTGCTAAAAGAGGCCACTGTCGTTAGGGAATACTGTTGCTGCAAAGAGGTGTGCTTGGTCTGCAGCAATATTTAGGTAGGCCGCATGCATCAATGATGAATGCCAGTTCTCAAATTTTGCCAGCAGAACATTACCTACACTGTTTCTATAAGCTTGCCTTCTTCCCATTGTGCACCCTGGTGCCATCTTTCTCACTGTTCACTTTCTGCATTTTATACATATATAAAATGCAGAAATATATATATATATAGCAGAAATAAATGCAGAAATATATAGATATATATACATACATACACACACACATTTTATATACTATGATATATAGATAATATATATATATATATATATATATATATATATATATATATATATATATATATATATATATATATATATATATATATATATATATATATATATGTACATATACGTGCGTATTTGTGTGCCATTGATTTTTAATGCTTCTTTGGTTGATCGTATAATGTTATGCGATGATCGTATAATCATACAATTATCGCCAGCCTTATTGGCTGAATTCTTTTAAGGGATGCCATATTCAGCGTATGAAAAAAACAACTACATTTTATTTATATATAACGTTTAATCATGGTTGTGATCTTTTTTTTTTTTAAAAAAGATTAAAGATCTTTCTTTAATGTCTTGAAACTAACCTGGCTGTGTTAAGGTGTGATGACGGCTTCTGTGATGTTCTTAGTCTGCTGTGATGTTCTATTAGACTGCTTTGTAAAGACACTTTCTCACACCTTTAATGATGATAGCCTTCTGCAAAGCGCTATTGTATTTCAATGCATTGATTTAGAGCAACGTAATTAACTGCAGACAGGGTAAGAGGTGATGACGCATCAAGATGTTTTCTGTTTATGAAAACATCTGTTCAGTAGTAAATCTACCCGCATTCTCATTTAAGGGAAAATTTAAAAAGAGGATTGCCGTTATTATAAATGTAAGAATAGCACTGGGCTTGAACACTATAAGCAGCATGCTGGAGTGATGTGTTGACAGCTACACTGATCTGCAAAATTCCTGACACATTACACGATTTTAAACAATGCATATGCAAATTAAATGCAGCAATCCGACAATATTTAATGCTTTAACCACCACTTCTGAAGCTTCAACCAAACACATGGTAATAAATGGTACAAATGGGAAAATTCCAAAAACAGCAGTATCATGTAAAACCCCATTAAGATGATCTGGTGGATTAAAAACAGGGACTTTTGAATAACATGTGCGCTCCTTGTGGTACATTTAAACATGCGTCATGGCAACCAATTCTACGAAGCAAGATGCCAAAAATCACTGAGATATGGAGCTGACACAGAGACAGTAAAAGGAAGCCAACGGGGAACATCATACACCCCCCACCCCCACTCTCTAATTGGACGCCAAATGGGATGGATGAATGCCTGTGTTCTTTTATCAAGGCTAAAATTACTGCATTATCATATTAAGAAAAATCACAGACTATTCTCTGTACTATATGCATATGTGGGCAAGTTTTAGTATTCATATGAACGAGTCACACAAAAAGAACACGTCTTGGAACTAAAATGTTGAAGTCTGAAAAAAAAAAAATCATAGCAGCAGTGTAAAAACAATAGTTACTACAATATTATATTTCTTTAAAAATTAATGCCTGGGTAAGTTTAACAGCAATATATATATAGCATATATATATATATATATATATATATATATATATATATATATATATATATATATACACACACACACACACACACACACACACACACACACACAACAATGCAGAACCTGAGTGAGTTTGGAAAAACGAGACAATTTTTGTATTTCAGAAACCCTTAGGAATCGTTTGCTCTTCAAATTAAAAACAGATTATTGCATCCTTTGTTTTTGCCAATCCCCATCCCCCCCGATCCCCCTGAAGACATGTACGCATGGCATGGCACAGGGCATTTTTCCAAAGCAAGCTGTCTGTTTCTGTCAACGTAGAAGCCACTGATCTCATTCCCTGACGTCCCTTGTCTAGAACAAATCACAAATTCCTGGTCATTCTGCTATTAAAAGGTCCTCTATGCATATATACGGTGCCTTGCAAAAGAATTCCTACTCCTTAAATATTTCGTCACGTTATAACTAAAATCTTTCTTTTATATTAACATTTACAGTGTTTGGCAGATGCCCTTATCCAGAGCGACTTACAACTGAGCAAAACATTTTACTGGGAACTGTTTAATCCATCATCCGAAAATGGAAAGAGTATGGCACACCTGCTAACCCATTGATCCAAGAAGTAGTCAGAAGACCGATGGAAACTCTGGAGGAGCTACAGAGATCCACAGCTCAGGTGGGAGAGTCACACACTCCACCAATCTGGCTATTATTAAGAGCGGCAAGAAGACAACAAAAAAAACAAAACAAAAAAAAAAAGAAGAAGAAGTCCCATTTAGAGTTTGCCACAAGTCATTTAGGGGACACAGCAAACATGTGGAAGAAGGTGCTGCGGTCAAAATCAAACCCTTTTGGCCTACATGCAACATGAAACATGGTGGTGGCAGCATTATGCTGTGGGGATGCTTTTCTTCAGCAGGGACAGGGAAGCTGGTCAGAGTTGATGGGAAGATGGATGGAGCTAAATACAAAAGCTAAATAGAGACTGGGGCAGAGGTTCACCTATCAGCGGGATAACACTAAGCATACAGCTACAATGGAATGGTTGAGATCCAAACATATTCATGTGTTAAAATGGCCCAGTCAAAGTCCAGACCTAAATCCAACTGAGAATCTATGGCTAGACTTCTTGTTCACACATTCGGATTCAACCGGAGCTGTTTTGCAAAGAAAAATGGGCAAGAATTACAGGCAAGAGACATACACGAAAAAGACTTGCAGCTGTAATTGCAGCGAAAGGTGGTTCGACAAAGTATTGACAATACTGAAAATTATTGCCAATAATGTAATATTGAAAATACAAAGTATTGAGAGCTGAATAAATATGCATGCCACACTTTTCAGATTTTTATTTATTAAAACATCTTTAACATAATGTCTGATTTTTCTACCACTTCGCAAATATGGGATGCTTTTTGTTGGTCTATGATATAAAATCCCAATAAAATACATTTAAATTTTGTAGTTATAACGTGACAAAATGTGGAAATATTCAAAGGGTATGAATACTTTTGCAATACACTGTGGAAGCCCACAGTCCCTAATATAAATACTCACTGCACTATATCAATGTGTATACTGCATGGATCAATAATTGTATGCATTTCAATTTACACAACTGTGAATGTAAAATACTACATTGTTTACAGTGTATAATTAAATATACTTTTAGTAATAATATTATATTTACATTAAAGTTGGCAATAGTTACTGAACAGATATAGTCACAAAAAAAAGAGAGACAGTAAAATGCCATAGTACAATCGGATGACTGATATGAAGTGTAGAAATAAACGTACTCATGAGTGACTGTGTCTTTCTGTGTGTGTGTGTGTGTGTGTGTGTGTGTGTGTGTGTGTGTGTGTACGTTCTTGCTTTTTTCCTGAACAGTGTGTGTGTGTATGTGTGTGTGTGTGTGTGTGTATGCTGGGAAGCATTACCGCACTCAGCTGATTCCTTGCAGAAGGGGAAAAAAAAGGGATTGGTGGAAGAGTAACAATAGAAGCAGATAATGAGGCACAGTGGCACATTCAGACCTGCTGCCTACTGTACCTCTCGCTTCACCTTGCTTCTACAGACAACCGGCACCGGGTTAAACCGTTTACTTTCAATTTGATTTAATTATGGCTGCAGTAAGCAGGATTTCACATTTTTTGCTGTCAGTTATATAATACATATGCTCTGTTCTGGCTGACCGCAAAACATATTATAACAAATAACCTCATGACATGACCACTTAAAAAAAAAAAAAAACAGCTTTTTCTAGCAGTATGGGCTACAACAAGATCCCACATGACTGCATGACCCACTGATACATATATTGTCCAACGGGAATGGTCATATTGTCAGTTTCGCCCACAAACCACTAAACAGTTGACATTTATTGCACCGTTTTACCTGCAATTAGTAAACATGTCAACTTCTTGAAGAATTATATTCACCACGCACGGACACCGTTTGCAAAAATCACAGCAATCCTTATAGATTTATAGGTATATGATAAATCATATTTGCCTTCCAAATTAGAGCACATGAGCAGAAAATATAATAAAGTATAACAGCATATTGTAAGCATTTAAGAATTGGATTAAGCAGAAAAGATAGGAGCAGAAACCAGACAATGGGCGGAAAAAAACAGAGGCAAAAAATGCTCTTGGAGCAAAGCGTTAAATACAAAGTAAAAATATAACCAAATCAAAGCTTTTGTGTATGTATGTGTATTTGTGTGTGTGTGTGTGTGTGTGTGTGTGTGTGTTGGGGGATGGCTGGTAGTGGTAGATACAAAAACGGAAAGGTTAGCCTAATAAAAACTATGTCTGAAGCATCTTTGTCGCATACTTTAAAGTAAAGCATGGTCAATCAGGCTAATGAGAGAAGCTTGTATTATTCTCAGGACTGCCCTTTAAACCTATTAATTGCAATCCATCATTGAGGAAAGCCACTAAGGATCTAAACCAATCTGCTGAACAGAAAGCACTAATGCCCATCAGATCAGCCTTCCTCTTAATGACAAACAACAGTTTCTCAGGCTAAACGAACGGTAAAAGAATGATCAGCTCTACGAGGCCCCCAGTTTCAGATGCTGGGCAATTATCTGTATTGACAGATGAGAAGGCACTCAGCCTTGGCAAGTGATGAACATGAGTCAAAGTGATATTATATCTGAAACAACAGAAACTCGAATTGCAAAGGTCTTTGAAAGACTGCACACCATTGAGAAATCACAGGGGGGCCTTTAATTGCAGTCATAACAGTGGCGAATAATTGAATCATAAATTCAAGGCAAGAATCGGTCTCTGCTAAAAGATTAAAGGTTAACATTTTTTAATACTTGACAAAAGGATTTATTATGATAAGACGTGTTCTTACCTTAAACGAAGAATGCGTGTGACTTTAGATTTCTGTTTAAAAACAAAAACAAATAAATAAATAATTAGACACAAATCACCTTGGACAGTGGGCGGAACAGTACGACTCATGGCGTGTTAAATGCACATTTAGAGAAACGGCACAGATTTTTGACACTGTCTATCTACCCGTTCTCCGGTTTAACACCGAACACCAAATAATGTTGCAACACCACTGCAGCACTGCAAATATCAACTGCTTTGCAACATGACTCGAGAGAAAATCGCGACGTCCCTTACTCCTCTTTTTGTTCTACATCACTCTGTTTCATCCACGTTATTACTAAAGCTAATTATCACAATGTTACCTTGATCTAACACATACTGTGGGTATATTACCATGGTCATAAAGTAAGCACGGACCATCTACACATTTCTTTTTTTATTATCCCAGGCGAACGTGTTTACAATTTAGGGCTGTTATGATGGGTAAAAGCAGTGTGTAGAGTGTCAGCCTGAGCCGCTGCGTGGGCCTTGTGATTGCTCCCTCATTACAGGGAGAGAGGAGATGAGGAGAGAGAGAGAGAGAGAGAGAGAGAGAGATGAGAGAGAGAGAGAGAGAGAGAGAGCTGAGGGGGAGTGGGAGTGAGAGAGAGAGGAGGGAGAGAGAGGGAGAGAGAGAGAGAGAGAGCGAGAGAGAGAGAGAGAGAGAGAGAGAGAGAGAGAGAGAGAGAGAGAGAGAGAGAGAGAGAGAGAGAGAGAGAGAGAGAGAGCAATTCCCATGGGATTGGGCAAAGAGGCAGAGCTCTGCCTGACACAGCTGCCTGCTCTCACAATGAGATTCGCTCACTATTATGTATAACAGCCTAGATGTAATTAAAAAGGGTTTTTTTTTTAAGTGAAAATGCATCAACCTTTCTTTTTTTTTCTTTTTAATTTTCAGCATAGTGGATCTAGACACATCCAACGTGCAAGCTACCCATGAATAGAATACACAATAGTGCAAAATATATATTCCTAATGCAATTACTAATAAAAAAAAAAAAAAAAAAGAAGAAAAGAAAAACGTTAAAAAATACTAGCTTTATTTGCATGCATTTATTTCGGACAAATGAAAGATTACTGTATTCCTATGATCTAATTACTACCCTCTATGGGCTATTAAATCTCCTGCTAATGGCTTGCTGCATTGGGGTTTGAGAGTTGATCACATCAGTTATACCTGATAGATGGCTGCTGGGACATTGAGCACACCTCGGGATAATTTTACAATCTGAAAAAGAAATAATAATAAATAAATAAATGCCTTGCGGAATAAATGAGGTCTAGAGTCCACCTGGGGAACATGAATGACACCCTGATGCTGTCAATGAAGAATTGCGCATGAAAATGACTTACCATTCATTTTGATGAGATCCTTAAGAAAGCTTGAAGCAGAGACGCACGATCATGTTAGGCGGCTGTTGGAATAAAGCTTGAGGGTCGCATGGCAGTGACAGTGTAACGGGTGGTTTTTTTTTTCACTCAGCCGGTATTCAGCGCCTCCTCACAGACTCATTGAGGAGCATCAGCGCTGCTCTGGCACACGGGCAAACAATGGTGCAGGCAGGGCCGCGCTGACAGCTTCGCCGGCCACGTGACTAAACTCAACCAATCGCCGCACGCCGTGAGGGGGTCGCCAGTTTTGGAAAGGCGAAGTGTCCACGTTGCCAGATTGGGAAGAGTTCCCTTCTCACATGCTAGACTGGCAACTCAGCTGGGGTGGAAATGTATAGCCTGAGGGAAAGAGGGTATTTATTGCTTACATGCTGGGATTGTTTTGCACTGAAATATGCATAATAAAATAAAAAGGTTTTTTTCCCCCAGTAACTGGTAAGGAGAAGGATTTTAGAGCATGTAATGGGAATACTGGAGAAAATGAGAGGGACACGAGACATCACAGGAGTCGTTTCACACTTATGGTAAATTATTCCTCCAGTGCCAGGTTTCTGAATGGTGGGAGGAAACTGGAGAACCAGGAATAGACATGGGACAAAAGACAAAACTCCACATAGACAAACATTTGCGCTTGATAAAATTGATGGACTTATTCTGTGCCTCCATGCAAACCTGCAAAGTAGGTTCTATTAAAGTTCTATTAAGCCAACTGGTTGTTATATTGTGTTTGTTGTATTTCTAATTTTATTAGTTTATTTGTTCTCTATATTTAGTTTTTCTGGTGTGTAGAATGTCGCACACATGTAGACAGATGTTGAACTGCATATACAAGATAATAAATACTAACATGAAAAGGATGATAAGTTAAAATAATGTAAAAGTCAATTTTGCCCTCTAACATATTCCAAATGTGTCAGGAATTGAGCCCAGGAGCTGTGAAACTAATCACGAGCACACACAATTCAAATTCAGGGCCGAAATTTTTTTTTTCCACAATAGGCTTGCATTTGCTTGGTATTGCACCATAGAAATCTTTCACATTTTCGCAATGAGCATCTAAGTGGGTGGATTTGAACTCTACTGAGAACATGGTCATGAATGACAAGCGAATACTCAATGCACAAACAAAACATGTGTTCTGTATGGAAGATTATCTTTCCCAAAAAACAACAATAAATATTAATTATTAAAAGTGTTAAAATCCAAATTGTAAGTGTTGGGAAGGTTACTTTGGAGTGTAATAAGTAATGTAACTTTTCAATTACTTTATAAAAGTAAAGAAACTGATTACATTTGATTAGTTTTTATTACTTTAATTTGGCCACTAGGTGGAATCTTTAAATAAGGAAAAAAATGATCAAAATCTTGGGAAAAATAGGTTGTATGGGGGTTTCCTCAGTTTCCTCAGTAACTGTAGCGAATTTCTGTTGTATTTAATTTGTAATTAAATTGCGTTAAATTAAATTGTAAATGTGCACTATTAAAAACAATTATATGTTAACTCTAGTTAACTCTAGTTTGCGTTTAATATAGCATATACTAGAGTAGCCATATATATATATATATATATATATATATATATATATATATATATGTATAAGTATGTATATAATGTATATAATATATGTATATAAGTGCTCATTGGAATTTGTAAATGTAGATATTACATCTCCTTTAAAATGAATGTGTGTGTGTGTGTGTGTGTGTGTGTGTGTGTGTGTGTGTGTGTGTGTGTGTGTGTGTGTGTGTGTGTGTGTGTGTGTGTGTGTGTGTGTGTGTGTGTGTGTGGTGCGCACCCTGCTGGACACTGATTTCAGAGCCGTCACTGTATTCAGAGCGTTGATTGGATAGTCTAGATTGGGTCCAATTTAGCTATTTTTGTCGCCCCCTAATGGCTGAAGGAGAATAAAAAAACAGATTAAATGGCAGATTTACTTTCAAGGACATTTTCAACTCGGACTTTTCAAGAAAAACCGGACATTGTTAAGAATGTTTGGAAAACTCCGAAGCTCGCCTGTCATGACCAGGAAAAGGGTTTGTTCCCCTCTTTCACGTTAGCAACTGGTTTTGAGGAAAGAGAGGAGGATGGATTTTGTTTACAAATAATTCGATTTTTCGCTGAGTAAAATGTTGCTGTTTTCCTAAATAATATTGCAAGTTTATTATTGATGTTTCTTATGTGGGTCACGATTGGAGCTGCAGTAGTTCGCCCCTGGTTTGTTTATTCAGTACAGGCCGTATTTATTGTGTTCTACAGCAATGGCAATGGCCCTTTATAGAGTTTTTCAGATACAGAGATTAAATTGAGTTTTTTTGAAACAACTATCAAATACTGCCCTCTACTGGCGAACACTACGAGTTACACAGTGTTCTCAGTAGCATGTGTTGTGTTTTTCATTTACTTTTTAACCATTTTGCCGTACAGCATGGTTTTAGGCTACGGTATTTAGTTCATATCTGTGTAACAATATCTACATTTCTATGTATAAAATTAAGATAAATAAATCTTCATTGTTGTTTTTTTCCAACTAAATTAAACAAAATGCATGTATATTATGAATTGCTTAACCTTTTGGCCGCTTAAAATTGATTCAATGAGGAAAAATCCTGTTACACAAAAGCAAGAATATAAAATGAAAGACATGTTTAACTCAATGCGGTTTTAATATTAAGTCTTAATAAATCAAACGTCTCCCCGAAAGAGTTTACCCCATGCTCTGAGGTAAAGCTGAAGTAAGTTCACATTTGATTGTTAAAATAATACATTTTAGATTCACTTGTTCATTATTTACATAGTATGATCTTGGATGTAGGGGCACGGTGGCTTAGTGGTTAGCACGTTCGCCTCACACCGCCAGGGTCCGGGTTTGATTCCCGTCTCAGCCATGTGTGTGTGGAGTTTGCATGTTCTCCCTGTGACTCAGGGTTTTTTTCTCCGGGTTCTCCGGTTTCCTCCCCGGTCCAAAAACATGCTCGGTAGGTTGATTGGCACCTTGGAAAATTGTCCCTAGTGTATGAATGTGTGTGTGTGTGTGTGTGTGTGTGTGTGTGTGTGTGTGCCCTGTGATGGGTTGGCATTCCATCCAGGGTGTATCCTGCCTTAATGCCCATAGACACCTGAGATAGGCACAGACTCCCCGTGACCCGAGGGAAGATTGGATAAAGCGGTAGAAGATAAATGAATGATCTTGGATGTATGCAAGTGTGTGTGTGTGTATGTTTGTAAACGTGTGTGTAAAGCTTTTAAAATGGTGAAATAATCTAAATAAAGTGAAATATCTGCGTTTGCACACTGGATGTCAGTAACAACACTATTTTGGTGTAAAGTACATACTGTACAAACTCAGTATGGTAAACTTAACCCTGTCTGACTAGCATCACATATTTACAAAATTAATGTAATTAATGTAATGTAATATTGGCACTGATGCATTGCTTATCATGCTAAGAGGATCAGTATCTGTGAGATGTTTTAAGGATACAACAGATGTTCCATTTCAGCCTGTTTTGTAAAAAAAAAAGTAAATGGCAACTAATTTTCATGTAGTCCACTCTAATTACTGTGATGCCATGAAGATTGATTAAGCCATCAGTGAACGCTGACAAATGTTTAACCCTTTAATGTCATCTCTTTCTACCCAATCTGCTTGAAATGAATTAGCAAATGAACGTGTAAACACTATTTAAGTTATATTTATTTAAAAACCACTGTGTGGATATAAAAAGTTCCGAGACGTAATAATTATCATAAGCTATTCTCTGATGTAAATTTGCAGTTATAAAAAACAAAATGTATTACTTGTCAGCTACATCTGTAGTCCCATAAGCAAAGCACTGATATAAAACCATTGTTCTTTGGATGGTATGTTATAATGAAATTTATATATGCAATGTGAATTATAAACGCATAATGACTGCAGGGTAGTATGTTTTTTTTTTTAAACTTAATGAAGACCTGCACACTTGATCTAAAACGTCACTATTGTATGAGTAACTCTCGTTCCTTTGATACCAGGGGAGCTAAAAATACTTCTTATGGAATACCGAGATCCAGGTTTATAAAGGCATTTATAGCAATCTTCTACAAAAGATACGGCAGTGTGTGATAATTGTTCAGGCAATTCGCCGTCACCATGGGCTCTCTTTAAGTGTCAGTGAAAATAATAATGAAACAACATATAAAGTGTAGCTTAAAAATGTTAATAAAGCCTTTTTGTCTGGGTCATTGTCTGTTGAAGACAATTGAAACAAAGGGAAAAATGTCCTTAGTTGTCCCTCTGCAAGAAGCAATAAAGCTTCTGTGTAGACGAATATTTCTCTATAAGAATTTCTTTTACGAGTCTAAGAAATGTTCAAAGAGCCTTTTTGAAAGAGCCCAATACTGGGCAATTAGTCGAAATAGCATCTATTAAATACATTTTATGCATTTTTCTTTATATAAAAATGTAATCCTTAAGACTTTTATTTCTTAGTAATTACTTTATCCTGTTTAGCTAGTCAAAGTATAGTTATTGAACCCTGGATCAGTAGTGGCTTATTGTTAAAACGTTGGACTTCAGGAACTCTAATACCAGCACTGTCATGATATAACACCTGGGCCCTTGAGCAAGGCCCTTAGCTCTCACTTGCTTGTATGAATGTGATAAATGTAAGTTGTTCTGGGTAATGGCATCCGCCAAATATTATAAACAAACAGGATAAAAAATTGGATGTGTTATAAGGCGGCATATCTGCCCGCTGTGCCACCCTCCCTTATATTGATTTGTACTTTGTGAGTAAATAAACGAACAAACAAATAAATAACCCTCTTTTTTTTTAACCCTTACCGATCCCCAACCTCATTAAACCGCCTGCACTAATCGTGCACAGATGTATCTCATTTTAATGAAATGAGGAGTGTGGACTCTGAAATGGCAGCTCTCCCGGGCGGGTGGGTCTTACTGTGTTCATACTCCTCATACCTGTTTTTGCGCTGGAACTGATTTTCTTTTTTTTTTTAGACGACTCATTTGCACACAGAGCATGACACGGAAATGGAAATGTGTATCGCTGGAGCCCGAAGCTCATTAAAACTTTAAATCATTATACGAAATTGGTGTCTCTCAGGACGGGCGCTTGGTTCTTAGAGCCACATGGGTGCAGTAATTTGTATTAATGTGTTAAAATAGCATGCATTAAACATATTTACCTGTGTGGCTTTATATTTAGCGAGACCGAATTGTGCATGTGAAACGGTGCGCGAGGTAGAGGCAGGAAGAGATATTTTCGTCTTTTGTTATTTACCTTGGATTTCACAGATGGATAAAATATGCAATGTTTTCATTACTTTGAATAATGATATGCATTATTATTCCTCTTTTCATCATCATTAGGTAAGGCGTTTCATCGTCGCAGTCAGTCTGTGCGCCTTGTTTGCTGATGCTAATTGGGTGTGAGCGCTATGTTATGGTTTGATACGAGTGACCTTGTGTGTGCTTGCTCCGTCAGGTGTAGCTTGTAGAATTCTGCATGGAATAATGCTAATGATTATGTCAGGCTCTGTCTCCAAGCGACCCAACAGACCCCTATTTGCATGTGGTAAAAATCCTGACATGTCAAATGTATTATATACGACATGCCTGGTCATAACAAAACCAAATCGGAGGTCCTCTTACTTTTACCTTCAGTACCTGACCATGAATAATGCTGCTTTATTCAGTCCTGTCAGTAGTCAGTTGGCTGTTAAACCTGCAGCTTTTCCTGAATAGAGCACAGTAATACGAGGCAATCGGGTGATCCTCACATTTCACAGATGATGCTGAATTATGCATAGGTGTCGGGTAGACTAATGCGCTCATCGCTCTCATTCGGTGCTGCACAAGAGGTAGATGTATTTAAAATGCATTCCTTAATAGCTTACAATGAGTTTGCTTTTGTTCGATGCGTTTTTTGGAGGTTCTGACGATATCGTTCATCTCTCTATCTAGCGTTCTCGTTTTATCTGTCACTTTGTCTCGACAGTACATGCCCAGTATCCTGTGGGACAGAGATTCAGTTTCCCCAACAATTGAAATTCAATCAGGAAATGGAGGAGCTGCGATAGCTGCTCATTTTCTCTTTCTGTCCCTGTCCCTCTATCTTATTCACTCTCTCTCTCTCTCTCTCGCTTTCTCTCTCAGGGCCACGGATTAAAATGCTGGGATGTTGCAAGACATCTGAAAGGCCTGCAAAGAACCTGGAGTAAACATTCAAGCCTTGAAAACATATAAAGCGTGAGTATGTTTCGTGATAACGTGAAAATCTAAAGCTTCGCTATCACTTTTGTTTTTTTTTTTTTTGCCGAATTGGTATTCGCTACACCATTTTCTGTATTCCGCTTTGCACAAATGAAACAGCATCTTGAGTAGCACCATGCAACACTCAAGTGATATTTATTCAATGTCATTGTTATTGATTGCTTTGCTTATTTATTTATGTATTTCTCAGTGTCTTTTTTTTTCTCATGTAGTAGCTATTGAGAAAGTTGGTGCGCTATGGAGCACAATTCTTTAATAAGCTCGTGCTCAATAAATTTGGTATCAGTTACGAGCAAATCCTATTATCCTTTCCTGGCACGTCGAAGCTATCGTGTGGAAGTGACATGGCACAGCTGAGATTTGAGTTTGATAGAGAAAACGGAAAAGCCTCTCTGGTTAAATTGTCGAATATGCAAGCGGCTGTCTCCTGAATACAAAAGCGTCATGTAAATATGGAGAAGAGTGTGCAGAGCCCGTGTCCTCTCCTGCCAGGTTTAATTGAAATGCATTGGGGAGGCACTGAGGAACAGAGGGTGCAGAGATATTGTTTTAAAATCAGTGCGGCTTAGCGAAACACTATAAACGTTTATGGAAATGCCGGGCTTATATGCAGCGCTCTGCTTTCCGCGCTCCTGACGGAAAGAAAGCACATCTCTGCTTCCCGCACAAACAAACACATAACTACATGGTTTTATCTCCGTATTCTCTTTGAATAGGAAACAACCAGGATCACTTACTATGATTGCTCATGTGGCGTACATTTAAATTTCAGTTTATACCATTTGGCAGACATGTTTATCCAGAGGGCTTTAAAGTCTCCGTCAAAAACAATCCAGGATAGGACAAATACATCAGCGTCAAAAATACTCTCCAGCTAAAAGCTTGTTAGAGATCAGCTAGTACGGCTCCAAATGGTCCAAGGCTGTTTTATCTTTTTCTTTTTTTTCTTCTTCTTCTTCTCCTTTTTTTTTTAGTTAATGATCACTGAATAATTGGTAAAGCTGTAGCTCAGCTGTGAATATTATTGTCTTATTTTTATGCTGCTGTCCATGGAGAAAAGAGAAAGTTTTAATTAAAGATACAGTGAACATGCATGAATTTTGCATCGATGTTTAACCGTGTCACAAGAGCTGCTTGGGTATTGTATTGCCATTGTGACGTTAAAAAAAAGAGAAGCTTATTTTGTTTATGCTGTTTTGTCAAAAAGAGTGTGATAAATATAGAAACGTGGGAAAGACAAAAGTCTTGGGAATGCTGCCGCTACAAAAGTGCAAAAGCCTATATTTTACATGTATATTTGAAACCTACTCAGATCCGAAAGTCATTCTTGTCATGTCCTGTCTTGTCACAAAAAAAAAGCAAAGTTAAAACGCTTTACAGCATTTCATTTCTGACAATTTATTTCTTTTCGCTGTTAGGGAAAAGTAAGTGAATAGTAAGTGACATTATTCCTGATTTATTTAATGCAGAGGGAAGATGGATTTTGTGCCTGTTAAGGCTTTTTATTCTCTTTTTTTTTCGGGGGGGGGGGGGGGGGGGGGGGGGGGGGGGGGTTGGAGCCAGCTGCTGAGATCTGACTGCAAGCGCTTCATCTTGTGAAGTGTAACACTAAC
Source organism: Kryptopterus vitreolus (assembly GCA_030449085.1). NCBI lineage: Eukaryota > Metazoa > Chordata > Actinopteri > Siluriformes > Siluridae > Kryptopterus > Kryptopterus vitreolus. The sequence continues at coordinate 7,841,994 of JACRUU010000011.1, read as the reverse complement.
AGTGATGTGAAACGCTGTTAGAAGAGATGAGAAATGAGCCGTATCTATGCAAAAGTCACAACTAGGCACTGTAAATCTTTCACTGCAGGATACTACGCCATCTTCATGCCTTTCTTTTTACAGTCGAAGGTTCTTAGTGAGGCAATAACAGTGTGTTTCTAAACGCCTTTTGGGGGTTATACAGTATATTACCGAAAGCTTAGTGAAGAAGTTCAGTTGAGTGTTAGATTTAATCAAGTAGATATTGCAAACAATTGCATCAAGTTTAAACTTCAACAATTAATCATTTAATAATTTGCCTTTTTATCAGAACGAGATTGAATGCTGATGATTCATATATGACGCATCATGTATGATGCACACTACCGCTATTGCCACTACCATGCACTCTCACACTTCATGTACATTACTGATCTGCCATATACGCTGTATATTGTACAGTCATATTTAATCTGCATTGTCGGGTATAATCTGTATTGTCTTGTAAACAAATTCCTTGTGTGTGCCAATAAACCTGACTCCGATTCTGATGATGTCACAGGCATCCCTGGCCAGGAGTCAAAGCTGGTCATGCCTTTCGCTGTGAGAGAAAATGTTCTAGTCAGCACTTCTATTCCTCTTTCTTGTAAATACTGTTAAATGCAGTCCCAAAGATTCGGGTCTACTAAATTATTTTTAATACAATGTGTGAATGCACTGTAACTCATGTTACATGTACAGTCTCCACAGGCTACTAATAAAGCATTACAGTGCAGCCGTACTGGTGATCCACTACGTACACTCGGATTTAGAAGGGTATTAGTATAGCAAACTATGAAAAATGCTTCTGCAAGCCCTTGAATCTATATCCATCATCTCGAAGGTCGTTCACAGTACATCAAAAGAATCAGCGGTGCAGGCTAAAATGTGCCAACACTGATTATACTCTGTAACATAACATCTCCTGTTGAACACTCGGATGTGTCACTTGTCTAAACAGTTTCGGAGATAATTGTGTGATTTGTAGTTTGACCATGGGCATTGTTTCCACCTCCGAGCTCCACGGCTCCATTGTGATCCTATGCTCAGGTTACTCTTTCTGTGGAGTTCGGCGTGTATTTCTCATGTTTGTATGAGTTTCCGGAGGCAGTTCAATTGACCCTCGAAAAGGGTAGATGGATTTGGTTACATTAAATGTCAATGTGCATGATATCATGTGATGGATTACGTCTAGTGTGCATTCACACCTCACAGCATGTGTTCGTGGGTTCAAGCTAAGGTGATTACCAGGATGAATGAACTAATAAGTGGCTAGATTCATTAAGATTCCTTCATCATTATGATTTAATGTTTAATAGTTTCAAGGGGCTCTGTAATAGATACCGCATTATATTCCATGGAAAGGAAAAATGCCACAGTTCCCGCCCACCCGCCGAATTAATTGGAGAAAAGTGATTTAAGTCGCCATGCGGTAATTTTGTTACATTTAGTGACGGTTCATGTCTAATTTGCTTAACTTCCAGATTACGTTCTTTCACCCAAAGCCCAGCCGTTTGCTTATTAATGAATCTTAATGAATCTGATCCTTCACGCCCTTCTCTCTGTCTTTCGCTCTCTTTGCTATGTGTGAAGCACACCTCTCTGGTTCTCTCAAGATTGATTTTTGTTGCCTGTGTTGTGGCAAGGTGACCAGAGGAAAATTAATGGATAGACAAGCCTTGATGGTAATTACACAGGAGAAAACGTTGCCGCGCCAAACAAATGTATGACATTGCCTTAGCAGTGCTTCAGCTGTCAATCAAAAATGCTCAGTGGACTGAATAACTGTAATTTTTTTTTCTCCCCCCATTGATTTGTGTGTCAACATGGCTTTCTGAAGCCTGAACACAATTTGGAATAAATTGAGGACAATGTGCTCCAGGGTCACAACACCAAATTCATCAGTCTTTATTATCTGCCTTCTCGTCTTGTCCTGTTATTATTCGAGATTAATTACAAATTGCGATACATGGCATAAAGATCGGTTAAGGCCGTGCCTCAAATTGATGGGCTCCATAGAGGGAAGAAGAAATGTGCACTCATACGCAATGTGTTTTAATGAAGACAAATGCTGAGTCTGAGTTAATATATGAAAGAGAAGATTGATGAGAGGGATGTTGTATTTGTAAGGGATTGAGAGAGTGAGTGAGAGAGAGAGAGGGGAAAAAAAAACCACGAACACTGACGCAATTTTCCTCTGCGGCTTGCTGTGGAGCAAATCATCTCATTAAATCATCTCATCTCATTACTTGCAAATGAGAAGGAAGTATTATGATTCTGGAATGATTTGAAACCTAATGAGAAGTTAGTAAGTTTACAGTTTTAGATAGAGTTTGTCTAATGCGACAGCAATGTAGACAAGTGTAGCTGGGTATGGCTGCCACTTCGGATTGACGAAATAAATTGTCATGCCACCCTTTCACCACAGGGGAGCAGTGTGTATAAAACTTACTGCTACTATTCTTTCATTTCTTTACATACACATGTACAGAATGTAATGAATTTCATTCATCTTTAGTAACCACTTTATTCTTCATCTGGCTACAGTAACATACAGTGTGTTAACTGCACTATGTGCATTAAAATATCAATAAGGTGTTGTGAAGTATGCGATTGGGAACAGAACGAATGAATATATTAGAATATATTTCTGTTCAAAAACAGGATTTGTAATCTTCTATAATGTTCCAACAAGACTTCTGTTTTTGGTGCATCAGCTCATGTCAGAAAAGCAATTACAGGAGGCAAAATGGATGTTGCTTGCTATATTTCCAGCATGCTTGAGATATTTAGTTCATTTATGAAATATGGATATTTATACAACAACAATTAGGAAAAAGCTGAATAAAGCACTCTTCCATATCCGAATCTTTGTTTCCACAGAGATTTAAAAAAAAAGAAAGAAAGAAAGAAAGGCAAAGACGGACGTTAAGGATGAATCACAGATATTAAAAACGGCTCTTCTTTTATAAATGTCACTCACATGTAAGTGTAGATTCTCATTGTGATATCAAAGGACTTATTTCTGCATCTGACTGTCATCACGAGCCTTTGATATAAATGATGAACTGCTGGAGCCTGTCAGTTCTCCCATGTGTGGAGGGTTTGTGATGGTTTTGCTTGTACAGATGCAGAGATGCTGTGATCTGAATATTTGCATGTCATCTTACATCAATAGCTTAAACCACCCCCACCCCCCTATACACACACACACTTTTTGCAAATTTTTGCAAGCAAGCAACCATATGGCCTTGTGTAGGAAATGTAGGTCATCCCGGTCCTTGTCCTGCTCTTTTGTCACTTGAGACAGTTATATTTAGCTTCTCTTTTGGAGATTTTTAGTACTGCGATTGGGTGTCAGGACCGACTGTCTCATAGGGTGAGCAAGGGGGCTAAATATACATCCTGTTACCATGAATGTCATGTTATGCTCATCTTAACATAACCAGAGTATCTCAGGACTCATCTGCCGGCAGTAAACATGTGAAACGCTGTCACTCCACTCTTATACCTCCTTGTCCATGTTTAAGTGGTTTCTGCAAAGCCAGCTGCAGTCCAGATTTGTGCAGTTTTAAGCCCTGTAGGGGAGAAAAAAGGAAAAAGATTGTGACGTCCAATTTGTTTTGGATATTTGCAGCTAGTGTTGTTTGGTTTCTTATCTTCACACCTTCATATGAGAGTTTCTCAGTTTCCCCATTTTCAAAGTATCTAGAGCAGCACCTAACAGAAAAGTGATTTCTCCAGAGAATTTTCTGGGCTCAACAGGGGATGAGGGGAAGATCATTATTTTTCTTGAGTGCCGAGTGCACGAGAAAGACAGCTGCGTTTGTGTGTGTGTGTGTGTGTGTGTGTGTGTGAGAGAGAGAGAGAGAGAATGAGGGAGTTATTCGGTGTGGGGGCAGTCTTCTCAGGATGCTGGCATGCTTGACTGTGGGTTTTTAAGTCAGTGCTTGCTGATGTAACCCCTCTAAACACAGCTCAGAGTGAATATTTTTCGAAACAAATGTTTCCAGCGTACTTTTGCTAATTCGCATCCTCGACGCTCGTTAAGTCCTGCTGAGATGTAAAAGATAATGTTCTACTTCAGCAGATCTCCGTTTCTATATTTAAAAGGATCGTGCAGAAATGTGTAGTGCTCCAAACGGCATGTGATACTGTTAAATCTAAATATGATTTTAATAAATCTGCATTTTATATTCATTCATGGGGCACGGTGGTTTAGTGGTAGTACGTTCAGGGTCGGGGTTCGATTCCCGCCTCTGCCATGTGAAAAAATGGGTAATTAAATTAGTTACTTATGAAAATGTTAAAGATTACAAATAGGGTTGTATCTGAACAATTTCATATAAAATCAGTGATTTAGACTACTACTGCGCAGGGAGTAACATAACGAAAATATGGCAAAGTGTAACAAGCATGTACCACAAGACTGCCCCCAGCAACCCCCCCAAGGCAAAAATTATGCCCCCACCCCAGCCATAAACAATCTGATTCTGATACAGTTTCATTAAAAAAAATATGATACATTTTTTTCCTTGGGTTTGAACATTTTTTTTAGCCTAAAAGTGCCACCTAGTGGACAAATGAAAGTAGTCAAAAAGTAATCAAATGTAATCAGTTAATAATTACTTTTACAAAGTAAGTGAAAAGTTACATCACTTATTACATTTTGAATAGTGTCATTTGTAATCTGTAATCATGTATATTTCCAAAGTAACCTTCCCAACACTGGGAATTCCATACAGGGTGTGTCCTGCTGCCTTAATGCCCAAAGACACCTGAAAGGCACAGGTTCCCCGTGACCTGAGGGAGAGAGACGTCGGATAAAGCGGTAGAAGATGAATGAAAGAATGAATGAATGAATGAATGAATATCAATTTACGTCTATTTATCATTCTAAGAAACAAATTCGGCACTGTCTGCCCAAATCAAATCTCCATCCATGATTCTTATTAAATCTTACAGTCCTTGTTGCTATATCTGATCAACCAAAAATGAGAGAAGAGAGAGCGAGAGAGAGAAAAAATGGTTAACTTGTACTGCCTTTCACCTTGAGCCCCGTCCACATGTGCTCTTACACTTTAAATTAATTATCATTCTACCTTATTCCCATTGCTCCTATTCAGAATGTCTCTACCAATTCACAAGGCAGTCTTCACATAGCAATAACATGGCCTTAGTAACTCCACAGAGAATTTTCTTGCACCTTTTCATTGAGTTTGCAAAGAATCCTGTGCGCGTGTGTGTGTGTGTGTGTGTGTGTGTGTGTGTGTGTGTGTGTGTGTGTGTGTGTGTTTGAAAACAGACGAAGTGAAGGTGGAGGGAGGCCACAAGATGCCACTACATCAATTATGTAGCAAAAAAGACTCCATCTTCTGGCAGAAGTCCACAACAGTCTGCCAAAACAATACTTTAGAAGTAATAAGCAGTAAAAAAAAAAAAAGTGTGAATATTTTGTAGGAAAACTGCACCATAGTCATTTTTTTTAGTCAATTAAACAGCTCCTCGTGGAGACAGGAACAGACAGAAATTGCCCATTGTCAAATGTCTACACTGCATAATAATTTCCTACAAATTGTTAATAAAGCCTCAATTAGCCCAAGTTTCCTGTTGCTTAGAGCATGTACAGTTCATCAGTATTCTTTACTTGGGCAAACGTGTAGAAGTTATGGTGCCTGACAAAGACGGCACATATAAAAGCAAGGACTTTTTCGTAAATTAGGTCTGGTTGCCATAGCAAAGAGAAATGAGAGAGCGGGAGATTTTATGTGCATGGGAGAGAGAGAGAGAGAGGGAGAGAGAGGAGAGAGAGAACGTGAGAGAATGTGTGAGAGAATGAGCATGAGTGTTTTTGTGTGACTGAGTGAAAGTGGCTGTAATGGGAATTGTGAAGGTCATTTCAGCAGCTTGCATCAGTCTAAAGCATTAACAGTAATTATGCCCCCTCACATGCTCTCTATCCCAACCCCCCCAACCCCCCCCCACCCTTCATTCTTTCTTCTTTCTCTGCCATTCTCTTCGACTTTCTAACATTGCGATATAGTAACCATTTAGTATGTCTATCTGTCTGTCTCTCTCTCTTTCACATGCTCCTCCAAGAGACGAACTGAACCAGCACTGACCTCCAGCGTAAGTGTGTGGGTGTACAGAAATCATGCCTTCACCCACACCAGATTTAACACCAAATGGTTGATCGGATATTTACACGCACATACAAACATACACACACACACACACACACACACACATAGCGGAAAATGATTGGCTCCGACTTTGTGAAGGGAGGATGCATGATGATGATGGCAGCAGAGAGGAGATTTGCATTGATTAGGTCTCAGCACAGATAGAAAGAGAAAAGAGTGTTGAGCAGTGAAAATAGGCTTTAGAGAATCTGCAGTGGCTGCACGGGTTTGTGCAAATTCCAATATCTGCATGTAGGGATTTCAGACACTTCAGACATAATACATCTCTCTGTCCTGCCAGTGTTTGCTCTCCATGGTTGGATGCTTGGCACTCGGCTACTGGCTCTCCAAAGGGGCTTGCACTTTTATGCACATCCTTTTGTGGCAAAGATAGCAGCTTCAAAAAGCACACAAAAAAAGTAATGCTGTATACACAACAAAAGCAAGAGTAGAGCCTTTGAATCTACATCCAATGTGTTATTTACATTGCATGTAGTCAGATTCTAGGATTCTTATACTATTTCATATATTTATTTTGACTAGTCTTTTTTTGAAAAAGCTATCTAGAATCCAGTACATTTGATCTTCAGGTGCTTCGACGCACAATGTCTCACCTATTCAATTTAATTTGACCTGGTTACCCATTTTTTCAAACTTCATACTTCAAAGCAAAATCCTTATTCTGACATATAAAACTGTGCCAGGTTACCTTGAACTTTTATATCAATCTATAAACCGCACCTGCGTGTTGAGAAGCTACAGGTCCAATTGCAGTGCTGAGATTTACATTTTTATTTGTGTGTGGCCAGAATGTTAAAATGCAGCCACCAATGTTCAAGAGCTCACAGCGAGCACACAGAGCATTCACAGCATTCTCTCAGTGCTAACACTCTTTAATTCAGTGATTTATAAGCAGTTCATATTTTCTCTACATATGTTCCGGTCTTTATTCATTAATTTGTATTCACGGTTATGACGCCGTTATGTAATTTAATAACGAAATAAATGTAACAGTTACGGAGGAAAAATGTCATTAAATTACAGTTACTTATGAAAATGTTAACGCTTACAAATAGGATTCCATCGTAACCATTTCATGTAAAATCAGTGCTTTAGACTACGGCATGATTTGCAACTGAGACATGATTTTGATTTGATTGATCAATCAATCTGCAATCTTCATTTCAAATAATATATTATAATTATAATATAATATATATATATATATATATATATATATATTTTTTTTTAAATATATAAAATCTATTCCGAGGCTTTTTAAAACCTTTTTCCTTTGAATGTTAACTTAAAAGTGCCACCAAATTAAAGTAATCAAAAAGTAATCAGATGTACTCAGTTACTTTACTTTTATAAAGCAATTGAAAAGTTACACTATTTCAATTGTTTCTGTTTCTATTATTACAATTTGAATAGGGTAGTTTGTAATAATCTGTAATCTAATCTATTATATTCCCAAAGTAACCTTCCCAACACTGTGTGTCTGTGTGTGTGTGTGTGGTGTGTGTGTGTGTGTGTGTGTATATATATATATATATATATATATATATATATATATATATATATATAATATATATATATATATATATATATATATATATATATATATAACACACACACACACACACACACACACACACACACACACACACACCCGGGAACCTGTGCCTATCTCAGGCGAACCCTGGATGGAATGCCAACCCATCACAGGGAGCACACACACATTCACACGCACATTCAAACACTAGGGCCAATTTTCCAAGGTGTGCCAATCAAAACCCTCTGAGTAAAACCCTCTGAGGCACGGGGAGAACATGCAAACTCCACACACACATGGCCGAGACGGGAATCGAACCCGGACCCTGGAGGTGTGAGTATAATATATATATATATATATTCAGCCATATTGAATCACAAATTCAATTACTGTATATACATACTTTATGTACTTTATACTTTATATGTCACTTTAATAACAAGGACATATACTGCACATATTGTACATTTAGCACAGACTTGAAACTCTAACACTGCCATATCTACCACATACCATCCATATTTTTACTCTTTAATTCTTATCCTTATTCTCATTTCATTTCTATTTACTTTTACACACATTTTTTTTCTTATATATACCTGCACTATTTCTTTTTTCATTTCACTGTGTACTGCATCAGCTATATAAATGGTTGAACTGACAATAAAGGCTTCTTGACTTGACTTGATCCTACGCTGCTGAGCTGTCTGTGCATGTTCTCTCCATGACCTCAATGTGATTTCCTCTGTGTTTTCAGTGTCCTTTCACGTCCCTAGAACATACAGATAGGTAAATGAACATAAAAGGATGTTTGATTTTAATCTTTTTAAACAAAAGGATTTATAATATTCACAGACCCCACGATTTCATTCCGTTGCCAAGCACATTACTAATTGCTATATTGGAAGAAGGAGTCGGAGAATGTGTTGCTAGAGAGAAAAGAAATAGTAAAAAAAAAGGAAAAATGAAACAGTGAAATGTGGCCTACTGTCACCTCTCTTACCTCCTTTTCGGTTTAACTGGATACAAAGCTGTGTCTCCTCTAAACACACTGAGAAGCCTGGACCAGCCTGTGCTGTTTAGTCAGCCTACAGCTATAGAGCTGCGTGGGCCGCACGTGATTGGCTCCTCGGCGTTCCCAGGATACTGCGAGCATCAAAGGTGCCAAAGAATTCCAGATGAAGCCCTGCAGCCAGCAAATCATATCATCTCATAATGAATAGAAAGAAAGAAAAGCTTTATGCCTGACAAATATAACCAGCTCGTCTCAAGACAGACTAAGAGAGCAAGTGTTTCTGTAGCATGAGCACATGGATATAAAAAGAATGGGTGAAAGACAGGGAAAAACAGAACATGCATTTCACATTGGTCCTGACCACTTGACACTTAATAGGTACAGAAATAGAAAGGAAAGTGTACGTGAATACACAGAAATGCCCACACGATAAAGATTGATATTAACATCTTCACTCTTTACTAAATTGCTTTTTATTTATTTATTCATTTTTGCAGACCTTGATGTTGAGCCTGTGGCTCCTGTTGAATACGGAGTAAGAGCCGCTGTTCTTTAACAACACATTTACTTCTCTCCCTCTCTCAATAAACACGAGTAATAAAAAAGAGGGCTCCAGTTCCAAAGTCAATCATAAAGTGCCAGGGAGCTTTTTACAACAAATATCCTACGAGGTAAACTGTGCTCTACATGTTTTTTTTTTTCCCCTCAACAAAGTTGACTCAGCAATTTTACAATTGTATTTAGTTTATCTAAAGCAAGTTCTGCTGGAATAATCCGAAACGCTTTAGGATTCCAGATTCATTTTAAAGTGCTCGGCGCATATCTGACTTCCGTCGGGGCTGCAGAAGGAAGAGATCGTCAAAGCCCTAAATCTCCCCATTGTTTGGTGGCATTACAGTCCAACACTTTCCACTATACGTCTCATCTCTCTTCCTGATCCCTCGGAGGAATCTCAGTTTACAGCAATAATCACTAATATCAAGTAGCTTGCAGCCTTCCTCATAGTCAAAATACTTTTTTTTCTTTCTGGAATTTGAGTATTAGGGGGCACAGTGGCTTAGTGATTAGCCCATTCGCCTCACACCGCCAGGATCCGGGTTCGATTCCCGTCTCGGCCATGTGTGTGTGGAGTTTGCATGTTCTCCCCGTGCCTCTAGGGTTTTTCCTCCGGGTTCTCCGGTTTCCCCCCCGGTCCAAAAACATGTACGGTAGGTTGATTGGCACCTTGGAAAATTGTCCCTAGTGTATGAATGTGTGTGTGAATGTGTCTGTGTGATTGTGTGTGTGTGTGTGCCCTGCGATGGGTTGGCATTCCATCCAGGGTGTATCCTGCCTTAATGCCCATAGACGCCTGAGATAGGCACAGACTCCCCGTGACCCGAGGGAAGATCGGATATAGTAGTAGAAGATGAATGAATTTGAGTATTAGACTTGATTAAAAGTGTAAAATAGTTCCAGAGATATACATCAGAAAAGCATTTGCATAATCAACAAGAGATAGCAATTGCGAATTCCAATGATACTTTAACCATCCGTGGTGAATTTGGCTATTCTATTTGGCACTGTTTGTTCCCTTAATAATCACAGCAACATTAACCACTCTGTAAATTCATTTATGCCTAAGAGTAGTTGATTTGATTTAAGTGTGTCTGGTTTCCTGAAAGAGGGCTCTCAGAATTCTAGGAAGAAGCACCCCATCTGATAGCTGTCACCTGATAGGGAGTACATTTTAGGAAGAGAGTGATTCAATTACATAGGGGCACGGTGGCGTAGTGGTTAGCATGTTCGCCTCACACCGCCAGGATCCGGGTTCGATTCCCGTCTCGGTCATGTGTGTGTGGAGTTTGCATGTTCTCCCCCCGTGCCTCAGGGGGTTTTTTCTCCGGGTTCTCCGGTTTTCCCCCCGGTCCAAAAACATGCATGGTAGGTTGATTGGCACCTTGGAAAATTGTCCCTAGTGTATGAATGTGTGTGTGAATGTGTGTGTGTGTGCCCTGCGATGGGTTGGCATTCCATCCAGGGTGTATCCTGCCTTAATGCCCATAGATGCCTGAGATAGGCACAGGCTCCCCGTGACCCGATGGAAGATCGGATAAAGCGGTAGAAGATGAATGAATGAATGAATGATTCAATTACAGGACGAAAAGAAAATCATGGTTAAAAACAAAAGCCCATGTTGAATATCATTTTCATATTTAGCGAGAGCTTTCGAAATATTGGTACCGTTTAAAATAATTGGCAAAAACCTAGTCACAATACAAAAGTTATTCACATTTTATAACGTCTTCCCTGAAAAAAACTCTATTCACAAAGTGAATGCTTTGAAAAAAAAAAACTCTTTGTAACTGTTGAGCATGAGACACACAAATACGCTCTTAACACACAAGTCCGGTAAAAACACACACACCAGGCAATTACAGTCATGTAATCGTTTTAACAGCAAAAAGAAAATAATTATCCATATTGTGAGAAAATAGGGGGCACGGTGGGGGACAGGGTTCGATTCCCACCTCTGCCATGTGTGTGTGTGTGTGGAGTTTGCATGTTCTGCCTCAGGGGGTTTTTCTCTGGATTCTCCGGTTTACCCCAAAAACATGCACGGTAGTTTCATTGGCACCTTGAAAAAATTGTCCCTGTTGTACGAGTGTGTGTATGAATGTGTGCGTGTGTGTGTGTGTGTGTGTGTGTGTGTGTGTGTGCGCCCTGCGATGGGTTGGCATCCCATACAGGGTGTATCCTGCCATGATGCCCCAAGATGCCTGAGATAGGCACATGCTCCCCGCGACCTGAGAGAAGATCGGATAAAGAGGTAAATGTTTTTAAGAAGTGAACAGTTTGGAGAAAACCCAAAATCAGGGAAATTTACATATATATTTGTTTTCTCGTATGAAATGTTATTATAAAATCATGATGATTATTTTTAATGTTTGGTTCAAATTTAACAAAACACTAACACATGTCTAGTTATATACAATTTTCCTAAATACACATTTTTTTGTCGTTGTCATTTTTGAATTGTCTGCCAAATCCCTGATAGCAATCTCAATACATGTGAGATCTATAGTATTTGTTATACTAGAGTATCTTGCTGAATTCCTTAACCCTTAATCAAATTGAATTAGCCTTATATACCATTTTCTGCCTGTCTTTGTGTAAGAGGAGTTTCTGATGGTATTATCATGTACTTTAACATTTGCCACAAAGAAGATGACAAGTTCCCCAATGTCAAATGAGTTCAGAGACGGATGCAAGTGCAAGTTAAAATTTGATAGGTGAAGCACATAGAAGCAAAATATAGAACGTGAATGATAAATAAAACACAAAGCAAAGTTGACATAAGCTCGACAACGCGGTGCTTCAAAGACTTAAAAATGTGTTTATTAGACTCGGTCTGATTGGGTAGGTATTTTTATGCTGCTGTAGAAACTCTTCATACCTGTCAGAGGAGTGTTCAAATAGATAAAGAAAGCCCCAAAGTTATACAATAAAATATAAGATGCCATCCTCTTTTAAAACTTTTATTAGCAGTTTGGACAAATTGCACAACAGAGAGCTTTAGGAACGTTATAGTCAAAATGGCACTGGTATGCTTAGCCAAGAAAGGCATCTGCATAGAAAAAAAAACATGGTGCATTTGAATTTTATATATATATTTTTTTTGTTTTATTTATTTATTTTTTGCATGGCTGGTCAGCCAGGAGCTTTTGTGAACATTTGTGTACTCATGAATTGTGCAAAATACCAGGGTTTTCAATGTGAATGCTAAGAGGAGCATAGTCTGAACTCATTTCATAAATATTCCTGCAGCAACACAATTTTTGCAATGCAAATTTTTTATTTTTTTTGAAAAAAAAACAAAAGATGTCCCCAGATCATGTTACATTTCAAAGAAGTAATGATTATAAACTCATTATATCACTCATGGCATTTTTATTATGTATTCATTTTCATTTTTTAATTAAGGTCGACAATCATTTTAGTGTAAATTTCACTGATGTTACGATTCAGCGTGGCACTGAAAAAAATAGAGGGAAAAAAAGAGTGAAATATTTTTTTCCCATCTTATGAAGCCGGGATCAGAGTACAGGGTCAGACCCAAACCAGGCCCTAGAGCAGAGACAGTTCAGAGACAGTTCCACCAAACTCTCTGGCAGCTTTTCAGTGCAAGGGCTCGAACTCTCAACCTTATGATCAGCAGCGTGTGATCATATCAAAATATCACACAGAATTCATTTGAATTTAGGCTATACTGGATATATCCTTAGTATACAATACCCACTGTCTGACTTCTTTCTCAGCTCTGGAAAGTATCCCCTTCTAAATATATCACACACACACACACACACACACACACTGAAAAACACACTGCCATCCCAGTACAAAAATCCAACTCCTGCTGGTTTTAAAAAGAGAGATCAGAGCCTCAGCCTAGAGGACCACTACTGTTCACTGAGAGTCTGAGAGGTGTTTAGGCTGCCTTGTGCTTTTCTGTTTGTGGTACAGGAAAAGGTTGTGCACTTCACAGTGATTTTCAGCACTGTTGATAGCACCTAAAAGAGAGAGATATTGGGAGGAGGGGGGACGGGCGCTCTGAATGAACGACAGATTACCGTTAGCTTCAAGGAGAGATCATTCCTAAAAGATCCTCTGTAACTTGTCTGTTGTTCTCACTTTTGTTATGGTTGTTCAGCAAACAAAGCCAGCCTGAACGAGGCTTGACTGCACTGGTGATTAGAAAAGGGTTTCTACCCTTCCCAACACCGTCTACACACGATCCCTCTAGCGTCAGCTTCACGGGAGCGTTTGATTTGCAAAGAGAGATTTCAAAGACAAAAGTCAAGCTTGTTTTTTGAAGCCTGGAGCCCTGATAAGTCAATGTTCTCGAAATGACTTTATTTATTTATTTATTTTGTAGCATTTTAAACTTACTGGCTTCCTCACGATAGAGGTGGCTTTTAAAAACATGGTCGTGCTGGTTTTCCAAGGTTGCTATAGCAGCAGCCCCAGCAAAAATGACAGTGGTTTGATGATTTCAGATGAAAGACACAATTTAGTGCTATTACAGTCCATTAAACCTGGGGCCATCTTGGTGAATCCAAAAAAGCCTGTTTTTCCAGATAATTTCATTTTCTGCTCATCCCAGCTTATAAGATAGGCTTTTACAGGATATATGTGAGGGGTGGAGGGGGGGTGACAGGGATGAAATCACACATAGTCTTTGAGATAAGAAAGGAGAATGAAATCTATATACAATAATAGCATACCATAGATAATCTCTCCCCCCCCCCCGAAGTAAACATTGAAGGAAACAAAACAACTATATAGACTCAATACTTGCTTGCGTTCTTCTTTCTTCGGTATGCCTCCTCATCTAAAGGTCAAATCAAAGACAACTTGTGGTTCTGGCAAAATCCACAGATGTCACTAGCTAGGTTTATTATATAGATATTACTTAATTCTGTGTGCATTTCTATGATTATTTTAAACCACTATGACTTTAATTACAGTAATCACCGCACCATAGATTGTACAACATGGCTCTTTGTTTGTCCAATCAGATTCTTATCAGTACAACTCTTTTGTTTATCCCATTCCTGATGCACACAAGAACCACAAGAAATTTATAAAAAAACTGCTTCACTTATGGTTAGCATGTTCACCTCACACCGCCAGGGTCAGGGTTCGATTCCCATCTCGGCCATGTGTGTGTGGAGTTTGCATGTTCTCCCCGTGCCTCTGGGTTTTTCTCCGGGTTCTCCGGTTTCCTCCCGGTCCAAAAACATGCACGGTAGGTTGATTGGCTCCATTGAAAATTGTCCCTAGTGTTTTCTAAATGTCGATAACAAACTGTTGCGAAATGACTATGTTTCCATTAACCATTTCATGTGATAAAAACTCGTCCCCGTGTGATGTCATTCAAAAAAATGGCGACAGATATAGGCAGGCTTATATCGCAGCCAATGCATTAGCCATTTTTATTTTTTATCGGACACGTAGGCGCATTATACAAGCATTAAAGGCAAGGCGAATTTGTGCAGTGCAATAGGTCCTCTCGTACCACCTGCAGCATCACGCCCAAGGCAAGGCAAGGTATATCATGTGACCAGGAAATAAGAAAAAAAAATGTTTCCATCACAGTTTTTGCGAATTATTCCTTTTTCGGATCTTCTAAAAAAAAAACGCCTCATGCGAGCATCAAAACTTTGTTTTTGCGAATTTGATGCGTTTCCATTAGGCGTATTTTCAATTCGTTATTTGAATTTGCGCATTTTAAAGGGCAATGGAAACCCGCTTAGTGTCTTGGCAAAATCTCTGCTTTATTAATGGCCACTTTACTGCCATTGATGCTAAAACAACCAGAGCAGCCAATCAGCTAATATTTAAAGCACATAGTGTTTATATAACACTAGGAGGTTTTTTAGGAGGTCAATTCATGCAATTTCCAAATATTTTAACATGAAAATATTTTAAATATTAGTCGTTTATATATTCTAGACAGGACAACACATGGCACGATTTTTCCCTAAATATAAAACAAACAAACAAACAAACAAACAAACAAACATTGATCTAAATTTCAATATACTTGAATTGATTGTGAGATTTGTGAATGTTTTAAACACTGACATTACTTTTACCATGTAGGAAAGGCTTCCTTGAAAGTATGTCAGGGAAATCATTCCGCTCTTATCATGGCAGCTTTTTCATTAAATATGTAGTCACTGATTTCTTTATTGATGCCTCGTAATAAATATGCATGTCCTTTCTACTGCGCAAAAGCTCAGTAGGACTATTGGTTCTCTTTTTGCATCCAGCTCTGTCTTGTATATTTGCCGGAAAGATTTGGTGATAATTGATATGCTTCCTGACCTTTCTGAAACTTTGTATAGATTGGCACTCTTCACTGGCCACCGAATGCATTCAAATGTAACCGCACATGTTAACTCTGTGGCCGCCCCTCACCTCCCATACAGACTTTGAATGTGTTTACTATATATTTTATTTTAGGCTGCTGCCATGATGTCAGCGTGGTCTGTCAGCAGGGTACGGAGGGGTGCGGGATGGGGGATTTTGGGGTAGGTGGATGTCTCGTCAGTGCAGGCTACAGGAATGCTAAATGCAGATACATGCCAGTGCGTAGGAGACATGCACAGCCTCGCTTGCATTCACCTTAGGTTCTGCGTTTACAGATTCACTATATCTTTAACACACAAGTCCCATCTAAACTAGGCCCTAGAGACGGGAAAATTGTTTTTATTGAGTAATCTGGTCATTACAAGTTGGCTTAGCTATATATATATATATATATATATATATATATATATATATATATATATATATATATATATATATATATATAGCTATATATATATATATATATATATATATGTATATATTATGACTCTAATGTACACTGTATTGTATTGACCAATTTTAAGTAGAGTTGTAAACTTATTGCAAGCCGTAAACCAACACTGATTTCTACTTCAATCTAAACTTCTGGAGTCTTCCCACACTCCATGCCCCAAGGCTTGACACATCATATACAGCCAGATTTAATAAAGTCAGTTGTATTATAAGAAATTGTTGCTGCCCCCGTAATTGATGGGTAAAATGCATTAGTGTATGTTTTCAGTAATGGCTTTGTGATTTCAGCGGGCTGATGTCGAAGGCGGATTTTGACAGCATTACAGCTAGAGAATAGAGCGCGTTCCCTGCTTTATAGTGTGCCGCTCAACCCTGATAGACTAATGTGTATCCGCCGTAGTACACTCACTTACAGCTGTGTATTGGTTTGGTCCATGTTCAAAGTAACTGTTTACAGCCTCTTTGGCACTGCAGCATGGGCGCTTAATAGCCTTTTACTAATACTGCTTTAAACGACCCAGCCAAGCACATGGGTGCTAGGGATAGAAAAAAAAGCAACCTTTAAAGTGCAATTAGATATGCCTGGTTTAATGGATTTGAAGTGCTTCTTGTGTCTCTGGTTTTCCAATAGGAAGCCGTGAGTTGATCTCTTATTGGCAAAGCTGGCCTTCTTTTTTACTGTGGCTTTATTAGCGCAAGCTGTTGCTAAGTGTAACCATGACTCCAATGTAAGATCTGATATGCGCACCGTTCTCTGTGGGGGGAAAAAGGCCAGTAAGTGCTAAATGATGGTGGCATGGAAACAATGAGAATGAAGAATGTAATACCTTGTTTCACCTCCTCCTCACTCCTGATGTGCATAAGCCCTAATTTACACATCACTGGAGAAATATTCTGTAAAGTAGGTACCAGATATGGCTTCGGATCCATCGGCGTTAGTTTCTATAAAAATACATGATGATGGTGATTATTATCATTGTTATACTATCAATGGTTGTAGGTGGCTTTTAATAAAAATAATAAGATCAACATGAATGGTAAATTAATATTACCGTGTGGACAGTGTGCATAAACAGCAAAGAATGAACAGATATATGTGTGTAGGAACTGTGTCAGGTTTTTATGAGCTTGTATTCTTAGTATTCTTGTGTAGGACAAAACGACTGGTATCTGTAAATGCAGCATGAAGATGGACTTACTCTCAAATCCCATTATCATGCCATACATATAAACAACTGTGCTAAGCAAACTGGCCATGCACAAAGGTTAATAACTTGTACTAGTGCCAAAAGCACCCGAGGAGAGGACATAAGAAGAGAGGACAGGATAGGACTTTAGCCAAGGAGCACAGGTGACTTTTTATTTGCCTTTTTTTAAAAGTTTTTACATTAGAGGTTACACAGAGCATTGAGGAAAAGAAGAGGCGAGAAAAGAAGAGAATACTGGATAGCTGGGGAAAAGGAGAGGAGCGTTTTGTTCAGCATATTCCACTGTTAAAGCAAAAGCGATGAGAAAATATCTCGTTATAACAATGCTTACAATTTCATTTCTATAGTGGAGCTAGTCATGGTCATTACACGCAGCCATCTTGAAACAATATAGAAATAATGCCAATTCTAAATAGAATATACCAAATAGACTTGAGATTATCTCTATACACAGGAGATTTCTGAACACGACACACAGCATCACCACAGTGATGGGATCACAAAATAATCAGTAATTTCAATTATGCTGTGATTTCAATTTCCCCCCAAATCCCCTTTACTTCTGCTTCCAGTCGCTTGCAGCAGGTTGCATAATGCCTGACATGCAGGAAGAAGAAAAAAAAAATGACCAAGGAGACACATAGCAAGGTCAAGAATATAGAGAGATGCTGTAACAAGACAGTAACACGAATAGAATTCTAGTTTATTTCCACAACGTGTTTCATATCCAAAAAAATATCCTCGTTTAAAACATTGAGTGGAAAAAAAAAATGGAATAAATGAAGTAAATATGCAAATGAAATATCAACAGTGAAATGCGAATATTATGAAAGCTAGCAAACTGAAAAGGTTTTTTTTAAAAAAAAAAAGGATGTAGTAAAAAATGCTGCATTTAAGAGGGTTTACTGATTCAAACAGAAGACTGCAGGTTAATTTTTAACACGTGGCTTTAGCACGCTTCTTGTTCAGGCTGCGTCTCTGCGGTGCACCCACCATTCAGTGCATCATATTCTGTCATGGAAAAGGTCAAGCCCGCATTCAAATAACCCACAGAACCTTCTAAGACTAATGACAGCACACACCATTGCACACTATTGCTGCAGTTGTCAAGACGTGACACAACCTCTGCTCTAACAATAACCCAAATACATTTGTATTCTTCTAAAGAGCAAGTCCTGTCCTTATCTCTGAACAGTCGCAAGGACCTTTTGTAAAACCTCAACAAAAAAAAATCGATGTTGCATCATGTTCTACCCCCTCCTCCCCATTTCCATTCATTTTTTTTCTTTCTTTTAATACCCTCACAGCTTTCTTTTATATGATAGAACCTGGACATTTAAGCGTCAATTTTATTTTTACAAAAGAATCGTCTGTACATGCTGTAACATTGTACCTCGCTACAGCAGCTGCATCTGTAACAATCCAAGCAATCGTTTTTGGCGATCAATATAATTTTACAATGATGAATGCAGTTGTAAAAGCCAGTGTAATATATAGGACAGTGCATTAATGCTGAACGTAAAATGATAGATATTTACATGCCTTTAGAAACTGTAGAATTCTGTTATTATGGACTCTAATTTAGAAGTTATTATGTAGATATTATGTCGATCTAATTATGCAGAACAGCCATAAATCCATGAAAATTTATTCACTTTTTATTTGGAAAATATAGGATTCAAAATATAAAGAATTTGCTCTTGCTTTTGTTCACCTTGAGTAAGGCATTTGGCAGACGCCCTTATCCAGAGCGACTTACAGCTGAGCAATTGAGGGTTAAGGCCCTTATTCAAGGGCCCACTAGTGGTAGCTTGGTGGTTGTGGGGTTTGAACCTGCGATCTTCTGGTCCAGAAAGCAACACCTTAACCACTAAGCTACCACCTCCCTTATAGATAACAGTATTTTATACTCATTTATTTTGGATTTGTTAATAAAATATTTTAATATAAACTTCAAAGTCTGTATGTGACATGGGAAATAATATTATTAATATTATTATTTATATTGTTTAATATTATTATTTAATATTATTAGCACTGGGGAACGGTGGTTTAGTGGTTAGCACGTTCGCCTCACACCACCAGGGACCAGGTTCGATTCCCGTCTCGGCCATGTGTGTGTGGAGTTTGCATGTTCTCCCCGTGACTCAGGGGTTTTTTCTCCGGGTTCTCCGGTTTCCCCCCCGGTCTAAAAACATGCACGGTAGGTTGATTGGCACCTTGGAAAATTGTCCCTAGTGTGTGAATGTGTGTGTGAATGTGAGTGTGTGCTGCGATGGGTTGGCATTCCATCCAGGGTGTATCCTGCCTTAATACCCATAGACGCCTGAGATAGGCACAGACGCCCCGTGACCCGAGGGAAGATCGGATATAGCGGTAATAGAGCAAAAAAAAAAAAGATAGAAGAATGAATGAATGAATGAATATTACTATCAGCTTTATTTTACACGTGAGATGTTTAAGTTAATGTGCTGAAGAGAAAATAAATGAATTGCATATGAAACATTTGATTTGAGGTCTAGACGAGTTGATTTATCACTATTAATCAACAATATAAACATGTCGGAAGGAGGGCATTCGAAACATACCCTGATACACATCTTCATCTTATTAGTATTTTGCTTCATTTACCTTATGAATAATTGCTCCTTGTTTCAGTGACTTATAACAACAGTTTAATCTGTACACATTGGTGTAAAAATCTAAACGCATCTTTGCTTGTTGTGCTTCATTGGAAATATCTGTCTCAATTTGGTTCCCCGGCCTTCGGATTATGGCAGCAACCACAAATCACGTAAAATCTCCTCGGACTATAAATACTCTTTGCTTCCTGCAGAGATCTTTTTTTTCTTCTTCTTCCTTATTCTTTATTGTGCATACTGTACATGTGCTATATTATTGGCTGTGGCTGTTTATTTCCAGCTGTGATTTTTCTGTACTACACATATTTATATTGCCTTCATGGTGACATGTTTTTCCTGCAGTTAACTACTGTTGCTAAACATGAAGCTAGATTTACCCTCATTCTGAGCTTCTTTGTTTGTGAAGATATCTTGTGCATGGTATACTGCATGTCTCTCGGACACGGTTAACAGTACTGAAATGCGTCTGTCTGTGATGGTAAGAGACATTAGTTACATGTCCCACTGCTGAGCTGGCAGTGATCCAGACCCCCTCTGCACTCTGGTCCTGTCTGACCCTCATGGTGACCCCGCCCCCCCGGTTGATGACTCCTGAAACAAATTCATGGTTACAACCCACACTCCACAATAAACATCCTCAAACCACAAACACAGCTAACAACCCAAATGAGGATTGGCTTCTCTGTTGAGTCTGGTTCCTCTGAAGGTTTCTTCCTGCTCTCAGGGAGTATTTCCTCGCCACCGTCGCTTCGGCTCGCTCAACAAGAAACAATTAGGGTCAAACTGATTTTCATTTCTCATTATATATTATGTTCCATTACGTATGTTCCATTACGTATGTTCCATTACATTGGAAAGCGCTTCCGCTCCCTCAAGGCCAACACAGAGAGACTGAGGAGGAGCTTCTACCCGCAGGCAATAAGGTCTCTCAATCAGTACACCAGACAGTACTGATCCACTACACCCACACTGGACATTCACTATGGCAGTGGTCACTCGTGGTCACTGCTCACTCACGGACAGAAAACACACAACACACACAATATGCACACACCACTTTATAAGCAACCATATTGCACAAACCTGGACTTTGTTGTTTGCACACAGATTTCTTCTGGTTTTCTTGCATTTTTCTCTCTCTCTTTTTTAAAGTCTATTCTATATTTTATATTTTTTATATTTTACTTTATATTTGTATTTATTTTGTAAATTCTGTATTTTTGGATTTGGTAAAACAATCCACTCTTGAGGTCAGGGCAGCTGCCCAAGCATTTCACTGCGTATCATACTGTGTATGACTGTGTATGTGACCAATAAAATTTGAATTTGAATTTGAATTTGATTTGATATTATGTAAAGCTGCTTTGAGACGATGACACATTTTAAAAAGCGCTCTACAAATAAAATTGAATTGAATTGAATTGAATTGATGGTGCACAAAGCAAATAGCAGAGAGATCATGCTGGCTATTTTGGATGCAGACATCCTATAAAAGATTATATGCTAATAATCCAAAGGGTGATTCAAACAATCAGGATTAACCCGACGATATTCGCAAATGATAACGAATCTAAATCGTAATAAAAGAATATCACTGGCAGTAAACAGAAGTTAAATAATGTTAAATATTGGAGCATATGATTGGTGATGTTCTCTAATGTTGTTAGGATCTTGAGGAATTAAGTGTTGTTTTATAGACTAAAGCAGGTTGTACTGCATATCGCTGAGGAATGTGGTTTTCATTGAGGCTGGCCGTGATATTATGCAAGCTCTAGCATGCGTTTTGAGGCTAGTTAGTGTGTTTTTAGCACAACTACTGCAGCAAACAGATATTATTATCTGCATAATGTGTGCATTCTTTACATGAATGCAGATTAGAAATTATATGAGGGGAAAGCCGTATAGAGGCCGTAAAACGATCAGTACGATTGACATGCACTAAGTCACTATTTGACAAATTCACAAGGGTTTTCTTTCCGTGTTAAAAACTGTGGGTGAACTACGTCACTCAGTGCAACAATGATTTCATCTATGATCATTTTTACATGCCGTGCTATAAAGACGTAATCCTCAAACAGACCTATTCTGCTTCACTTTTTAACTTTAAATGGATTATTTACTACTATATTTATTATGACAGTTCAAAGTACCTCCATATGAAAGCAGATAACGTTCGTAACATCTTTCTGTGTATGTCAGTCACTAAGTGTGACGCCACGGGTGCTGCCGGTGAGAAATACTAAACACAGGCATGTACAGTATGCAGGCACGTTACGGAAGTAAATTAGGAACTGGATAATGCTGCACTGACAGGATTCAATGCAAAACAGAACCCTATCACTACCTATTCAAGCTGCTGTAAAGGCTGTGTCAGTCTTGACCTCGGTAAGGTCCTGTGTGTAAAAGAGTCTGTGCCAGAGAAAAAAAAAGAGGTGTGAAACATTGTCCGAGATAACTGCATTCAAGTTGAAAGCAGGTCCCTCATTATTCGCTGCCGTGATGGCTGTATTCCTTCTCAATTTCCTTCTCACTCCTGTCTCTCTCGTTTTCCATATCACCAGTCATATGTAACAAGTCAAAGAGGGTGTAATGTAAGTCACCACTGAGCACCTGTGAAGAATACCGAGAGTGATGGAAAAAAGAGAGAGGGGTTCGTAAGAAGGGAAGCGGACAGCATGTGTGTTAAAGGGGGCGTCTGTGATAGATGGACAGTAAACTAATACATTTCGTGGGGGGTCTCTGGATAACTGGAACTGTTAAACCGTTAAAGGGACGCTGCCAGGAAACAGGGATGTAAATGATGACTGCAGAAAATATGTATACAAATTGCTCTTAACGCTACAGATTTTTGTGGGAAAGGTGGTTTAGCGGTTATCACATTTTTCCTCACACCTCCAGGGTCGGGGGCTCTATTCCTGCCTCCAACATGTGTGTATGGAGTTTGCATGTTCGCCTTAGATAGGCACAGATTCCCAGAGAGAGAAGTCAGATGACTCTGCCCATTTATCCTAAAGTTTTAAATGTCTGGTATGATGATAAATCGATAAGTAAATTAAAATGTGCCCCCCAAATGAGCCTTTATTATGTGGAAGTTCTGCCCATTTTGTCAAGATAAAGGAGCAATTGTGCTATATTGGTCCTTTAATCAAGGAAAGTAATATCCATATAAGAAAAATGAAGTGTAGGGGCACGGTGGCTTAGTCTAAGCCACCGTGCCCCTACACTTCATTTTTCTTAGCACGTTCGCCTCACACCGCCAGGATCCGGGTTCAATTCCCATCTCGGCCATGTGTGTGTGTGTGTGTGTGGAGTTTGCATCTTCTCCCCGTGCCTCAGGGGGTTTTTCTCCGGGGGTCTATGGTTTCCTAACAGTCGTTAGGTTGATTGGCACCTTGGAAAATTGTGTGTGAATGTGAGTGTGTGTGCCCTGCAATGGTTTGGCATTCCATCCAGGGTGTATCCTGCCTTAATGCCCATAGACGCCTAAGATAGGCACAGGCTCCCCGTGACCCGAGGGAAGATTGGATATAGCGGTAGAAGATGAATGAATGAATGAAAAATGAAGAGTAGGTAAAATGCAATGAACACAACAAGATCTCTGGGAACTGAAAATGACTTTTTAATAATAAAAGAACTGTTGAATGAAATCACGAATATTGCACATGAAAATTCCAGAGGGGTAATGAAATTCCAAGAAATTGGATTAGAAACAATAATAAACAATGATTAGAAGTATGAGTGAAGGTATGGCTGTTAAAAAAAAAACAAAAACAAGTGCATTTAAAATAAATAAATAAAACACAAGGGACCTCAAGTGGCTCGAGAACACATTGAAAAATGCTCATTGTTATTGTGCTTTAATCCCACAGCCAAAACCATTTATGGCTGGCAGCCAAGGATGCAAAAAACAAAACAACCCACCATGTTATCTGGGTGGGAGGAATGGCATACTCTCTCCATTGTCACTTATAGCAACACTCGCCAATTGTGGGTGTCTGCGAGCTCATGAAGGTGGATAAGGGCAGATTGTGGTGTTACGCCGCCCTGTGATGCAGCAGTTTAAAAAAAAAAAGGTGTGGATGGCTGGCATCACAAATCTCAGTGGAGACACATTAGCCTTCTCGCGTTCCAGCTGGTAGCTGTCATATGCTGTGAGTGAACTGGATGTTGGTGGGATTTGGCAGGTGATTAAATTGTGGGGAAAATGTAGGGTCAAAATCTTGATGTGACGAATACAACCATTGAGACTGACAGAGATTATTTCAGATGAGTTATTACAATTTAACTATTGTATACAGATTTATACTTAATTAAATCAAACATGATATCTGCATTTCTTTTTCTTACTGAAAACCCACAGGACAAGAACAGGAGAAACGAAAAATAGAAGCTAACATTACATTACATTGTAGAATGTAACTAAACATGACTTTTCTTATTTTTAAATGTATTTCATTTCTTAATGTCTTCTAAAGTGAGGATATTCAGAAGTGAAATAATATTGAATGAAATACATGAGAGACTATGGCCTGGAATACACTCTGGATGGGATTAGCAGTTCATCACAAGGTGTAATAGCAATGTCAGATGCTTACATAGCTGTAACAATTAAACAGCAGATGTACATTTTGCAGCCATTTCCCCTGTAGACATTTCTTACAGGTGTTTTAGCATATCTATTTAAGGAGCTCACACAGGTTTGTGGAGATGGATGATCCCCTCTCTTAAATCGTTGCTACCAGAGCAAGAGGAATCGGAATGAGTGGGTTATGGTCACGTGAGTGAACGGATTCCATTCCATCGCAATCATTAACGGACTGTAAAACATGAAAGTCTTCAAACTTTCGGAAGTATATGTGTGTGTGTATTTATTATGTTTTATTCTTAGTTTTGCCCACTATGTCCACTTTATCTTCATACTGTCTTTAGTCAAATACTAGGCGATATTATATGTTTTCTTATGAGGCTATTTTCCTGATTCGCTTGTAATAACGAGTATATATTATAATCCCCATTATAGAGAGTCGGATCATATGGCATTAATAACTAATTTCTTTCATTTTACAGCCTAAGGAAGATAGTCTAGGCCAGCCAACATCCAGCTGAGACTGAAAGGACAACCTATTTTCCTCTCTATGGGCCTCAGGGGTCTCAGCTGCACAGTTTGAACCCACTCAGAGTCTTTATTATAGAAGTGGCCCAATTTAAAAACCTGAAACACCTTCTTCTGGCTGGCTTGCTCCACCGGGATCCGTGCGAGCTTCGAGACATTGTTTGAACAAGGCAGCTGTTTTGGCAGTTTCAAATGCAGGACAAAGCCATTGTTAAGATCAGTTATGAAATAGCGTTTCACACAGCGTTGGACACTTTTCTGTGTTAAGGTAATGAGCAAAACAATAACCAGACTGCAATAAACCAGTCTGCAAGTTTTTTTTTTTTTTTTATATACAGAAGTTAGACCTGATCTCTGTGTCTGGGCCTTCAAATAACTATAGAGTGATAGCTCGTACTTGGTTGGAATGAAAAACCTGCAGCTGCTCGTGCCCCTTGAAAATGGGCTTAAATAGAAGGGAAAGGACATCAATAGAGCGATAGTGTTCATATCATTATGTCATCTCTATTGTCAAAACTCTTGTGATGATTTATTAGCAAACAGTAGAGGGCAGGAAGTATAGGGAAGTGAATTTTAGGGACTTAACACGGGAGGCATTGGGGTGGGCGGCGGCTGGGGGGGGGGGGGGGGGGGGGGGGGGGGGTGTTCTAAAAAAGGACTGAGCATTCAGGGAAGAAGAGGGCTCAGAAATAAAATCAGCTGTCCCCCCGTGCTTGTTGGGCAGAGTTAATGTAGTGAGACTGCTGGAGGAGCTGGTCTCCACCACCAAGGACTGGCACGTCTGCTTTAGGTGACCTGCAGGCCAGGCTGAGCCCATCTGACCCAATCTGTGGATTTCCTGTCACACTTGCACGTTAAAGCTTGAGCTACACGCTATTGGTGAGTCAGCATTCCCAAATCATCCATTTGTCTTTCAATTGTGCAATCGGAAAATTGTGAGCGCATCGTTGTCACAATGTGCATGGTGCACATGGTGTAAAGATGTCATACGTTTATTGATCAAAGTGCAAGCTTTTCTGGTCTAAAAGACCCCCCCCATCCCGAGGTGGATAATGCATTAATCAAGTCCCTGGTACACTGGGAGAGTAGAAATCTTTGCAGGTGTTTCCACTAGATAAGGGGCCCCAGTGAAAATTCACAAACATGTCAAGATTATGCATATCCCATTGCTTTGTGTACTGGCATTTTTAATCGATTGAAGGCCGACTGTCTTGACGATCGGTGATATCCCGTTCCGAGCCGATAGATCTTGAAAGGGATTTTGAGATGAATCACAAGTTGCTCGCGTCGTTATGGCTAGCATTATTCTCAGACGTACAAATGCTACATTTTCTATTTTGCGATGCTATTCCGGTATCCCAGTGCTGAGTATTTGCCGTGATCTGGTGCTGAATCTATGCTGACTCTAAAAGCTTTGATTTCCACATTATGTAAAACATCAGAGGCACATGTTTAAAGGCAGACTGGGTGTTATGTGCACGTGTGCGACGTGTATTTTGTCTTAAAGCGCATTCACAGCATAAAAGGCACCGGCGGATTAAAACAAAAAAAGAAAAGAAAATGACAATAATAATATCTGCATTAGGTAGTCTCCAGTTTATTAATACTCGCAAGGTGTCTATTTTCTACTTTGCCTTTTTAGTAATAGTGTAGTTCTAAATTGGTCAATATGCAACACGGACACTCTAAATCTTACGAATTGCGTAGTGTCCATGTCAAAACCGCTGCAATATGATCTCGTATCGAGGTTCAGATCCTAAAACTGCAAGCAAGTATCTTCTCGATGACGTTTATTGCCTTATCTTTTCACGGCACCGGACCATTTAAAGGACCTGCCATCAACCGCAGCTCATTTGAGCAGACTTTTGGTTGTAACCCCTTCGCAAGCTTGCTCATGCCTGCACCCCTACAGGAAACCCGAGCTTCCTTGTTGCGCCCGGTTTAAAATAAGATAGATTTATTTTTGCAGTTACTTGGCGCCTAGATTACTTCACATTTCTGTTATGTGAGCTCTCAACTGAACATTTTCTTGTCACAAGATAGCCAAGAACTGTTGCCACATTTTGACACAAGCGACCATTTCAGGTCACACGTCGACAAATTGGGACCAGCGGAATCTACGTATGATTCTTTACAGAGTACAATTTGAAGTTTCTTTCTTTTTTTTTAATAACAGTGATGTACTTGCCTCATTTCCTTTGACAGTTTGATTACTTTTCTCTAACATGCCTCCAATGACATTGGGTCTAATTTAGGGTCGGAGACTGGTCTAGATCTGGGGGAGACCGTGAGCCAAAAACAGTAGCAGTAGCGAATGTCATGTGTTTTAAACACTGTGAAAGCTGCTTCTAAGAAGTTTGTGCAAAGGTTTACGGGTTTCTCACATTCTTATTTACTCACTCTTCGATCCAGAGTCGGTGCAGAGTCCAGTGAAATATAGCATATTGACTTTTATAATTTCTGGAGAGTTATGGGTACATTTACGTTTACAGCATTTGGCAGAAAAAGGATAGAGTGAATCTGACTGAGCTGGACAAGTAAATCCTGCTGGGTAACTGCCTGTCTGAGAGATATAAACCTTCTGTATTCTGACAAGACAAATAATGCTAATGCTTGCCAAACATTTTGTCAACAATTTTAATAGTCTTTATTGCCTGTGTGTGCTCTTTTGGTATACTGTTTGATTCAGTGAATACTACATGACACACAAACAATACTATAAATATATCATTGATATAAATACTATAAATATATCATATCATAAATATACATAACATACACATACACATACCATATATATATATATATATATATATATATATATATAATATATATATTATATATATATATATATATATAATATATAATTTATGTAAATGAAATTTAACTGTAAATGACAAAAAAAAAGCTTGGATTGCAGGCATATGGTTCTCTTAATTTGCTTTGTACTTTGAGCAAAGGAAAAATGTGTATACAGCAGGAAATGAAGAAACAAGGGTAGCGCCAAAATTATTATGCTGTTGCAGCAGCATAATTATGAATTGCTTCCAACATGCCACTTTATTAAAACTGGATCTTTTCCCCTGCACACACTGTCAAGAATGAATTAAAACTGTATGAGGGAACACTCTACAAACAACATATTTAAAAAATATTAATTACATGTTTGTGCTTGATGAGGGATGCAAAAAGGCAAAAAACAACAACAACAAAAACCCAACAACAACAAAACACATAATCTACATGCTATTACTAAAAGGAATCTGGTCCACTCTCTTCATATAAATGTAATATTTATGGCATGTTACTGGTCTACTCACCTTTTGAAATTATACCCCAGCTATTGAATTTTTTATTTGAGAATGACTGAAATATCAAAGAGTTTTTTTTTTCTTCTGTCCAAATGATGTTGGCACGACTGCATTCCACTTCTTCCCTCTGCATTCATTCTTGTTTTGGATGTTTAGCAAGGCATTTAAATGTTGATCATGCTGTGTTTTTGAAGAGGGAAAAGTCAAAGGCCTGGAATCTGAGCTCGTAGAATTGCGTTTTCACAGTTTCTTCACAGAAGAACACAATGCTTTCAACTACTATGACTGTACAAGGTGTAGAATTGCATTTTGTATGGAATCGTGTCGGATCAGAAACAATGCCACCGCTTAATTTCGGAGTGCATCGGGGCAGTCAGCACAAAGCAGGCATTTTTTCATTTATGCTACTTGTCTCAGAGAGAGCTATACATAATCAGGTCTGGGCTGACATGCAGAGAATAATTTTGTGTGTGTGTGTGTGTGTGTGTGTGTGTGTGCCCCAAAGGTATGGAAATATTTGGGCTGCCAGTAGATCATTATAGTAATGATGTTTTACAACGAGGCAGCGAGATGTAAATCTATAATCTTGCATGTTTAATTGGACTGTCAGCGGAACACCGTGCGATTGATTTCGCTGCATTTGATTTTGAATAATGGCACAAATAACTACATTAAGAACGGAGACATTCTTGATCCTTTCAGAGTCCCATTTCAACCTGGCAACATCCGGCATGACGCAAGTCAAAAGCCTGATATAGTAACAAAGTGACATCATGTGCCAACAACACAGAGTTAAATGCTTTAAGACGTGGCTGACAGCCAGTCTGTCTTTCCGTCTCGATTTAACTTCTGCACACTCGTCTGTTGTGCAATATCAAGATGAGACATTGCTCAGGTAAACATCCCACCAACCTCAGAGAAATGCACAGTGCAAGGATATAAGGGTCCTCTGCCCTTAGAATACAAAAACTCCTTGTAAGGTGTGAGGCTATATTTAATTTTCAGCTCGCACAGAGCACCGATGTATCAGTGTTATATTATGGAATTTAGTTTCCATTTATTTTTACATGCTTTATTATTATTATTTTTTAGCATTTCTAATGTTTACCTTTTTATTTGTCATGGTGCTTGCCTCTAAAAGAGTAGAAAGTCATATATATAGTTGTGTATCGAATGTCTGTATGAAGCGGTTTCTGTCATCTAAAGTTGTGTTTTGTTTGTAGCTGCAAGCAGCGTGGTAATACCAAGGAGAGGTCATCCTAAGGGGCCAGAGCAGAGCAGAGGAGCAGGCCTCACTCTGAACCCTTCCCTCTACAGAACCGCATGGCCATGATGTACCAAGCTGCAGTCTCCAAGCAGGACACACCAGGATCCTCCAACGGGGTACAAAACGCTCAAAAGCATCAAATGCAAACACATGCAAATACAGATCAACATGGTTCAGCTCAGTGTTATTCATTAAATAACGTATAATCATCGTAATCATCATTATTATCGTCATCAGCACGTTAGCGGGGTTGCGGTTAAAAAAAAAAACGCTTTCTTTGTCCTTCAAAGACATGCATTAAAAATATTAGCTCTGCTTATGAATATTCTGCCTTAAGTTACAGACGACGGTGTTTGATAACACGCAGTTAAACATCTGTGAAATCAGGATATGCACGAGGAAAAAGAGAGAAGATGCTCTGAGTAATTCATTATTAATATCTCCCTTTCCTTTTAACACTGTCATAAAGTATGATATTTGGATCTCTGTTTATATCTCCAAACACTTGCTGGCCTTTTTATATTTTTTTTCCCTCAAGGGATATTTCCCAGGCCTGCTGTTTATGCTCTTGAATATTTTGCCCTTTTGAACAAAGTGAATTCTTTCTGCCACCATTCATAAACATGTGTCCTGTGCAAACACAGATGACCTTATAATAAAGACCTTACTCCTAATGCATGATATTTCAATGTGTTTTTGATTCTGAAGCTCTTTGGCAAGTGAAATCTGATGATTGATCACTGGGGTTATTACACAACTCTACAGATCTCCTACATCATACATGCTACATCTGCGTCAAGGGCCTTTAATATCACACTACTCAGTGCCAAAACACCACGTCCAGCCCGGTATAGGATCCATAGCACATGGAGTTTTTCTTTGCCACAGTCGCCACCTGCTTGCTCATCGCGGATGAACTTACACTTATAAAGAACAATCTATTAAATCCATTATCTGATGCTTTGAGACATCAATGTCCATTGTTAAAAGTTCTATAAACAGGTAAAAATGAATTAAATTGAATATAGACCACAGATTCCACTATAAACCATCTGTGCACCATACACAATTTCCATTCTAGGCCCCATACAGTCCACCTCTGCTAATCCAGGTTACTTCTGCCCTCTATAGGCCACCTCTACTCCTTTTCAGACCATCTCTGCCCTTCCACTTCACCTCTGCCCTCTATGGGCCACCTCTTCTCTATAGGCTTACTCTGCCCCCTACAGTACATGCCACCTATATAACCTAATAAAGGTTATTCCCATCACCTCTCATCAGATATAAGATTTGTGTTAAGTGGAGTATACTGCACAAATAAGCAGATGGTGACAAAATTTTGCTGTTAAAAAAAAATGTAGTGATTTTCTTTCTGTTATTACTCTTTCTCTGCTTATGTCCACTTCACTAGGTCATGAAGGAAACTGATGTCTGCTCTGTGCCTGGGGGACTGGCCAGCATTCGCAGACAGTTCGAGAGTGATGAGAAGTCGTCCGCTCGAACAGTTACACAGTTTCAGTACTCACAGAGATCTACGCAGGTAATTTCACAACAGATTGTACACAGCCACAGTTTGGATTAGAGAGATTCTACAGCACTGGTACAGAAATAATTGAATGTATTCTAGAATATTAATAATAAAAAACAAAACAAAAGAAAAAAAACACCACTGAAATGTCTTTTTGCTAGTAAAAGGGTTTTAGTGTTCACAAATGCTAATGCATGCAGGCAGCACCTGCATGGATGACTAGCTGTTACAGCTAGAACATGTAAAAGCAGACTCAAGAGACTCCAAATCCTGAAAATCCTAGCCTGCCTATCCAAATTCAAGTCAACCATGCACACCAGTGCTTTCTTCCTGCATGCCCCACTCCCTGCAGCGCTCGACGTGCGCCGCTCTAGAGAAAAGATAAGGCTGAATACAGAAACGAGAGCGGAGTCTTTAAAAGCTGCATTCGCGTCTATTATTTTCACAAATGCAACAACAGGAGCTAAAGTGCTTCGGGAATTGAAATATGCATTTCTGCCAGCTTGTCCTGTTTTGTCTCACTCTGTGTGAATTAATGCACGCCTGAAAACAAATTACACTGTTTATTTATTCACAAGCTAGATCTGTAGGCTGATGGGCGACACTCTTAGAATGGAGATTTCAATCAGATTTGCACAATGTCACTGCGGCATGCCTCTCATTAATGAAAGACCATCTCTATTGTTCTTGTTGATGCACACTATTAGAACATTAATTAGTCTTGCTTGAATTGATCGTTGACGGAATAGGAGTTACTCCTAATTATCTGTGGATTAGCAGAGGAGGTTTTTTTGCTGTGAGCTGTTTTAAAAAGGTGTGTGTATATGAGAGAGAGAGAGAGAGAGAAAGAGTTAGTCTGAAGTCATAGGAGAGGAAAAAATGTTTTGAAAAAATGATCGATCAAAATTAAGACTCTTCATCTGAGAACCAGAAGAGCCGCGTTACTTTATATTTTATGAATTTATTTTTACAACTTTACCAGCTGCAAATGATTGATCTTGTGTTTAATAGTTTAAGGCACATCCCTAACCTGGTGCTGTATGGATCGTATCTGGCAGCCCTAAAGAGACAAAATGCAACAAGACTGACAAAATATAAAATATTGCTCAATTTGTGTTGTTATAGATACACTCCATATATATGCACTCCGTATATATGTATATATGTGTGTATGTATATGTATGTGTGTGTGTGTGTGTGTGTGTGTGTGTGTGTGTGTGTGTGTGTGTGTGTGTGTGTGTGTGTGTGTGTGTGTGTATGTATATATATATATATATATATATATATATATATATATATATATATGAATCTCATTCCAGTTCATCCCAAAGGTATTTAATATGGTTGAGATCAAAACTCAACAGCAGGCCACTCGAGATGTTCCTCTCCCACCTAACGTAAAGCATGTCTTCATGGACCCCGTTTGTGCACAAGGGACATTATCGTGCTGGGACGGATTTGGGTTCAATGAACACAAAACTGTATTATAAAGCATCCTATACAACTGTGTGCCTCCAGCTATGTGATAACAGTTTGGAGAAGACCTGCATATGACCGGGAAGATCAGGTGTCCCAGTACTTATAGTGTCCATATAGTGCATGTCTTTGCATACAAGCTGACATCACCTGACACACTTCTTCCATCACACCATTCTTCCACAATAAGTAATCTTTCACAATAATAATCTGACCTATTAGTAGGATAAGGAATTAACGGAAGAGAATACCAAGAGGATGAGAGGGTATATATGCTCCATACGCAGTGCCACTAATGATTACTGTAAAGGCTTATTCACCGCTCCATCATCACTCATGAGAAGATAAATAAAAGATACCGGGCCTCATTTTGGAGATGGTTTTCTTCTGACACTTGTACAGTTGCACTGAATTAAACAACCACATTTATTCCCTTGTCTTTCAATAAAAATAGGTCTATGCCTTTTCCCTCTACTACTGTACCCCGAACCCCAAAATATATTATTTTATATATTGTGATTTTCTAGTAAAAGGTGTAATTTGTCATGGCAGCAATACAACCAATACTTTAATAGTTACATACATTTCGGTAGAGCAGTCCATGAAATACTGATTTCGTGACTGAATGTAGTTTATGTTTTGCACTTTAGCAAAATTATAATTATTGCACATTTTTTATTAAACAGGTTTCACAGCAGACTATTCAGCAGGAAGTGGCCTCTAGTGTTGAAAACCATCAAGGAGAGAATGGTGAGAATAAATAATAGTGTTACATTGTTTATACCGTTTTCGAGCTTTTTCAAGCTTTGTTATGTACAGCATGGATTTTTTGTACACTTTTTTTTTACACACAGACACACACACACACACACACACACACATTCGAATATGTGATCAACTAAAAGAAACACTCAACAAATTCAAAATAGCTGTTTTGTCTTCCTTAAAATGGCACATTCCTTAGTTTATCTTCATGAGGATTATGGTGGACGTGGCACCTATCCCAGAATTCACTGGGCAGTATGCACCTTGAATACGACACACAGTCCAGTTTTACATTTACATTTATTGCATTTGGCAGACATTCTTATCCAGAGTAACTTACAAAATCCATTTTCAGCATCACACAAACACGATCACTTCTTCGTGGGGCAACTTTAAAACATCCAATCCACCTAATAGCATGTTTTGGAGAGGTTCGAAGAATGCAGAGCACATAGAGGAAATCCACAAAAGGCAACAGGTGGACATGCAAAGTGCTATTGACTTCAGGGATCCGTGTCACCCACCATCGCGTTTGTCTATTTAGGACAGAGACGTTCTCTTAATTGTCTAAAATAAATCATTCGGGGACCAAAATAATCCATTTTGGATCCCATGTAATACCCCGAACCGTTTCATTGTAATATATACCGTTCCAATGTAAACAAAATACCCCATTGTGGTTATATTTGTAATACTGCAGAATGCAAAAACAATTAGCACATGTGTAAACTAGAATCATTTGTGACAGGAACATTTCCATATTCATGCATATTCATAGGTACATTGAATTCTGTATATGATCATAAAGGTGCTAGTAGCTTCTCACACACAATAATCGTTTCTGTATTGATGCTTATTCTTACATTTCTGCCACCTCACAAATATATGTTGTATATGATTGCAGAAGAGGAGGAGTATTATCCAAAGCTCTCAGCCAAAGAACTAGCACGGCACTTTGAGAAGACCATTGAGGAAGCTGCTCCAAGTAAAAAAATTAAGGTAATTGCCCATTGATATATTATATTATATTCTATTATTATTTTCTGTCATGGAATTTGTCATGGAATGAGCCCACACTGGGAATATCATATGTAGTATGTACAAAATAATTACGAACCATCTTAGTACTGATAGCATTGCTTATTTTCTTTTTTCTATCCATCAATTTTTTTTGCAAAAACTTTTTTCTTTACCTTGATTGCTCAAATATTATGAAAATAGTAGCACTGCCGAATAATACAATCGAATTTTCTTTCCCTAAAAAGATTGAATATAAAGTCAACCATTCCCAGCAGGCCTCGGATATAAACGTATCCCATGAAGCCTTTAAGGGTGACGTGTTTGTCCTATCGAATGATGCGGTCGGAGCTACAAGAACAGATTCGGGCCAGTTAGGATTCGTATCATTTGATAACGACGAAGACCTGGATTACTTACCTCCTCCACCACCAGACTTACTGGAAGATATCTTTGAAGACCCAAGTTTCCCAGAGCCCGCTCAACCGACCGTCCCGATGAAACACGTCGTTCACAAAGATCAATACTATAAACAGAGAGAGCTACTGGAAGTAAAGCGCCTGTGCAAGCACATCCACCCTGATTTTAGGAAAGAGCTGGAGCAAGATTTATACGACGAGGTAAATGACATGGACGCGGATGAAGAGTTGGTAGGCGACGTTCAGGACGCCATTCACCAGTTCGAACACAGTGGTAGCAGCCCTACCAGGAGCCCGGAGAGAGAGTATCTGGAGTGGGATGAAATCCTGAGAGGGGAGGTTCAGTCTATGCGCTGGATGTTCGAGAACAAACCTCTCGACCGCATTCAGAATTTTTCCGACGATGAGGAGGACAGCAAAAGTGTAGCTCAGCAGGAAATTATAGCTGGAGGTGATGTCAAAAACACCGCTTTGTTGTTTGAGCTAGACTCTAGTTCCTCTGCAAAGAAAGCTCCTTACAGCGAAATAGGTCAAAAAGATGTCCGTGCGGCAGCTTGGTTATTTGAAACCAAACCAATGGACTCGTTGAATAAGATGCATGACGCCGGGGATCAAACCAAAGAGGTGGTCTTCACACAAGAAGCAATGCAGGGTAATGTGAAATCGATGCGGTACATGTTTGAGCACCAGGGGATGAATTCCCGGGGTGACACCGAAACCATGGATGAAATGCACCTCTTGAGTCTGAAATCTGTCATGGAAGAGATAAAAGGTGACATGAAGATAACCGTCTGGCACTTCGAGATGCAGTGTATGTGTGTTTTAAGAGAGCACTCGGGTCAAATAGTGGAAATTACCTGCGTCCGCCGCGAAGAGACCGAGAAAGGCGATATCAAAACATCGCGATGGCTTTTTGAGACGCGCCCTTTCGACAAACTCGGCAAAGACCTTTCCCAAGTCCGACTTATCTCCAGCATTTCGCTGGAAGACAACATTAAAGGTGACGTGAAACGAGGACGGTGGTTGTTTGAAACAGAAAAGCTGAGCTCTTCCAACGAAGAGTGGGAAAACATGCCCCGACAACAGAAAGAGGAGATTCTTGGGGCCGACGTTCGCAAACAATGTATGGTCTTTGAGACACAGCCCATGGACACTTTGAAAGATGACTCTAACTCCAGACCCATCATGACTGAAATCCTTGGCGGTGATGTACAAACAGTAAGACATTTATTTGAAGCGGCACCATTAGAAGAATGGAAAGAACTGCCAGAGGTGGGAAAGCTGAAGAAAAGGGCAGCAGCGGATGAAGACGGAGGGGACCTACGACATCAGAGATGGATGCCGAAGAATCCGCCTCTAGAGGACATGGCAAATGAGAAGGATGAGAAACGACAGAAAATAGTGGCTTCCGAAGAAGAGAAAGGTGACGTGAAGCATCAGAAATGGCTTTTTGAACACCAGATGCTTGAAGACATCCAGGAGGAAAAGAAGGAATTCATGAAAATGATTAACGTCGAACAGTCGGATGAAGAATGCTACAAAGGTGACGTGAGGAGGAATTGCTGGGTGTTTGAGACTCAGTGTATGGACACGTTAAAGGACTGTTCGAACGCCAGACCTTTGAACACGGAAGAAATTGTTGGAGGCGACGTTCGAAGTGCGAGGCACTTTTTCGAGACCGCTCCACAAGACAAGCCGAAGGAACTCGCTGAAGTGGGGAAACTGAAAAAACGGATGACAGCTGAAGAGGAGCGGGGTGACGTTCAGCACAAGAAACTGGTGTTCGAAAGGCAGCCAATCGAACAAATCAGGGACGAGAAAAAGGAGATAACGAAAACGGTGAATGTCGAGGACATCGAAAAAGTGGATATAACAAATTGCATGCGGATCTTTGAAACGTATGACGTGAGCGCACATGACGAAGGTCAAAGGATTCAAGTTGAAGGTGTGACACAAGGCGCTGTCCAATCCAACAAAGAGCTTTTCGAATCGGCGCCACTTTACGCCATGCAGGATAGCTCGGGCCACTACCACGAAGTGAAAACTGTGCGGCGTGAAGAGATCGTGAAAGGGGATGTGAAAACCTGTAAGTGGATGTTTGAAACCTGCCCTATTGACCAGTTTGACGAAAGTATAAGCAAGTACCAAGTCATTAAAGGGATTACTCAGCAAGAGGTCGAAACGGGTACAGTAAAAACAGCTAAATGGCTTTTTGAAACACAGCCTCTTGATGCCATCAAGTACTTCAGCAACATTGAGGATGAAGAGTGCGTTATTAAAGAGACAACCGACATAGTGAAAGGTGATGTAAAGACCTGTAAGTGGCTCTTCGAGACCAAGCCGATGGATGCGCTGTATGAAAAGGTCGAGCTCCCGAGCGAAAGTGGAAATGCGGCGGTTCAGAAAGGTGACGTGAAAACCTGCACCTGGCTCTTTGAAACTCGAGCGCTCGATACCATTCGAGACGAGTCCGAGAGCGTCTTGCAGGCGTGCACCGTAAAACAAGAAGACATACGAGGAAAGGATGTGCGTACGGCTCGCTTCCTCTTCGAAACGGAGAACATTGAAAAGCTGAACGGAGAAGACTTGGCCACTTTTAAGCAGGTAACCGAGATTGATATCCAGTCTGGAGATGTGTCACGAATGAAATACATATTCGAGAACCAGTCTTCTGATGCCATGACCTCCACCTCGGAGGAGTTCATGCGGCAGCTGAGGTCCGACCAGGCCGAGGACATCAAGAAAGGGAATGTAGGAGACTGCAAATGGCGATTTGAAAACCATCCGATAGATACAATCAATGAGAATGAAGTAAAGGAGACACGCACCGTGACTGACATCCTGGGAGGTCATGTGGACGAGGGCCGATTCATTTTCGAGACCTGCACCTTGGATAAAATCCAAGAGATCTCTGCTGAGTCGGAGGTGAAAAAAACGCAGCGCATAACCTGCGAAGATGAAGAGAGAGGGGATGTTAAAAATTACACGATGATGTTCGAATCTCAGCCACTTTACGCCATCCAGGATAAAGAAGGCTATTACCACGAAGTGACCACACTTACTAAAGAAGAGATCCTGAAAGGGGACGTAGTAGGTGCACGTTGGTTATTTGAAACGAAGCCGCTTGATTCCATCCGAGACACCGACGAAGTCTACCTCATCAAGGCCGTTACTGAGGAAGATACGCTAAAAGGGGACGTCAATTCTGCTCGATGGAAATTTGAAACACAGCCACTCGACAAGATTACGGACTACGGCCGGGACTTTGCTAAAACTGTGGAAGACATTAAAGGCGGCGATGTCAAGGCAAGCAAAGAGCGATTCGAATCGGACTCGACGTTCCAGAAGTTAGTCCGTACCGTTAGCATGAGCGAGATTCATAAAGGCGACGTCAGGGCAGCTAAGTGGATGTTCGAGACTCGCACCATTGATCAAATCCATGGGGAGAAAACGGAGGATCAGATGGAGACAGTTGTTGTGGAAGAACAGGTCAAAGGCGATGTAAAACAATCTGTGTGGTTGTTTGAGAAAAATTCACTCCATAGCATCAACGAAAACGGGGCGCCTCGGCAGCTCATCCGTGAAGAGATACCCAAGGGAGACGTGAAAACAACAACCTGGCTTTTTGAAACCACTCCGTTTTCTGACTTCAATGCAAACGGCGCGGCGAAAACAGAAATCACTGGTAAAAGTATAAAAGAAACGCTTAATGAGCTATACAGTCAGCGAATGGTAGCATCCAAAGGGATTTTAATCGAGACTGATGAGATTGGCGATGTGCGAATGGCGAAGTATAATCTCATGAATAAAGAGTCCCCTGAGATTCAGAAGGAGGAAATCATCAAAGGAGACTTGCAGAACATCATGATGAATCTCCTCTGCAGGCAAGAGACAAAAGAAAAAGGAATTGTTATCAGTGAACAGGAACGAGGAAATATCGGCAGCACTGTGGAACAGCTGTTCAACCAGGAGTCCAGCGTTAATGTGGAGAAAGAGGAAATTATCCGAGGTGACATTCAAGAAGCCATAAACAACCTGGTCAAGGAAGAGAGCATGGGCAAGCATGGCATTCTCATCCAGGAGGACGAGAAAGGAGACGTTCGCATGACTATATATTCTCTTTTAAATAAACAAGAGGACGCCGGCATCGAAAAAGAGGACGTGATCAAAGGGAACGTGAAAGGCTGTTTAGAAAAACTCTACAATCCCGACGCGGAAGAGATCGTTAAAATTAAGGTAGACGACACCGAGAAAGGGAACGTAAACTTTTTTTCGACCTGCATCGAGTCGGGGGCTCTGGACTTCCTGAAGGAGATCCAAACAGAACCTGATGAGATAGAAATAAATCAGCACGAAAAGGAAGCAATTTTTGGCGGCGATATTCGAGGGACAAAACAAAGCCTGATGCATAATCAGGCTCAAATCTGTCGTCTTGTGGACGTGGAACATATTGTGCCGGGCGACGTCCATAACACGGTCCAAGTTTTCTTGACGGAGCCTTCAAGCGAACATTTCCAAAAGGAGGAAATCATAGGAGGCGATTTAAAAGCTACGCTGAACTCACTGACACAGTCTATAAATCAGTCTGTTGTCCTGGAGAAAGAGGAGATTGTAAAGGGTGACATATCCACTGCCCTCAAGTCGCTTCAAGACGCCCAGATACATCCCAAAGAGGTTGAGAAGCCTGAAATCATCCCTGGCAACATTAAAGGAGCCCTGAAATCACTGAAAGACTTGGCTACTGCTAAATCTGAACTTGTTATTGAAGATTTAGTTCCAGGGGATATTAAGGGCACATTAAAATCTCTGGAGGAAGCCAAACACGCAGTGAAAGAGGTGGAGAAAGCTGAGATTGTAAAGGGTGACATTAATTCAGCCTTGCAAAGCCTGCAAGAGGCTTCTAATGAGCAAAAGGTTTACCAGCAAGAGGTAGAAGTCCAGGGAGATGTGAAAGGGACAATTCAGCTGTTGCTAGATCCTCCTTCCACTCCCAGAATGCAGCGCAGGGCCAGCACAGAGGGTGACGTGAAGCTGTCAATTAAATCACTGTACGAGACACACGAGCAGTTGCAGTCTGAGAAAGAAGAGGTGATAAAAGGGGATGTTAAGGGTACAATAAGATGCTTGCTCGAGACAGCACAACGAGCAAGCCCAAAGATTCCCAGAAGAGAACCTATAAGAAAAGTGAAGGCGCCCAAAGCCAAAATGCAGTCGCAAAAAGATAATCAGACGCCTGTGACTGCAGTGAAGAATTTAAACAAAACCAGTAAGGCCAAATCGGTGCAAAGTAAATCTCAAAACAAAAATACAGTCATCACGCAAAACACAACCGCTACACAGGAATCAAATACCACAGTGCTGGAACACAAGACGATATTACAGACTCATGAGGTGAAGACTTTAAAGACTGAATTCCACAACCTCAAAACAAATCTTAAAGGTATGATCAAATTAGATAAAGCCAAAGGCCGAGTCCAAGAGGTTCCTGGACTATCTCTCCCATCTCCGTTACCCGAGCCTGACTTCCCTGCTCCTCCAACTCCACTTCCAGATTACGATAGTATTGCCTTTCCTACCCCTCCTCCCATTATCCACGGTGATAATGACCTTCCTCCACCACCCAGTCCTCCTCCGGCTGACCCCGATCATTTACCTCCCCCTCCTTCTCCACCACATCTTTCTGCATTAGAACAAGACTTCCTTCCCCCTCCTCCACCTCAGATGGAGCTCGATCTCATTCCCAATATAACACCTAGCAAGCCTAGCAAAATGACAGTGAAACCAGTCAAAGCTCCACTCCTATGCAAAGTGCCAAAGCTGGAGCCGGTCATCCATCTCGATCAAACGGGAATGCATTCCCGAGCAGCTTTGACCAGAAGGGAAGAGTCTGTAAAAAATGAAAGTGTGAAAGAAATCAATGTACAACAGACAGAATGTATAGTCTCATTGGCCCCAACTATGCGAGTTTCATCTGAGATCCAATCATCCGTTTCAGTGAAGCCACCTGAGTCCCCACATCCTGCCTTAGGTCTCATTCCTCCGGATTCACCAGCGCCACCACCTCCGATAAGTAAGTTCAAAACTCCATTAATTAAAGCCGAGCAAAAATACAGGCAGCGGCAAAAGGAGAGCCGCACTTCATC
This sequence comes from Kryptopterus vitreolus, assembly GCA_030449085.1. Lineage (NCBI taxonomy): Eukaryota > Metazoa > Chordata > Actinopteri > Siluriformes > Siluridae > Kryptopterus > Kryptopterus vitreolus. The sequence continues at coordinate 7,800,967 of JACRUU010000011.1, read as the reverse complement.
CAGCTCACCAGCTTTTGAAATTGACATGCATGAGTCTGTCAGTAAAGCCCTTGAAATGCTTTCCTCAGGAGGCAGGAGCGCTGTACATTCTGAACAGGGCACAGCATTTGATTTCCCTCAAGAGAAAACAGAAAATAATGTGACTAAATTGACATCAGACTCCGAGCTGTATGATTCATCCGAGAATGCGCCGCATTCAGAAGCTCCACCAAGCGAGCCTTTAATCACTACCACAAATAAGAAATCCGCCGTTATTTCCTCAGCTAAGGAAGCCGTAATCTCTAATCAGACATCTCAAAGCTCTCTGGTTCAACATCAGAGCACGTCTAAAAAGAGGAAAAAATACCGGTCCTTGACGACTAGTATTCAGCAAGTGACCTCTACTTCGGTTAAACAGACAGAGATGGTTATCAGCAATTCTGCTCATGTGCTTAGTGCAAATGTGCTTGCACAAGGTGAAGAAAACGACCACCCCACCATCTCCACAGATGACGCTGCCAGCAGTGCGACTGGGATAGAAAGTGTCCAGGAAGCGATTGTAAATAATAGTTTGGTTGTGAAATCGTCCGTCAAGGAAAGTAAGAAAATGGTTTCCGCAAAAACAGGCCAGAGAAAGACGTCTCCCGATCAGGGCAACCCCGCCGAGGTAAATGCAGACGCTGAGCTGAAGGTTCCGAAAGCGAAGAAAGGTCGGAAGAAAGATGAGGGCAGCGACAAAAAGCCAGCAGCTCCGATTCACGAGGTAAAGGTGGCGCCAGAAAATGTCCCGGCGACAAAGAACAAGGAGAGGAAGGATACGGAGATTAAAGCAGAAAATCAGGCCACACAAAAGCAGGGCGAGGATGGGCTCGCCTCGCCGAAGAAAAAGAAGAGAGCTAAATCCAAGAAAGATAAGGACACAGCTCAACAAGCCCAGGGGCAAACGCAAAGCAATAGCACTCTTCCTCTGACTGCTCTCTCCTTAGAGGTAAAATCTCCAGTTTTGACATCTAATCAGAAACAAGAGGAATCTGCAGTGCACAAAACCATTCAGGGAGAAAACATCGAGGTCCACAAAGAGAGCGCCATTACCGAGAGTGAAGTTCAGCAAAGTTTCCTGCAACAGGGCACTCTAGTAAAGACGGAGAAGCAGGCCAAGACCTCGCTGAAAAAGAAAGAACATGCTGACAGACAACAGAAATCGCAAGATGAAAGAATCAGTGTGACAGGGGAGCTGACACAAAGCAAAACTTCCAAGACGTTGACGGAGAGCACAGAGGCATTACAAAGATGGGCCGAAGCTCAGATGTTGCTGTCTTATATCTCCGAGTTACAGGAATTTGCACAAAAAATGGACTCCAAGAGTGTGAAGACGTTCCTCAATGAAATCCCAGAGTGGCTTATTGAAGCGGAGGAAAAGAATAGCCTGGTAAAAGCCGTGGATGAAAATAATTCCGAGCAACTCAAAGAAATTGTAGCGCATGTACAAACTCGCGTTCAGGAGCAGGTAATGGACGTTGGAAATACTGTCGCAACTACTGAAAAACACGAATGCGAAGCCACGTCTGAGAAAACCCATTCGGGCAAGATTTCAAAAATCACCATCGACTCCAAAAAGGTCGAAAGTCAAAAGAAAGCCGAGGCGAAAAAACACAACCGGGAAAGTCGCAAGCAGCAAGGTCAACCCCCCCCTGATGCCAGATCGCCTTCGCCGTCATTAAAAACGCGCTCGCCTTCGCCCACGTTCATTACCATTGAATCGACGAGAAGGACCGAGTCGCCGAAAGTCGCGCCGTCACCAATTCCACCTACTCCTCCGCCACGCAGGTGCGAAACGCCGACGCCGCGTTTGAGCAGAGCTTCTCCCTCGCCAACTCTAGGGAGAGCCAGCAGTCTAACAAGGCTCAGAGAAGCGACGGCTAAACTTTCCCGTGGACCTTCACCTGATCCGGCGCATCATTCCGTGCCGGTCACCGGGAAGAAAGCGGAGATTGTGGAAATTCCATCCACATTTCTTTGTCAAATCAAAACCGATTCCACGTCTGCCGAGGATACAAGGATCCGTAAGGAGCGCAAAGTCTCGGAATGTTCAGAGGAAGTGGCTAAACTTTCTCGTGGACCTTCACCCAGTCTTGCACCACATCCTGTGCCAGTCACTGGGATGAGGTCTGAGAGTGTCGAAATCCCAGCCACGCTTCATTGTCAAGTCAAAACGAATTTTCGATCCGACGACGCTGAAAGTGTCTCGGTAGAGCTTAAAGACTCGGGACGTTCAGAGGAAGGGGCAACACTTTCTTGCGGACCTTCACCTGATCCCTCACATCATCCTGTGCCAGTCACTGGGAAACGGTCCGAGATTGTAGAAATTCCTTCCACGTTTCATTGTCAGATCAAAACTGATTGCAAGTCTGCAGGGGATAGGAGGGCGCGTAAAGAACGTAAATATTCCGAGTGCTCGGAGGAAGTGGCGAAACTTTCTCGGGGACCTTCACCGAGTACTGCACATCATGGAATTGTTATTGGGAAGAGGTCTAAGTCTGTAGAAATTCCATCCACATTTCACTATCAGATCAAAACCGATTCCAAGGCTGTCCGGGATGGAAAGCTCCGGAAAGGACGTACATATTCCGAATGCTCGGAGGAAGTGGCGAAACTTTCTCGTGGACCTTCACCCAGTTAGTGCACATCATGTAGGCGTTACTGGGAAGAGGGCTCAGTCTGTAGAAATTCCATCCATCTTTCATAGTCATATTAATGCTGATTCTAAACCTGACGAAAATGGAGGGATCCTAAAAGAGTTCAAAGCCTCTGAATGTCCAGAAGAAGTGGTTAAACGTTCGCGTGGACCTTCTCCCGAGCTTGCACATCATCCTGTGCCAGTCGGTGGGAAGAGGTCCGAGATCGTGGAAAGTCCATCCGTATTTCATTGTCAGATCAAAACCGATTCCAAGTCTTCTGAGGACAGGACGAAGGAGGAAGAGCACGAAAGCTCCGAATGTTCAGAGGAAACTAAAAATGAGCAGAGGGCCCCGGAAATACAGAAAAACACCATTAATTTTCCAAAGGAGATGGAGATGAATACAGAAGAAGGCAAAAGTAAAATCCCACAGGACAAAGAAGACTTACTAGAGGTTGAACTTTCTGAAATCGTCAGTAAATTAATCAAAGCGAATTTTATATCTGACGAAGACGAGAGTCTCTCTGTAAAGCGCAAAGACTCGAAGGAAGGGGCGAAACTTTTTTCACCTGATCCTGCACTCGATCCTGTGCCAATCACTGGGAAGAGGTCGGAGATTGTGGAAATTCCATCCGCCTTTCATTCTCAGAGTCCTGATGCAAAGACACCCATTAGGCAAGGACCTACTGATGTCTCCGAAGAGTCTTGCATCGAAAGCAAAGCCCTACCTAGAGACGACCAGACAAAGAATAACATTGAGGTTGTAAAAGACGTTTTTGAAATGACTGAGCAAAGTTCCTCTGTGATAGTAGAAAAAAACCAACAGGAAGAGCAGGTGTCGGGAGTGAGCACAGCGACACCTCAAGATTCAAAGCTTGAACCTGAACAGACAGACAGGCTGATCTCCCAACGGACCTCACCTCTGGCTCTGCTCAAGGATGTAATGCTGGAACAGCCAGTCGATCCATATGGATTTTCAGAGACAGGAAACATTACAGAGCATTACTGCACCGTCGATGAAGCTGGCATGAACATAACGGGGACAAGAAGCACCATCATATCTAAACAAGCCGAGAGTGTCTCGGAGCATGTTTCGTTCTCATATGCCGACGCTGTAAAGACAACGACCCCGGAGGAAAACGCATCCCCCGAGGCCTCGGCGGAAGAATTATTGAAAAAATTCCACGAGATGTGGACTGAGAGTGAGAGTGTGTTTAAAAGCCTAGGCTACAGTGTCTCAGGTGAGGGAAAGCACTGAAGTGCCGTGGCTGCTAGCGTGCTAATAATATTGCATGAAAGGATTGGAAGCTAACTGCAAGAATTGGAATCAATAGCTGTGTAACACAAGCATGCTGTAGGTGTGTACAGTACATCAGAATATATTTACAGTGAGGGGGAATAAGTGTTAGGGTGTGTTTTTGTTAATTACCTACTGTGTTGTACTTCTAGCACAAATATACAGACACAAGGTCACGCACAGATTTTGTACTCATAAATATGATGTACATAAATAAAGAAACATGGTCAAATGGCAAGGGGGCACGGTGGCTTAGTGGTTAGCACGTTCACCTCACACCGCCAGGGTCTGGGTTCGATTCCCGTCTCGGCCATGTCTGTGTGGAGTTTGCATGTTATCCCCGTGCCTCAGGGGGTTTTTCTCCGGGTTCTTCGGTTTCCTCCCGGTCCAAAAACATGCATGGTAGGTTGATTGGCACCTTGGAAAATTGTCCCTAGTGTGTGAATGTGTGTGTGTGTGTGAGTATGTGTGTGTGCCCTGCGATGGGATTCATTCATCTTTTACCGCTATATCCGATCTTCCCTCGGGTCACGGGGAGTCTGTGCCTATCTCAGGCGTCTATGGGCATTAAGGCAGGATACACCCTGGATGGAATGCCAACCCATCGCAGGGCACAAACACACATTCATACACTAGGGACAATTTTTTTCCAAGGTAGCCAATCAACCTACCATGCATGTTTTTGGCCCTGGAGGAAACCGGAGAACCCGGAGAAAAACCCCCTGAGAAAAACCCCCTGAGAAAAAACCTCTGAGGCACTGGGGACGAACGGGAGAACATGCAAACTCCACACACACGTGACCGAGACGGGAATCAAACCCGGACCCTGTCGGTGTGAGGCGAACGTGCTAACCAGTAAGCCACCGTGCCCTATACATATATATGTAGATGATATTCTATGAATTACAATTACAAACCGTTATAATTATCCAGACATGATTCAGAAAGTAGAGGTTGTTGTCTATTGTTTTTTAGGTTACTGCTGTTCAGTACTGCTGTGAAACAGGTTGAACTGATGTTGAACGGATGGCAAAGGTCTTTTGTGGTTTTAGCTTTGTGGCCTTTTCCTTTCAAATCTTGTTTAATAATGTTGTCCCTGTAACACCAGTAACCATGTGAACTTTTATAATGACACGAGCTGCAGTTTCCTTTAAAATTGTTTTCCCCTGCATTTATATCTATGTATTTTTAAACAGAGTTTTTTTTAAACATATTTTATCTTTGCTTATGCAACATCATTTCTGTTTATGTGTATGATACAAATGATGGATGGATGGATGGATAGATGGATGGATGGATAGAACTTTGTCATTGCATAGTACAGGTAAACCGCAAAAAAATAAAGTATATGTACAGTGAGTATGTAAGTGTATAGCAATTGTAGTATAAATAAATGTGTATTCACACACACACACACACACACACACACACACACACACACACACACACACACACACACACACACACACACACATATATATAGATAGATAGATAGATAGATATATAAACAGGAGCAGAAAAACATTATAAAACAGTATATAACAGTTTGAAACAAGTATATACATGTACAGTGTTTGGTGCGGTGTGTGTGACAGTGTAAAGGAGTATGTAAAAGTATGTGATTTGTAAAAAAAAAAAAAAATTGTATGAATTAAAAGCAGATATGAAATATAGGTATAGAGATTCAATTATAAACACATATAATACTTGCTTTCTCTCACTGGCTTAATGGTTGACGACTAATTGAGCTGCAGCATGCCTAGACGTAATGCAACTGTTTTTATGCTTTGTCTCGCATAATATTCCTGTTTCAACAGCCTCTCAAAGGTGACATTCAATACATTAATTGCATTATATAATCTTCCCTTGCAGCAAAAGAGCACACTTATTAGTTTAGCATTTTGTTTGCCGATTAGTTGGAAGAGTCATTTTTAACAGCCTCCTTCATCTCCACCTCCTGTAAATGGGGACAAAGTGATATGATCGGTTTGGCAAAAAGATGGGGGGGGGACCTTTCTAAATAATTACTTTCAGTAAACCTCAAAGAATAACAACCCTAACACACTATGATTGTGTTATGTAAGCTTTTTTTTTTAAAGCAAATTTTTAAAACCTGCTTCTTATTGATGTATCAGGTCAGATATGTACCAAGGCTATAGATAACACCACCACAATCTAATTTTATTGTTCAGTAGTTAAAAAGTACTGAAGTAGTGGTTTAAGGCGCCGGGCTACTGAACGGATCGCCGTGGTTCGAGCCTCGGTATCGCCAAGCTCTTGGGTCCTTGAGCAAGGCCATTAACCCTCTGTGCTCCAGGGCCGCCGTATCATGGCTGACCCTGTGCTCTGAAACGAAACAAGCTGGATTATGCAAAGATGAAATTCACTGTGCTGTAATGTATAAATGACTAACAAATGCTATTGTAATTTATGGCTTCAATAATAAATGTAAATGTTACTGAAGCCATTATACTAATAACAAATAATACAATATCTAACACAAAACATGCATATATGATAATATGTATATACTGACATCTGTCTTTTGTTTCTCATGTGTATGCTTAGAAAGTGTTAGTCGACAGGATATTTCCGTCAATGAAGCACGTCCATCTAGCATTGTGGAAGCATACAGTAGGTACAGAAAGCAAAATAACCTAAGTGATTTGTTTTGTTGATCTCTTTTCAGACACGGGTTCCGAAGTCAGAGCTTTGCACAGTGTGTCGGACGAGAGTGTATCCCATGGAGGGTCTGATAGCAGACAAAAAGAAGTTCCATAAATCCTGTTTCCTCTGTGAACACTGCAAAAATAAATTAAGGTAAGCCACATTCCTGTTTACTCACTGTAATATGCATTTAACATTTTTTAAATACATTGATTCTATGGACTATGGAAAATGCATTGCATTGCTATGATAACTGCAGAAAATACATAGAAGGACTGATATAAGGAGATATGATATCTGTAAACTTTTTTTCTTCCCTATAATAATAATAATAATAAACAGCCTTGGAAACTACGTCTCTCTCCATGGACATCTATACTGCCCACCGCATTATAAGCAGCTCTTCCAATCGAAAGGACATTTTGATGAAGGATTTGGACAAATGTGCCAGAAAGAATTGCTGAGTGGGGCAAATTTAACAAGTGCCATTTCTGACGACCACGACTCGAGGTATTCCCTTTCACGAAGCAGCTTCAGTTCTGTGTCAGACATCTACGAAAAAGAATCCAAGGCGCACGCCAAATCCGATCAAATCCCCCAGAAATTAAATAAAGATTGTTTTGCGTGGCCCCCTCATTCTGACTCCCCAAAGAAGACCTTTACCATGGACCAAGATATACAGGTAGTAAAACCAGTGTGGCCTCCCAAGAGTGAATCTTCAAAGTCTCCAAAACACCAACGACGGAAAGTGTCCCAGATTAATACGCTTCATTGATGAGACGGTTGGGTGCAGCTCATGTGTTTTAAACCTCCACCACAGAAAGGAAAAAAAAAACGATTCAAGGAATTACAGAACGTCTTAAAAGAGGGTATTGAACAGCGAGAAGTGAGAATTGAGAACAAGAGAACAATCTCTGATGACTCTGAAATAGTAATGAAAGAAAAGTGGATGACATGGATTTAGAAAGAATGGCTGAATAATGATGGGGATATAATGATCGAGGAGTGACGTCAATGCAAGTACCGAGGGTTTGTGGGTTGAAAGAAGGATATTTGATGCTAACGGATGTGAGAGACCGTATGGGTGGAGAAAATTCTGCATAAAACTGCAATTTAAACGTGATATCAATTAGAAGATTATTTGACCAGACATTAGAGGAAAATGAAATGGGTAACACGGTGCCACATGGAAAGATTGAAATGCATGAATACCTAAATCTATGCAAATTCTAGCACATTGTCATTGTACTTAGCAAAACATTCTATAAAACTTCCTACTTTTCACACTGTCCATGGAGAGAGAGAGAGAGTACAGATATCATTTTAGCTTTTTACAATTTGACCCTACTCTTTTTGTATTCTGTCTAGATTTTTCTCCCTATGATCATGTGTTCGGAAGCACCTGGGGTGCATTGTAGCAAATGATCAAACCGAGTACATACTTTTTCTTATGTAAATGTCATATCTAATTGGTATGTTTATTTTGGTCACTGGTGTCCTACTCTAAACAGAAAATATTTTTAAACGGACATTTTAGAATAGTCTTTATACAAGAGCATTCCTGATCCTTTATTCGGCTCAGGCTGGTTCATTGGTGCGTCTTGCAAATTTATTGATCTGAGAAAAATAAACAGCTCTAATAGTCAATGTCTATGTTGTGTTCGTTCCCCAAGCCATTTTCATCTGTTCACTCTGTTTTTCAGTTCCTAAGAACGCTACTGTGCCGTGATGAATCTCACATGTTTAGCTAAACCGACTCATATGGGAAATTTGCCATTCCCAGTCCACTTAGGAAGAAAACCTCGAAGACACAGGGAGAACTTTTAAACTCACATAGTAATCAAAGCTAAGAATCGGACCCAAGACCCTGGAGCTGTGAGAGGAAGCAGAAACATAATTACTATACATCAATGGCACACTCCCAGACTTTACATTTACATATAATACATATTGCATAAATGTACATATAATATTTATAATTGAGCTCCATTGTATTCACCGTTCATTTCTCTGAAACACCAAAACATTGATTTCATATTGTGTTCAACTGAAATTCTAGCTGTAAACTGTAATTTTCATTACGATGTCTCCGTAGGAGTTCATCCGGATTTTGGGAATAATCTGCAGGTTTAATAGGATTTTTTTTTACTTACAATTCAATGGTTTCTCCATGAGTGCAGTTCATGTTCAATAATCTTCCATTTCAAGACCATACGAACTGTCTTTATTCTTTCATAAGCCCTTCAAGAGCACAATGTGAGCCAGAACCCATCTTTCATTAAGTGGCTGTCAGGCTGTAGTACACAGAGCTGGTTATCACCTACACCAAGATTGTATGAAAACATGTCTTTGTTAGAGTGCTTCGTGGCAACGTGTCTATCTGTCGCCTTTGGGGGAATTTTTTTCATTTAGCTTAATTAGTTCTTTTCAGCGCTCCAATTAAACCACAGGAATTAATTGTAGGAAATGATTAGCAAATCAGGATAAAGCTTCCTAAATCTGTCTTTTTTTTCTGACAGTAGGTAAAATATAAAGGGGTTTCCACTTAAGACTTACAAACTTTACCAAATATAATCCCTCACCACAGCAGTCATGCAGTATATTTGTTTCTTATACCCTGAATAAAGGAATAAGACTAACAACTGCTCATAGCTACATGAACTGAGGTAATTATGAACACAATCAGGCAGCTTAATGTCATTATAGAATTATCCTCCAAATGTTTCACTTCATATTAAGCATGACTGTGAACAGTTTACAACACACATGGCATGAGCCCATATCCTGTAGACTTGGGCAAAACATCTAAAAAAGACACTAAAAAGTAGCCTGACATTTGGAATCATACCAGGGACAGTGAAGCTGCAATGGTGTTTGATTTACTTAATCTACACAAGGATAAACACAAAGCATACTTCAATCTGTGTTTTTGACTTTTCTAAGATGAATGTGTAACAACTTTATGGTTGTTTCTGTAGCTAAGGTTAATCAACTGATGGGTGATTTGGCCCTACGGTTTCACAACTTCTCTGACAAAAAGCCATTGCCACTCTCCTTGATAGGATGTGGAATTTTGGACTTCAAGCACTTGGAGCTCCAATGTGTAACACAGAGGTGTGGATGGAGGTTCCTGGAATGTTTTGTTCCAATCCTGCTCCAATATACATACCATGCAGTTTCCAAAGAAGCCTTAATGACTTGATTAGTTGGATCAGGTGTTTTTAATTACAATTGAGACTAAACTCCGCATGTCCTCTTCACTTCATTCATCTTCTACCGCTTTATCCGATCTTCCCTCGGGTCACGGGGAGCCTGTGCGTTTCAGTGCGATCTCAGGCGCCTATGGGCATTAAGGCAGGATACACCCTGGATGGAATGCCAACCCATCGCAGGGCACACACACACATTCATACACTAGGGACAATTTTCCAAGGTGCCAATCAACCTACCGTGCATGTTTTTGGACCGGGGGGGGAAACCGGAGAACCCGGAGAAAAACCCCCTGAGGCACGGGGAGAACATGCAAACTCCACACACACATTGCAGAGACGGGAATCGAACCCGGATCCTGGTGGTGTGAAGCGAATGTGCTAACCACTACGCCACCGTGCCCCTCCTCTTCCCTTCTAGAACTTCATTTGATACCCCTGGTGTAATGCCTTTTTTCTAACATACACTATGGTTTACATTGTATGCTGGTATTCGGAGGCTAAACAATCAGGGAGGATGAAGTACAGTATTTGTGTACATGAATAAAAGTCCCGATTTTCCTTCCCTCGGGTCGCCTATCTTAGTCGTCTAGGGACATTAAGGCAGGATACACCCTGAATGGAATGCCAGCCCATTGCAGTGCACCCACACACACACACACACACACACACACACACACACACACACACACACACACACACACACACACACTTGAGACAATTTTCCATGGTGCCAATCAACCTACGGCACATGTTTTTGGACCGGGAGAACCCAGAGAAAAAATCCCTGAGGCACAGGGATTACCTGCAAACTCCACACACACACATGGCCTGTGAGATGTGAGACTCGAACCCCGACCCTGGAGGTGTGAGGCGAATGTGGTAAGCGCTAAGCCACCGTGCCCCTTGCCTACACATTAGTGCCTTAAAAGTACTCTGAAGTGAATGCAAAATATTCATTCATTAATTCATTCATTTTCTACCGCTTTATCCGATCTTCCCTCGGGTCACAGGGAGCGTGTGTCTATCTCAGGCGTCTATGGGCATTAAGGCAGGATACACCCTGGATGGAATGCCAAAACATCACACACACACACACACATTCATACACTAGGGACAATTTTTCAAAGGTGCCAATCCACCTACCGTGCATGTTTTTGGACCGGGGGGAAACCGGAGAACCCGCAGAAAAACCCCCTGAGGCACGGTGAGAACATGCAAACTCCACACACACATGGCCGAGACGGGAATCGAACCCAGACCCTGGAGGTGTGAGGCGAACGCGCTAACCACTAAACCACTGTTCCCCCAATGCAAAATATTGCCAGGGTCAAAATAAATGAACTTTATATTACTCACATGTGCAACGGCAATTTAAGGAGATTATGCTCACAACCCTTTATGTTTTTTTCTGAAATGGAATGGAATGTCCTGCAAAAAAAAAGAATAATTTTTTTCATCAATAAATATCAGCAACAGATACATTCAATAGGTACTTTAAGTAAAGTCAAGAGGGGGGGGGGGGGGGGGGGGTACTAAGTTAGTATCCACCACAAGTATCAGCAGTGTAAAACTGGCATTAATTTGTGAATGAACTATTCCTTTAAGGTGGTGACCCATCCCGGATTTCCTCCCTGTTCGGCGTCTCCTAATTAGATTAGTGCAGGTTAAAGCAGAAGCCCTGTGCTGAACTCTTCACCTCACCTGCACATAAGCACACATTGGTACAATTAGGCGGGATCTATTCGTGAATGAATGGCGCAATTACCAAAAGTCATTACTTCGGTGGTCGAATACACTTTAATTACACGTGCGATCAATTCTTTAGTTATAAGCGCCTTCCCTTATTCCGGTGTAACGGTTCACACCAGTAATGAAGCTAGTTCTTTCCGAATTATTTCTTTTGAGTTACTTTACGCCGCCAATCAACCTTGCTATGCAAAAATAGTGAAGGTTTCCGAGCAGCCGATTGGCCGTGAGATCTTGAAAGGCGGCTCCGATTGGTTGAGGTTCTTGTCAAGGGCGAGCGCTATCAGCATTCCTCGCGCACAGCGGTCTGTCGTTCCGAGATGCCGAACGGAGTGCAGGGAGCCAGAGCGAGCGGCTTCGCGCGCACACATCTCTCCGGTAAATGGCGGGGTTTTTTTTTCTTCCTCCCCCTGTTTTTTTTCCTCCCCCCCCCTAATGTAATGACTTGAAGGCACTTCCATACATGCGAATGTCCAGTTGGGCTTGTTGGGGTTTGGTGTAAATGCGAGCTTAGACTTAAGAACGAATACCTGTAGAGAGGAGGACGCGGTGAGTCGGCTTGGTCATTGCAATGCTTTGTTTTAACACTCGTTTGTTTAAATGTTTTCATGAAAATGTGGTAGTTTGCCTTAAATGGACTTCAATACATTAGAGAGAGAGAGAGGGGAAAAAAACAACAACCCCGGAGTTGCTCAGGACACCGGACACAACGGATATTTAATGCTTTCTTATCAACTTTAACTTTAGTGGATTGACTCGTGTCCCGGTCCACCGCAATGCATGTGCAATGGATGTGCTCCTAGAGCATATCCGTTGCATTGCGTGCACACACGAATGCATCCGAGTGTCACTCGTGTAGCCACGGGCACGGAGTCAGGAACAGCGGGGACGAGGTAAGGGAAAAAAAAGGTGCTGCGTTAGAAACAGTGGCGAAAGAATTGCTCACTCGCGTATCAGCATGTGTACCGAACGCCGAATAGCAGCAGACTTCTCACCGCAAGTCACCTTGAGCCTGAATGGAATAAGAACAACCCGAGGCTTAAAAATGACACGCTGATGCATTTCTTTCTTTTTATGCAAAAGGACTATTTTGGCCGGATCGAATCCACAACGCTGACCTCGATGCATTTGCTGTGGAATTGGGAGACACTGGAGACAGGATGCTGCAGAGGGACTTGAACATGTCCACCGAGTTTTTCACTTTAGTCAGTTGAATGTGTATTGACAGGACTGAAGGCCATCACACAATGCCATTTCAAGGTAGACTGCATGACTTTTGATCAATACGTCTCTGGCTTTTTAGATTTCTTTAGCCAAAATCCCAGCAGAATTGTTGGTCCGAATGCGTTCTGGTTGTTCTTGCATAGCGTGTGATCCATTCTAAAACTTTGATAAATCTGCTGTCGATGTGTAGCCTGTTTGCCTGGCTGTCGGCGATGTTTGCAAGCAGTCTAATTGTCTGATCTGACTGATCGCTCAATCAGAAAGAATAACCTGTGTGTCGATTGGAATGGAGTAACCTGTAGGGGAATGTAATATAATGACCCCGCACTGCTATCGGATAAGAGCAAGGTGGATGCGCTGTAAACAGAAGACGAACAAACGTGTTAATACAGCATTAAAACATTAACTCTGGCTCTTTAAAACAACCCCGATCTCTCCAATATGAGGTCCGTTTTACAAGTTTTTTAAATTTTTGGATGGGTATGTAAGACTAATGTAAAACACATTCTTTTTTTTCTTCTTTTTTTTATAACTTTGGATGCTTTTTCGGCTCCTGACCAGATTCTAAGCTTGCTAGAATCTAGAGTGATTGCAAACTTGGCTGAAACGCTGAAGTGATGATTGCAGTATGTGATTGACAAGACTAGAATGGCTCTGTGTGTTCTCTTCTTTCTTTCTTTCTTTCTTTCTTTTCTTCTTTTCTTATATAAACTTTATATGCATTTATGTTGCAGATATGTGCTCATCTCAAAATGGTGTTCCAAGTAGCTTTCTTGAAAGTTTATTTTTGCATGCCAGTTCTCAGGATATTCCAGATCATATCTTTTATTATTTTAAAGATGCTTAATTATGGCGGTTTTGGACATACAAGCAAACAAGCAGTCAGAGCGAACCCGTCTATTTGCTGTCTATGACTTTTTTTCGTTCAGCAGCACAGAGAGAAATTTGTGCTCTGAAACACCTGCTATGAAATCTCTTCATTTTAAGGTTCTACATGGAAATATGCCAGGCAGATGTTTGGTCTCTCGTTTTATTTCTTTATTTTCCCCATGAGTCGGTGTCACTTGTGTTCTAGATGTAATTGGCTTTCAGGCAAATATATGAACATGGAATCGTTGCCACATGTGTGTCAAGTATAATCTCTGGCTGCAAAGGGCACAAATTGCAGTGATAAAGGAAACACAGGTTCCTTGAGAATGCTCTTTAATTCCCTTCCTGTGCACGAGTACACGGCTGCTTGTTTATTGCAGTGTTTTTCCGGTCAACTTGAAGTATTTTCTGACGGTCATTATTTGAACAGCAAAGTAAACTACATGACGAGCAACCAGAGGAAAGAACATCCAGATAACCATGAAAATCATTCAACAAGGCAGTACAAAAAGCACACCAAAAGCTTTCTTTTCATTAAAAATGTTAAAAACCATTATATTTCTAAAAAGATTGTGGTATACTCACATTTACGAAACCAGATCAAATAGCCACATGTTGATCAAATATTTTAGCTGATAGTTGTTAATGAAAAGGTAAAAAAATGTGCGCATGAGCTCAATAGAACAGATTCTTTTTGGTTGGGGGTTTTTGTGTGGGGTGGGGTGGGGGGGGGGTGGCTTTTTTCTTCTACCCCCATCTCCTCCAAGCTTGCAGCTTTGCTTTGTTGCAGCATTTGCTGTTTTTTTGGAAGCATTTCTTTTGTCTCCTCTTCATGAGGTGAAATTCTGTTCAATTGGGTCCGCTCAAGAGGTCTAGTGATGAGTGACTTAACCAGTCTACAGTCTTCAATTTTTCCCTTGATTAAGTCCATTGTTGTTGTCTGTGTATTTGGGTCATTGTCTTGCTGCCGGATGAAGTTCCTACTAATTAGATGCTATTTCTTCGCAAATTGGCAGACGGAGCTTTTCTGTAGATTTCTGAATCACTGTTGCTACTATGAGTTCAATCCACAATAAATAATAATGAACCTGATTCAAATTCATAAAACTACACGCACCCGACATTCCTTATGTTTGCATGGTTTCAATTGCGTCCTTTCTTTTCATTTTTTTTACAAGTTTTTTAAAATTATTTTTATTTATTTATTTTTAAATAACAAATATAGACTTTACAGGCAAAATCCACCAGAACCAGGAAAAATCAATTGGACATTACACATTTAAGCAACCATAAAGTCATCGGTTCCCGTATTACCAATCACTTAAGATATGAAATGGTTTAAACATGGGGAGTAAAATTCTATTTTCCTAACACGCCTGAAAAGAATATCTTGGAATGAAAGCTGAAATAATGACTTCTAATATTCATCTTTTGAGCTGCAACCTTTATTCAGCCGAGATCTAAATTCACAGGGATTTACTTTCCTACAGCATCTGTGAATTCTGAAAAAAAAAAACACACACAAAAAAAGCCATGTACTGTAGACTACTGCTAGATCTCCTTCAATGCTATAAGAAAAAAAAGAAAATTCCAGTGTTACCACTATATATACTGTAGTCCATGCAACATTTTTCTTTGGAATGCTTTGGTACAAGAATAGTAAATATGGTGAATAAAATGTACTACATTGAAATGCATGGTTAAAGTACTTGCCTATTATGAATGATGATAAATGAATGATTTAAATTAAGTGAAAAATTAGATGCTGTCTTGGGGGGGATACAAAAAGAATAGCGGGTGATATTTGTGCTTTTCACGAATAATTATTTACTCACGAGCCGTGAATTGGCAGGGGTTCGACTGTACAGAAACCAAAACAATAGGCCTAATGTATTTGGAGTGACTATACTGTATACTTAATGTATATCTTTATGGGTTTTTGTAGTCACTGGGTCTGCATATTTATGAACTTTTATAAGATATACATTTGTGTTTATACACATGTTTTATGCTCTTCGTCCTCTGGTTCATTTCACACATTTAAAAAAAAAATGAATTCGTTTCCCTCTAAATTGTTTGGCAAACACACTGTTGCTGTTGGCATTGGATTTATAGGGACGTGTTTCTTTTAAAATTGGCTATTTGGGTCATTCTGAAGTTTTAAGGCTTAAGGCATAAAATCTTTTAAGTGTCTTAATTTGTTTTAAAATGCATATATTACGAGACTAGTATTGATGTCTAATACATTTATGTAATGGATGATTTAAATATTTAGACTTGCTGATTCTTTGAAACATTTGTTTTATTTAATGCACAAGGGCAGGGACTGTTAAATGACCAAAGCCAACAGAATACTGATTATTCCATTTACCTCGTTTTAGAATAAGAATGAATGTCTGAGATTATATAGTGCTGTAACACATTTTACAGGCTTCATAGTTGTTTATGCTGCATTTAACTCCATTTAACACATTGCAAATGTTACTTCCTGTGTTTTTGATTTGGCTTGTCCAGGGATGATTCCACATCATCTCTCATCCCGGAAACATCTCGGTTCATTATCCATCAGGGCAAAAGCAGAAAAAAAAGAAAAAGAAAATCTGTAATCCATCTCTCTCTCTGATCCTGCAACATGTTGGTTTCAATTACACTTTCAGCTGGGCGCTCAACTACCAGCTGCTGTCACAGTGCCAGTCTCTCAACGGGTCTGTCTCGCTCCAAATGACCTAGCTTCCATTTTTGTTAATATTAAACTTTGAATAACTTTTCAGCATAAACAATTTTCAAATTAAAATGACGTTTTTAGGATGTTGTTTAGGATTATTTACAACATTACAGATTTATGTATGGGCTTTTAATCGTGCATTTTGAAAGTTTGTCACAAAATTAATCGATCGTATCATTTTGTAAATGTGAACCCAAAAAAATACCCCAAAAGGCATATAACCTCTGATCAAAAGGTGAGAATTAGACTGTATTTTAGACTATTGAGAACTTTATATTTGATGCTGGTTGCTTTTTTTTTTTTTTTTTTTTTTTTTTAAATCAGCAATGCTTTATATAATATCTACACATGCATGCATTCATACATATACAGTGGACCCTCGGTTTACGTGTGCTTCAGTATACAAGTAATTCAGTTTACAAGCCATAACCGTAAAAATATTTCAGTTTATGAGCAAAAAATGTTTTACCATTGATATGAATTTTGCACACTAAATTTTGAGGGAAGGTTCTCGTCAGACGCCCACCAAGTCAGTTATAACCCCTCAGTTCCTGTCGAATTCATAGCGAGAGCATTGTCTTATTGTATCCAACACGTCTTTATTATTATTATTTTTATATTAATTATTAATTACTGAACAGTAAGTAGAAACTTTA
This sequence comes from Kryptopterus vitreolus, assembly GCA_030449085.1. NCBI lineage: Eukaryota > Metazoa > Chordata > Actinopteri > Siluriformes > Siluridae > Kryptopterus > Kryptopterus vitreolus. The sequence continues at coordinate 7,783,914 of JACRUU010000011.1, read as the reverse complement.
TTGTTCATTACACCCTTGCAGTTCTGTATTATTTAATGTGGAAATACTGAACTTTAAGTACCGCATTGTAATGCATTTACTGGTCTGCTGGAAGAGGAGAGCACTGAGCAGAGCAATATTTATTTACTTTCAATTTCAAGCGTCTGCTTGCAGATGGACTCGATTTCTCCGGTGTCTGCCCGACACTCGGTCTGCTCGAGTGCCCTCGCCGACCGACACTTCCGATTTTCCCGTGTGCTTGTTCTCTTTTTGGGACCTTCTGCGCTGCTCTCCGCTTGGTGTCTCGCTCCACGAGGCTAATTACGCTTATCACGTGCAGGTGTTTCTTACCGCTTGTTCCGTCTAGCTCCGCCCTCCAACTCTCATCCCATTATCCACTCTTGAAGTGGATGAAGGTACAATCATAAAATGCTCTCATTGAAATAATATTAGTGCATATTGGTTGTATTATCACTTTAAAATGAATACTTGTGCTCATCTGGAACGGATTATCTGAATTTGCATTATTTCTTATGGGGAAAGATGTTTCAGCATACAACCTTTTTGGCTAACAAGCTACGCACCGGAGCGAATAAAACCCGTAAACCAAGATGTCCATGATGTACGTGTGTGTGTATTTTCCTTTTATAACCGAGCACATTTTTGGTGTTGTGAGAAGTAAGGGCAGTGCTTACTCTCACTTTTGCACTGGTATTTTGGAAACCTGTTACAAATCTTTTGTTGATGCTTTTGTGACCTAGGTAGGTTAAAATAAATAAAATAAAAATTTCCTCTTCTTCCCCTTGGCAATTGTACAATTTTTTTCCCCCCATGTTTTTCAAATAGTGAGTTCAGTAAGATTTCATCTGAGAGTGGAACCCTTGAGTCCTTTCTAGGTGTGTCTCTCTCTCTCTCTCGGGTGTTTTATCGAATTAGCCTGTTCTGGACCACATTGTCACCTTGCTATTTATTAGACATTGTTCCTCAGGGAATTCACTTGTTTGGAAGTTGCTCTACATTTCTTATGGCCATGAGGAAGTAATCTGTCATTTGTTTTTTTTTCTGTTTTGTTAGCACACAGATAACGTGTGTGTGTGTGTGTGTATACACATACACAGTTAGGAGGGGGGTAAATATCACCGTTTTGAATTATACTTTAGAGCCCCGGCTTCTTGGTCTTGACTCTCTTTATTTAGAAAAGCTTAATCTTGGTGGGGAGGGAGGGTTTCATAAAAGCCAGCACTAATTGATTCTTCTACATTGACATGCAGTGACATTCTGACGCACCATGAAGTCACTAAGAGCATGCTGGTAATATCGACATGTGAAATTAATTCCAGCATCAAGCGAGGAACGGTTTTGAAAGCGAAATCTCGCCGCACCAAAGCTCAAGTGGGCACTTCCTGTGCAAATATTTTACATTTCTCTGTTGCCGAATTCATTCCAAACAATCATCCGTTGTTTATTCGATCCAGCGAGAAAAGAGAATCCATTTTTCTGCTTTTAGGATATTAGTCATTTCATAAGCCAATAATCGGGTTACTTTATGTTGGACTCTTGGGTTTTGAGATCTTTGTCCTGGATAAATGTGCTCATTAGCTTGTTGTCTCGGGTAAAAGGTATTCATGTGGGAGAACTTCTGGCGGGTGTTAAACAAAGGGCAGGAGATAATGATCATCATTCAGGTATTTAAAAGCTGATTTTAATTATATGTAAATGGAGCAGAAGCGATGTCAAATGTTTGCACCCTGCCTCAGTCCTGGACCTGTTAAGATAAGCTGTTGATGTATTAAACTCCATGATGTTTATATTGTACATTTTATTTTAATATCTAAAATGTTTTTTTCCACCCCTTTTGGCAGTGTAGCTTATTTATGCTTTAGGGAGTCTTTATGCATTACTCTGAGCAGACAGGTGCATTTCTGGATTGAGGGTAATAATTGTTTTATCGAAAACCTATTTATGTTTTCTGTGTCCTCTTTTCTTTTTAAATTCCCTGATATCACTGGCCATTGTAGCTCTGCACATCCTGGTGAAGCGATTCATTGTTATTGTGTCTGAGCAATTCAGCTGCCCTTAACTTTGACTACCTGCACTAAAATCCACAGCAGATGTGAATGTGTAAAAGCCTCGTTACTATACTAGAATCGCACTCCAATTTTTTCCCCCTTTTTTTGTTCCCTTTTCAATCCTGAATCTCTTATCCACTGCAGAGGATTACACAGCCATTTATGTAAATTAATATTCAGTCATCTCGGGCACCTAGATTGCTGAGTAACATTGCACAGCTGGGATCACCTCCATGTGCTCTTACCTCCTGCACAATACGACGCGTCATTCTGGTGCACGATGCCTGCGATCCAAGCAGGAGGTTTCCTAATATTGAAGCTTCATTTTGTGTTTTCAGTCTGATCTGTGAACTGTAACACACTGTAGATAACGAACAGCCTAGTGTCGATGTAGAGTGGAGAAAGCATTTGACGTATGAGCTTCTGTGTATGCGAGTTAAGGTCCAACTGTTATCAGCAACTTTCTGCTGATTATAATGTTTTGTCCTTTTTAATTTGCTGTAGAAGAAACCTAAAGTTTGATACAGATGCCTTTTATGTGCATGGATGCAGCTTTCATCTTCACTCGTGGTGCCATCAACTCTGATAGTATGGCTTCTGGCTGCCTGTCATGAAATGCCTGTCATGCCCCTGGAGTTGTATGTGTGCATGCCGGGTTTTTATACCCTGGTCTAGGAGATATTTGCCATGAGCCAAATGTCCAGACAAGGAACTGCCTGCAGGTTTGACCTTGTGGGGAGGTCCATGCGTGGAAAATTTCAGCTTTTAATATTGCAAATAAATAAATAAATAAATAAAGCTACTGGTTATTTAAACTTTATGGTAATAGGCTTGGTGTTAATACTTTAACACCAAGTATTATGAAGTTAGCAAAGCAAACGTGTGTTTGTGTGTGTGTGTGTGTGTGTGTGTGTGTGTGTGTGTGTGTGTGGTTTGTAAAGGAGGGAGAGAGAGAGAAACACACTTTCACCCAGATGGAATCAACCATACCGTGATTATTCCAAATCCACAGAGAAGCGGCCTACAGAGCTCCAGGCTCAGCAGGGTTGAGCGAGTTGGGCATCCAGCCTGTTCATGTGGACGTGCTGTTAAATATTACACTGTGTGCCTTTGGATCTCTTGGAGCTTATGGAAGGGAGTTTATCGAAAACCATCCTTCAGAGAGCCAAGAACAGAGCCGCGGCTCTTTGTCACTGTAGTGCATCAAGAGGAAAATTGTGCCTGTGATCAAACCCTTGAATACTGCTGCAGGTGAAAGCATCCTGCCAGACCATAGTCTTTCTTCTGTCAGATGATGCATTAAATGTGAAGAGGGACTTTATTTTTCCTTTTTGTGACATGAAGAGTGGAAATCCGGCAGAGCGCGTTGCCTTTGAGGAATCAAAAGCATAGTCAAAATGCAATCGGGCGTAAAAAAAAAAAAAGCCTTCATTTGGGTAAATAAGCAGTGATCTGCTGATCCAGTTATAATAGCCTGAATAGTTGATAGTTATGTACTAAAGGAAGGATTCAATTATATTAGCTTTGTTCTTAATTTGGTACAGAGCTCATAACATATGATACAATTTTGTTTTCATAAGGTCACTTTGTAAATCAATTTCGTGTTGATGTTGCTTTGCTTGAGGTTTAATAGCATGTGCATCCATTTTTAGAAACCAGGCGTAATCACTGTATTTCTCGAAGCAAGTGTTTCCTCCTTTAGTTTGCGCTTAAACCTCAGGCATGGTGATCAGATGTTGGGTAAATTCATATAAAAGCGTCTCCTGTAATGGAGCACTTTATGGTATGAAAAGGCCCGAGCAATGAACAGTAGGAAAAGGGGTAGTTCAGTAAATTATAGCCTTTGTGAATGATTTTTGTTCTGGTTTTGAGAGTTTTAGAATTGAGTGTGCAATCGGAAGGAAATCTGATATTCAAACAAGCTGCGATGCCACATCATTTTCCCCCTCGCATTCACACCGCCACCAATTTTACGACTTCACACAGGAAGTGATCTAGAACATATCAAGTGCATCTGGTTTCAACTTCTTGCACATCTCAAATATCCAAACACGCATGATTTGCTTGGCAGAGATGCTGCTGTAGGGTTGTTGTTTTTTTTTTTTATATTTTCTCCCGTTATATTTAGTTCGGGTCATTAATGGCATTTTTGTGCCTTTTCAAACCGCCGTATTAATAAATAGACGTTCATTAAAGCTGTAATTCTTAAGCCCACTGGCGTTAAAGAGTGGTGCGAGCTGTTTATAGCGCTTCACTAATCATTTAAGCACATGTCCATTATAAATAGCACGAGACAGCCGGGTATAAACATCCACCCTGCTGCCTTGTACGATTGGCAACCAAAAGCTCATATCGATTCAAATATCTATTAGGTGTATTGTGCTGCTTGAATTATGTCGCTAGTGATTTACTTTGAGTCGCTAATTGGAAAGTAGGACATGTTGTCGTACACTCCTGAAATAGGAAATCGTGATTTAACATGTCGGCGATCGTTAGATCAGTCCACGTTACCGTTTTGGAAGCATTAGTGCGTTCTAGTGGACCATCGTTTCAGTGGGCGGAGGTCTGTCGTGATCATATGCACTGCTGTAGAGATGATGTGCATGGAAAACAAGATGATTCTAATATTAGCAACTTCTCTGACCGTAAGTGCTGTACTGGCAAGAGCGGAGTACAAGTGTCAGCTTGTTTAGAACTGGAAGATAGCAACCAACCCAACTCCTAAAGTGATTATTGAACTGTTACCCGCTCTCTCAGGGGAAGCTTGAAGTTTTCTCTTAATAGGATTTACTAAATGAAATGTGGGTTTAAGGGAAAAAAAAAACATGCATGAGCATCGCCAATATACCCATGTCTATGGGCTTCCTAGAGCTAATTAAATAGACATATTTGATCTTATTGTGTTAGACCAGCGGATCAAATTGTAGAAACCTAATTGTACCATCATATGATCATGTTAACAGCGGTGCCCTCTGAACCTTGCGGAAATAAATTATGAATATACATTTTAACAGCTGAAATTTGTCACAGCAAGTTTATCCCTAATGAGGAGGCTATCGGCAATCAAAAACACCCCCTGCTATGAGGAAGGAACCCGACTCCAAAGGGAGCCCACCATGTAACACACCATGTCCATTTATTATAGATCTATCATTGAGCTAAAAGCACTTTGTGGGAAATGTAGCCATCGTTGCAAACCTTTCTTGTTAATTATAATCCAGTCTGTCTTCATAGTGTTTTTTTAAGTTTAACCCTTTACAGCAACCTCCTGTATGTTTTGGGCTGTACATGTGATGCTGTTCATTTCTACAGCCGTTTCCAAAATCACCGAGAGAATTTTGACGAGTCGAAACACAACACAAGCAGATTTTTGCAGTCCTGAATGTAAGAAAATATCGACGCACCAGAATCATGGTATTTTGTTTGGTGATATCGGCATGGCAATATCCAATATCAATATTACATACAAATTGTATTCTGGGCGCTCATTCCGTTTGGAATTCATATCCTGACTACTAATGTTTAGCATTAATAAACATTGCTTTGGAAATTAACAGATTACATGATTACAAATGACCCTATTACAGCCTATAAGTGTAGTATAACTTTTCAATTGCTTTATAAAAGTAAAATCACCTGAGAGATTTGAATTTCGTTTTTGACGACTAGGTGGCGTCAGGAAAAAGAGGGTTTTATTTTGGAAACGAGCTTCAGAATCAAATTGTTTTTCAAAAGTAACTAATTTAATTGAGGTTTTTTTTTTTTTTTGCAGTAACTGTAACTGATTACTGTTGACTTTTATTTTGTAAAATGACCTTAAGAAACTAGTTATCCCCAACACTGTTCCCAACATGGGATGTATCCTGAGGCTCTGCTGTAAAAAGATTATGGGGATCACCTCTGTCTGGTAATAGAAATGTTGGCTGACCAGCATTTTCTAAAATGTATTTATTTCTTTTTTAAATGTGTAGTTTTGTTGTTCAGGTGTGAAATTTGTGGTTGCACTTTGGGGCGGCATGCGCATGAACGATCGCCTGCGTCGACGCTCATCCATGTCCACCCTGTCAGACACTTGTAACCAAACGAAGCTTAATTTCTGGTTTAAAGAACAATGCTCTATGCCTGAGAAGGCATGACATTCCTGTCTTTCCTCGCATGGCTGCATTGTTTTGTAGAAGTGAGTTTTCATGTTCTCCCCGTGCCTGAGGGGGTTTTTCTCCGGGTTCTCCGGTTTTCCCCCGGTCCAAAAAGCATGCACGGTAGGTTTGATTGGCACCTTGGAAAAATTGTGCCGTGTGTGTGTGTGTGTGTGTTGGCACCCCATACAGGGTGTATCCTGCCTTGATGCCCTGAAGACGCCTGAGAGGCACAGGCTCCCCGCGACTTGAGGGAAGATCTGACAAAGCATTAGAAGTGGTAGAATGAATGAATAAGTTTTAATTACTCTTGTTTTGCATCCCTGGGATTGTAGCTTTAAGAAAATGCTAATTAGTTCCAAGATCATGCTGCTACTTGCCTAATGCTAATTATATAATGCAATAAATCATCTATACCAATTCATTTTATGTGTAAGAATTTGTGCACAATAGTTTGAATAAATTGTATAAAAAAAAAAAAAATAAAAAAAAAAAAATATAATATATATATATAATATATATATATATATATATATATATCTATATATATATATATATATATATATATATACTATAATATATATATATATATACAATGTTTGGTTTAATGAGAGTAGTTGCGCTCATATGTTGCAATACACTTGAGGCTGCTGAGGTATAATTTGGATAAGGTTGGCACAGGTTTCATGCTATGGGTAGTGTAAACGATTCACGTGTCTGAGCTGGAAGAAAGAGAGACGGGCACCGATCACCAAGCAGAGAGACATTTTTATTGCTTTCCATGCGCGTCCCTCGTACTGATGCCGGGACACACCCTCAGTCTCACGAAGTCCGTCGACGCCCACTGGCGGACTGGCACATAGTTTCTCACCGGCATCCGCCAGTCTCTTGCCTGCAGATTGGATCGCCTCTCTCTCATCCAGACCGGACCGCCTCTCTCTCATCGCCTCGGATCGCCTCTCTCTCATTTCAGACCGGACCGCCGCTTGCCCCGACCATCTCGCTCTGCTCCCTGCCTGGCGAGACTCTCCTTGAGGCAGTTTTATGTCGTCGCCGGCTCCGCCCTCCACTCCCACGGTGTTGGCACAGGTAGTTTTAAGGGTTAGCAGTGTCTTTCTAGATGTAATTAAGACAAATGCAGATCATAATGTTCTGGTTAAATCTCTAATGTTTGGATATAAACCCTGTATCATCACCGGATTCTTGCCAATAGTCTTCAATGAATGTGATTTAAGCCAAATGGGAAATTATTATCCAAGAAGTTCGCATCATACAATCTGTCAAGGTGTAAAAAGCAGTTCTTCTGCTGTTTAGCCTTTTATCAGTAATTTCCATGACTGGACACAGTGCACTTTCGAGCTTGCCCTTCTCCAAATATTGAGGATGTACTACCCGTCCCTCAGCTCAGTTCTTGAGATAAAGGGTTAAGTGTAAGTCATGTCCATTTCATTTCACCACCACACCCCCACCCCCACCCCCACCCCCCCCCCCCCCCCCCCCCCCCAGTTCCCCCCCACCCCCCCCCCCCCACCACAACCCCCCACCCCCCCCCCCCCCCCCCCCCCCCCCCCCCCCCCCCCCCCCCCCCCATAAAATAATCACACATAAATGAGGTGTGACGATATTTTAAAGAACCCATTTGGTTAGGTTATAAAAATTACATTTTACATAATTGCATGTATTGCTATAATATTGCATTGTATTAAGTATAATACAATAAGCACTAAGAGGTCATGGTGGTTTAGTGGTTGGCACGTCCGCCTCACACCACCAGGGTCCGGGTTTGATTCCCGTCTCGGCCATGTGTGTATGGAGTTTGCATGTACTCCCCGTGCCTCAGGGGTTTTTCTCTGGTTTCCTCCCAGTCCAAAAACATGCACGGTAGGTTGATGGGGACAATTTTCCAAGGTGCCAAATTGGCCCTGCGATGGGTTGGCATTCCATCCAGGGTGTATCCTTCCGTAATGCCCATAGACGCCTGAGAGGCACAGGGAAGATTTGATATAGCGGTAGAAGATGAATGAATGAATGAATGAATGAATGAATAAATAATAAGCACTAATTTATGCCATATGTGTCTAGAATATCTGGTATTGTGATCAGCTAATACCCGGTACATGTATTGATATTACTTTCTATTTAAAGGCATGTGTGTATTTACTGTAGCATATTTGAAGCAGATCCAGCTTGTTTTTTGTTTTTTTTTGTTGTTTTTTTCGGTTTCATTTCTAGTCGTTCACTATAAATACACTGAGCGAAATAATAGACTGGCATTGATTAAGGTCAAAACAGCATTGTATCGCCGCACGGCATGCCGGCAGGGGGGCTGCAAATGAAATGACCCTAAAGTGATCCGAATTCCGCCTGCCTCTCCAGCGCCGGTTTTATTTTATTCACTTATTGGCTGTTTCCCGTGCTCCGATATCTCATCAGAGGGGAAAGGCACAATCAATGTTCTTGGAGATGCAAGAGGCAGGCTGTTTACGAGAAGGAAAACAAATTCCGTGCCAGGTTCAGTCTTCATAACTGACACTTTGCCGCTCTGATATTGAGCACTACAATTTATTAGTGGCAAGAGCCCGAGCACTCTTAGTATAAATGCAATAACTCACAAAGTCCTGCAAGCACCCAGGGAATGTTCTTAAGCAGACATTAGCAATTACACCAAACTCTAGAGAATACACCCCAAGAAGCAGTTTTCGTGTCATTTTGTGCTGATAGGCAGCGCTTGCGAGGAGCGATTTATTTGCAGTGAAGTCTAAAAAAAGAGCCTCGGGCCAAGAACTGGGAAGGGAATTATTTAAAGTTTGATGTTGATTATGCTCGTGGATCATCTTCAGATTTAGATCTGTATTTAATCACATAATTGAGAGTGAACATTTTCAATCATTTAAGAGGAATTTGATGTGGGCTGCTTTTTGTCCCCGATCCAGTTTGTGGTTTTTCAATTTACTGCGAGGGGGAAAATGCAGCCAATTGTAATGTGGTGATTTAACCTTGTACACAAAGCATGCCTTCAGTCTAATTCTTTTTAGCATTAAAGACGTGTTGTACAGCTGTTAGTTATGCTCCACTAATTTGATTAGTTGACTTGTGGCTCCAAGTAGAGAACTGTACCGGATTGACGTTTTCATCCAAAAATCTTTCCTTTCCTGCTCTTGTCCGCAGTTATAAACTTGCACTGGGTGTGTGTTCAGTCCCGCTCACACCTGCTCTGGAATAAATGCTGTTTTCTCTGGCTGGTGATGCTTTGAATTTTGTCCCGCTCCTGCCCGTAAAAGTCGGAGGGTAAAATGTATACATTTTATTTTCAGTGTATGACTGCTTCTTCCTAAAAACATATACTCCTGTTTTTATAGTTTTACTTGCTTCCATTTTTAATATAAATAAAAAAAGAAAGACGGGTGAGTAGCTGAGTGCTACAAATATTTTCTGTGTTGTGCTTCATTATTCTGTGTTGGAACCATTTGAGAGTTCGCTTGGATACACAAGTGTGTGTGTGTGTGTGTGTGTGTGTGTGTGAGTGAAAGTTCGTTAATTTATATTCATTCAAAGAACAAATGAATAAAGAAACTTCAGTGCATTTACTCGTGCTTCCTTAAGTTCCCTGAATTACGCCTACTAGCTGCACATTCACAACAGGTATGAGCTCCTCCCTATATATTACTATATTACCGTGTGTGTGTGTGTGACCCTATATGTGTATACACACACACACACACATATATATGTGTGTGTATGTACGTATGTATGTATATGTGTGTGTGTACATGTATGTGTATAGTTTTCTCCTGAAACCTGTGCATACGCAAGTATTTTACATTCACCCATCAGATCTCTTGCAGGGTGCGGGTCTGTAGCTTCAAGAGTACTTACATTTAATATATAGTGTGTATTTACTTCGATTCTTGGCTAAAAGACGGTTATTAAAGTAGAGAAGATTTTGGCGTATTGTGCCATTCCTTCATTTATTGTTTGTTAATAGAAATGTAACATCACTCCCACTCAATATACGTTGATATTTCAGTCACGGCTGTGAGTAGATGCACTGCCAGGCCTGTAGGTTTTTGTCAGCCTGCTGAATTGGCCATACTGAAATTTAAGTATAAACACTTACTTTTGTGATATTGCTTAATTATGCTATTGTTTAGACTTTAGTCTTTCTAAAGATATTTATAGAATGATTAAGATGTTGTTGTAATAAAGTGAATGGAACATGTTAAATCAGAAGTTGGCTGAAATATAATTGTCTAGTCGTACACTGTGACCGACCATGACCCCATTGTAACCCTGAAAACAGCTGGGCACAATAACAATACTACATTTGGGGGGGAAAAAACAACCTTGACTTTTGTCACTAAAGGAGAGTTATAAGCACAGATTATATTGGGTTGTTAACAGGATGTGTGTGAAAGGAAAAATAAAGGGTTTTGAGATATTAAAGCAGTTTCCTAGAGACCCAACAATGAAGAAAATGTTTCAAGGTGCACATTCACAAAATGTCCTGACCGTGTACATCAAACTGACAAATGTCAAAAAGGAACAAAGGTTGCAAGGCAGAGTGCAAAAACGATGACATCAACCCATCTGCTGCAATCTGTCTGACGAATGTCTCTATGTTATTGGCAGCCATTGTTAAATTCTATCGGCTATAGCAATCAAACACATGAGGGGGAATTAAAGGGAACAATGTGAACCCTGCTGGGTATCTTCTTCTTTTCCGAAGATTTTGTTCTATTGTTCCATATCTCTATACATACACCTAAAAATGGATTCCAGAGTGATTTAATAAACCCCTTAGTGAAGTCAAGAACCCTCCATAGCTTTGCCTATCATCACTTGAGTTCATCTGTATGGGATGTTCTGAAACGCACTACAAAGTACATTATTGTACATTTCTCAAAGTTCTAAGGTTTTTTTTGCTGACATTTTCTCCAACAGTCCACCACGTGTGTGTGTGTGTGTGTGTGTGTGTACTTAATTCCAGGAAGGATTAAAGCTGTCGGAGGTAAAATGTTTATTTTGGAGGTTTGAATATACACATGGGACCGTGACCAATTAAAGGACTGGAGGGAATGGCACAATTTGAAATTGTGTTTATATTCCACGGGGAATAAAGATTAGACTATTTCAGGTTTCTTTTCATTAAAAACTTTCTAAAATAATAAAAAAAAACCCTAGAAGCAGGATTGAAGAGTAAATTTTGTTCATGTCTCTTGCCCATGGTATTAAAGCCTGTCCTGTATACAGTATTAGCAAGATGAACAATGCAGTTGTTTCAATGCATAATTGATGTAAGATCTTGGCAATGTCAAAAGAGATAACAAAAAGTATCAAATGTTTTTTTTTTTTTTGATGTAGCAATACAACAAAATTGTCAAAAAATTAAGTATTATATCCAGCCAAACGTTCCAGCTCACCCTCCTCTTGCGAACAGACCCATATCCATATGTTGGCTTCGACATGCAGTACATGTAAACTGTATAGTACACTAATCAATAATTAAGTTTAATTTAGATCACTACCAATTTAATGTACCAATCCTTAAGACTCTGTTGACTTGTTGTAAAATTATAATTTAATAGATAGATAAAAAAACTGTCATTCCTAACACACCTCCATTGTAGGTTTGCTTACCTTACCTGCATTGATTGATTATTTAATAAAAAAAAAAGTTTTCGTAACGTTTCTGACACTGAAACTACAGTTGTCACTATTGTACAACATGCGAGGAAACCTTCAGAATTCTTAAGAATTCCCATGGTGCAAGGCGTTTCCATCAACGTCACAAAGAGAGTTCACTAATCAAAAATGACCGAAGCGGCACAGCGAAACTATTATCTCTACGAAGGACAAACGAGACGTGTTCAATTTACAGATAGTAAATGATATAAACATATGCCAGTGGGTGTGCATTTAGTTCAGCATGATGCTGCAATTGGAATGCTAATGATTATAGTATATAAGGAATAAAACAGGAAAATAAACCCTGAGCTGTCCTATTTGTTTATTTATTTATTTTAATAACCACACATCCTGAAGTGCGTGTTAATTTCTTTCGGGAGCCCATTTTCTTAAATTTTCTAGCAGTTTGCCATGGAAGGCCTCTGTGAATGGGTTACTATGGATACAATAACATTAGAGAGAGCACTTCAATAACAAATCAAATCTGTTATTTGATTTACAGCTGACATTACTGGCAAAATTGCTGTTCTAGGAAGTTAATTAATGCCTTCTGACCAATCAAAACACCAGTCAATATTCCTGGGGTCCAAAATGTTAAGAATGAATTATTAATCGGTGACGCACCGCACAGAATGGTGATGCATGCGTCTACCGGGTAAAAGAGTTAAGACAAGACGGAGTACTGGAATAGGGATATCGGTAGATGAGGTTGGATGCGGGTCCGAATAATCTGTCTCTTATTGATCAGATTAATAGCATGCTAGAAAAAGGTGTTGTGACATGTCTTGGTGTGAATCATCATGGTAGCTTCCCAAACTCATTAGTGGCGTAATTTTCAAATCGCTTGCTGCTGTGGTGTTTTTATTGTTTTTTTTTTTTCCCTCCACTTTCTTTTAATGAGAAGACTAGAAATAGGTTGCCATGAAGTATGTGACAAAGTCGAACCAGGAGTGGGCGAGCTCCATTGAGTTTCTTTAGCAAGAAGGCCGTCTTTTATTGTGCCTTTTTAGATGCAATTACCAATTCCCAGTTGGCGATAGTGAAGTCCAAGAATCTGAATGACCAAACAGCATGCATCATTGATTGCTAAAGGGTGATGCGGCGATTGGCCTTTGCAAAAGTCAATACAATTCTCAAAGGGTTTCTCACTCCATGCTACAGGTCTTGCTATTTATTTTTTTATTCTTCCCCCTCTCCCATCTTGCCCTCAGGATAGTCGTACCTCATTACTGTGTGTGAGAATCTATAGTTTGGATCTCAAGAAAGTGACTAGGTTAACTAAGATGCATTAAGTCGATGTAAAGAGGACATGCCTATGTATCTTGTGTGTGCCTCTGACAGGATGTGTCCTATCAGGGCATAGTTTTTTTTTTCCTTCCCGTGTCTCTTGGGAACTTTGCAGTAAAAGTGCAATTTGGAAGTTACCGCATAGTTTGCACACTATGGTGGATCATAAAGCATGCATTTAAAAAAAAAAACCCAAAAAACACTGGATGCTCAAAACCCATCTAGGCAGTAATTCTATAGCCTGGGAATGTTTTCTGGGAATTGGAACGCAGGGGGGTTCTGTACAATTGCCTAAGGAGTCATTATGTATGCTGGAAGTCTTTTTTTTTTTTTTTTTTTTTTTTTTTTTTTTTTTTTTTCTGATTTCCCCCCCCCTGAGCCCCCCCCCCCCTGCCTGGTCATAAATTTAGGGGAGTTCTGGGTGTATTTGCTTTGGGTCATCCAGATATAATATAATATAATGTGTATATATGATATAATATATTGCATGCACGTGGTGCAAACATTTTGAAATGTCTTGTCTAATATGTACAGATTTGATTTGTTGTAGTCATGCACTGTTAACTTTAACTGTTAACTCATAATCTCAGCTAAAAACCTGTGTTCTCACAGTACAGACTCTGTCCTCAAAATATTTAACTACAATGACTAAATTGATAGATTGACTAAACATAAGTTGCGTTTTTGGTGCACCACGGCATTCCTTTATATGAGCATTTAACACAAAAAACCCACAGAAAAAGCCCACAGTACAACCCCACCCAAAACCCCCCCCCCCCCCCCCCACACACACACACACACACACACACACACACACACACAGCCACACACACAAAAAATAGCCACACATGGGTGATGTGAAAATGAGATCTGTGCAACCACCGAGCCGCTGTTCACAGATCTCCTGAAGGTTTCCGCTAACTCCTTTCTATTGGGAGAAGCCACAGTGTCTCAAAGGAGCTTAAATCAAATAAGCAAACCCCTATTTGGCATTTAACCTGCTTTGTACACAATCCACTATTTTACTGTACACTCTGAAGTGGGGGCCCGATGGCTTGGTGTTTAACACGTTCCCCTCCCCCCTCCATGGTTGGGGGTTCGATTCCCTTTCCCCCCTACACTGCGCCTCTGCTACATGTTCATGTTCTCCCCGGTCTAAAAACCCACACACGGTAGGTTGATTAGCACCTTGGAAAATTGTCCCTATTGTGTGATTGAGTGTGTATGTGCGCGCCCTGCAATGGGTTGCCGTTGTGTCCTCCCTTGATGCCGGAAGACGCCCGAGATAGGCACAGGTCCCCCAGGTCCCCCCCCCCCTTAATCCGAGAGAGAAAACGGATAAAGCGGTAGAAGATGAATGAATGTTTTGAGAAACACAAATGAAAAGGTTTTTTGACTAATTTCTTGCACAAGTTGGCTGCATATCTGAAAGCATTCTCTTTGAACCTCGATCATTAAAATTTTTCTTTTTGCTGGTGTCAAATTGTTTGCAATATTTACTTACCTGCACAATGAACTGGAATCATGTTGCGAATAACGGCTTGTTGAACAGAACGCCATCCTGCTCTTATCTCCTGACCTGTTGGATAAATAGTCCTGCTCCCCCAAGACTGTAAAATAACAAGCTCAGTGAAAGATTTGCTTGTCTTTGTACTTGATTGAGGATGTACCCATAAATTGGAGTAAAAGGGGGCTCTGGGTCGGGGGAGACGACTCTTTACAGGTCTGGAGAGCACATACCAGAATAGATTGTGTGATCATCTCAATACTAATTCCATAATTTGGTAATTTGAGTGGGTGTATACGTCTCTCCCCTTTTTCGCTTCTAAAACTCTTCACTTTTGAAGGAAATGAAGGATTTCTCTCTTTCTCCATTGCATCATTCTTGAGATCTCCATTTCTCCATTTGCATCATTTTCAGTTATTTATTTTGGTCCATCGTGGTCCATCGTGTGTGGGTGTGTGTGTGTGTGTGTGTGTGTGTGTGTGTGTGTGTGTGTGTGTGTGTGTGTGTATCTATAATATATATATATATATATATATATATATATATATATATATATATATATATATATATATATATATATATATATCTATATGTATATATATGTGTATATATATATATGTGTGTACATACACACACATACATACACTTACTTATGGCTGAACCACCCCACCTCAAAGATGAGCCAAGTGCCATCTTTGATTCTTGTCAGACTTCAGAGACACGAAGCACACAAAGGGAATTTTATATGAACTCGTTCCTTGTACAACAGGAGGACAAGGAAAGCGCAGGAGCTCAGAATGACATGTCCTTGTTGTGCTGTATATGATGCAGTTTTTTTGTTGACAAAAAAGAATAAATTAAAGACCTTTGAAACTCATTCATGCACACATTATTAATAGGCTTATATTCATATGGTTTACATAATCTTCTACAGAGGTGGTAGCAATTTACTGGCCTCTGGACTGTAGGATTGTAGGTTCAAATCCTGCCCCCCCCCCTCCACCAAGCTGTCACTAGTGGGGCCCTTGTGCAAGGCCCTTAACCCTCAATTGCTCCGTTTGTAAGTCACCCTGGATAAGGGCATCTCCATATGATGTAGTTTAAAGTTTTAGTCTTTTTCAATAATTTCACGTTTCTTAAGGCCAATCAGTGGTTAGATTGATAGAATCCTCCTCGTTAGAATTCATTCTGCAACACGTCTGTGGAAGTGAGAGGAACATTTGATAAGTGACGTTCTTTATGTGCAGAGGATGAGTGCTGTATCTCGGCTTGTCATTTAGTTATTTGGTTTGCCAAATTACTTTCCAGATGCACTTTTCAGACGGTAGCAGCATCAATTCTCTGTGCTGCATATAAAGATCTAATCCTCACCTGATTTGACTCTGGACTGCAGCGTCCATATGGGTTTTCTTCTGGTTTCCTCTCTCCTCCAGAAAACATCATTTGTATGTCCTTTAAATCGTCCTGTGTGTGTGTGTGTGACTGTAAAATTTGCTGGTTTGCAATCATATCCAAACACCAGGCCTTTCGAACCCCAGTGCTGTCCTTTAATTACATAATACAAGCATTAGGGCTAACATGTATTTTTGTTGTCACACTTCAGTTATGTTAAAATGAGGAGCGTAACCAAGCAGCTGTCCTTTACAGATAGCCCTAATTGCATTGCATGTTTGAGTATCTGTAAGAGCATCAATTCAATTAGGCTTGCTGCACAAATGAGTCTTTATATGAACCCGTGTGCGTCTGTCTATGGTGGATTGGTGAGTACGGTGGTACCACAAGGTTTGGAATATTACCAAAAAAGATCATGTTGTGCTACTTGACATTTCTATGATCCACAGTTTGTATCTTCAGCTTTTAATTTTTGTAACGTGTAGAAAAATAAAAATAAAAGAAAAATATCAGGTCTCACTTGGAGTCCATCTATTTTCATGTCAACTGGGTTCGGTAATTTATTTATTTATTTTTTTAAATGCCTTGAAAAATGCCAAACGAACAATGTCTCATACACTTTTTTTTTTTGTCCTTTTATGGAGTCCTGGATGAACCTTCGCAAACAAGACAACCTCGGTTCTACAGTGTCACGCATGAAACACACTTGGGGGCTGAAATATAAGAAGTGCTGAACATCTCTGCTCATATCAAACACCACCATGTGTACACGGTTTATTTATAACCTAACAGACAACGGTTCCTATATATGTATAAGGGAGGGTGTAGCTCAGAAGTTAAGGGTGCTGGGCTACTGATTGGAAGGCTGGGGGGTTTGAGGCTGACCCTGTGCACTGACCCTAGCTTTACAAAACGACAAAAAAGAAATAAAACAAGCTGGGATATACGAATATTTCACTGTACTGTGACATAATGTATATGTGACATAAAGGCATGTGACTTAATTCTATTCTAATTATAGCAAGGAATCATGACTTTGCCATCCATTTGCAATCATGAATTCTAGCCATCCTGCGCGATTAACCACATCACAATCGCCATGTCAGCCTGTGTGACGGCACAATGATGCGATTTAATTAAATACATACATGTGTGGACTTAACACATACATCCTACTATTAAAGCTGCTACATCATGTGGAAGTATGGACAAATCTATAAGCGATTTTACCGTCTCCAAATAGTTTGAACAGCTTTCGTTTATTTTTCTTTTACTTTAGCTTTTTTGCTTGTCCTTTTTTCTTTCTCTCTTACTATATGCATCTCTCGCTTTCACTCTCTCTGTTGTATCTTACTTCCCCTACTGGCTTTCCCACAACATACCGTTCCATTCTGTGTGCCATGGGGGTGTGTGTGTCCATGTTTCTGTTTCCCCCTTTGTCCTCGTTCCATGTGTGTGGTTGTAAGTTCCCGGTTGCATGTTCTCCCCCCCAGAGGTTGTTCCTCAGAGGTTTTTCTCTGGGTTCTCCGGTTTCCTCCCGGTTCAAAAACATGCACGGTAGGTTGATTGGCACTTTGGAAAATTGTCCCTAGTGTATGAGTGTGTGTGTTCCCTGCGATGGGTTGGCATTCTATCCTGCCTTAATGCCCATAGACACCCGAGATAGGCACAGATCCCCCCGTGACACTAATTTTTGTAACGTGTAGAAAAATAAAAACAGCGATCAGGTCTCACTTGGAGTCCATCTATTTTCATGTCAACTGGGTTAGGTAATTTATTTATTTATTTATTTATTTATTTATTTATTTTTTTATATGTCTTGAAAAATGACAAACAAACAATGTCTCATACACACTTTTGTCCTTTTATGTTCTCCTGGATGAACCTTTGCAAACAAGACAACCACACACACACACACTTGGGGGCTGAAATATAAGAAGTGCTAAACATCTCTGCTCATGTCAAACACTACCATGCGCACCACCACGAGGGAAGATTGGAAATATAGCGGTAGAAAATGAATGAATAATTTGGAGTCAAACGCTGTTTAATGTGGAAAACTTACAAATGTAAATTTCCGCATTAATCCCAAACACAAGTGCAATATCCCTGCTAACCAGTCAAGTGGACCGATGACGCCATTTTTTTTTTTTTTCCCCGCCATATTGACCCTCCGTAATTGCAACATGACCTTTTATACCAAATCGAGTAGCCCTGCTTGTAACCAGCATTCAGTGTTTGTTGCAAGGATGACCGTCTGCATGACTGATCGGTCATGACTCATTGTGACCCTTGAATTGCTTATTGCTTTGGCGCGTAGGCCAGTGTCAAGCATGGATTATAAAAAAGTAATAATCATTGACAATCTCCCCAAAAGGTAATGTAAATAAAATCGATCCTAATATTGATGGTATATTGTACTGCTGGTGTAGTCTTCCTGGAATAGACCCACGATGGAGCAATATAAATAAATAAATAAATACAAAGATACACAAACTTCTCTTGCCACTGTTGCCTGTTTAAATAGATGCGCACAACTTGCTCATGCGTGTTAGACATGTACATAGACCTTAGCCGTCATGTGCTAAGGTCTACTTGGCCTTATTAGCCATGAGATTTATAGAATAAAGCTATATCACCTGTTTTTATTTCCAGCCCGGCTCTCGTATTGACTGCAGCCTTCAAGTTCTCCGTGCTTTCCATTGCCTAAATGGCCCACTGCTGATTGAGCCCTCTGTGTCATGTTTGAGGCAGTGTGTGTTAATGCAAAAAAACTTCAGTGCACCTGCAAAGTGGCAAAGCAGAGTCGCACACATGGGAACAGGCGCCATGCGCACACAGAAAATGAGAGCATTAATTTAATAGGCTCTGTCAAAAGCAATTTACTCTAATGATTCACCTTGCAAAAAAAAAAAAAAAAAATTAATGGCAGAAGTGCATCTGTATGAGTCACGCAGCTTTGCTATCCCCAAAGGTAATGAGCACAAGGCTTTGACTGGGGAGTTTGTGTTTTTGTCGAGCCTTTTGTTTGGCATTTTATTAAAGCGAAACACATGTCTAGTGGATTCAAATGCAAATATTTTTCAAATTTATGGTTGGGATTTGTACTCCTTCAATTACAAGTACAGTTAAGCCCTTTTGTTATTGATGTTGATTGAACCAAAGGTGGGGAGAGAAAAAAACATTGCATTCAATACGCCTGACAATACAGAGCATACTGTTTCATCCCACATTTCCCACTTGCTGCTGCTGTTTATAATGCAAGGACCGTCCACGATATACCCTGTGGTTTTGGAGGTTTTTAAAATAGTATAATTTAGATGTTCTAAACCAATGGTTTCGGTGTGTTCAACAATTATCAGGCGATTCTGCTATTGTCTATTGATTTCTGCATACTGCAAACAAGATGCACATGACGCGAAGGTTTTAATAATGCTATGTAACAGTGAAGAGAAGAGCAACAGTTGAACTAGACATGGGACATTTCCTGAAGAAAATGCGAGTGATGCTTGCCGATGCACTTCTGGCTCGATCCCTTAGAGCCTGGTCCGTTAAATATTTAGCATTGACTTGCTAACTCGCCCACTTTGGGCGTTTTTTTTTTTCGGGAGGGGGCGGGGCCAGTGACTCATGTGACATCAAATTATCCACCGCCCGACTCCCGTCGACGTGCCAAGTATTTAGTCGTAACATGACCATGTGTCTGAGTTTTACAGTTTCGCAGTTTTTTTTGCAACTACTCCATCTCGCCTATGAGTGGATATGTCACATGCGCATGTCAGTCGAACAGCGGATCATCAAATTTCCCCATTCATTCTCTATGGGGACGGAATGGTGCGGAATTTATGAAATTCCGAACAGGGCTGGGGGTGAGGTACATGATCGCGATCCACTCCGGACCCCCTACGAGTGGATATGCCATACGTG